>VXBJ01003084.1:132489-176942 GCA_013400055.1 Nycticryphes semicollaris
AATAATAATTTAATTACCTATTACAAATATAGAAATATATATTATACATGTATATAAGAGCTAAATTTACCTTTCTGGGTGCTAATAAACCACTGCTGCCAATCATGTTGTTGTGAGGTAAGAATAAAAGCATGCAGACCCTCTAAAAGCAAACAAACAAATAAAGTATAACACAATAGCAACAGGGTGAATTAAGAGTCTTCTGGGCAAGACTTTATTACTGTGCCCAGCTCTAACACACATACTGCTGTGTCTCCTGCTCCTACTAACCTCTAGTGAAGGTGAACAAAAAGTCCCCAGGTCCTGCAAAATTTTAGTTTGTGTTCAGCTGGACTTAGCAGATAGTCCCAACAGAAATCACACAATTTATCCTTCTTCACAGGAAGAAAGAAAAAGGCCCCTTAATTTCATGAATAATGCATCACAGTCTTACATCATCGAATCTGGGGGCAAGGGAGAGATGCTATACCTCTCAAATGATTACAGCTAAGCTGGTGCTGGATACAGGAGGGGAAAAAAGATGAACTACGAGCTGTGCAATAGCTTGTGATATCAATCAAAGAGATCAGAGCTGGAGCGCTGACATGGAGCCTTCTGCTCCAGCTGGTGACTTCTTGGCAGTTTCCAGCTACAACCCAGTTATGACATCTGTAGATGTCCATGCTCTCCTAAAAGCAAAGGTGTTCTGCTTGTGTAGCTTGTTATTGTTTGGTCTGTCCCCATGTGTAATTTTTCAGAAACATATATGGAGATAAACCCAACAATATTCCACCTATGCCCTTGCCATTTATTGAAGTTTCAAGTTAGTTTTCAAGCTATTCTTATTTATAAAGCCTTTCTAGTTCCCTATCCACTGTAGAACAATATTTTAATTCAGCAGTGGCAATCCCAAGCACAAATACAGGTTGGGTGGAGAACAGCTGGAGAGCAGCCCTGAGAAGGACTTGGGAGTGACGGTGGAAGAGAAGCTCAACGTGAGCTGGCAGCGTGCACTGGCAGCCCAGAAAGCCAACCACATCCTGGGCTGCAACAAAAGAAGCATGGCCAGCAGGTTGCAGGAGGTGATTCTGCCCCTCTACTCTGCTCTCGTGAGACCCCACCTGGAGTACTGTGTCCACCTCTGTAGTCCTCAGCACAGGAAGGACATAGACCTGTTGGAATGGGTCCAGCAGAGGGCCATGAAGATAATCAGAGGGCAGGAGCACCTCTCCTATGAGGACAGGCTGAGGGAGCTGGGGTTGTTCAGCCTGGAGAAAAAGAAGGCTCCAGGGAAACCTTATAGCAAGTTTCCTGTACTTTGTACAAGGGCATGTAGTGATAGGATGAGGGGTAATGGCTTCAAACAGGAAGAGGGTAGATTTAGATTTCATATTAGGAAGAAGAGCACATTATTCTATTGAATTTAAGAAATTGTTTATGTTACAGAGTAGCTTAACAGGAGCTTTAATACTTTGAGATGATTGAGAGAGTAAAATATGAACTCAGAGTACTATTTGAGTTTTCTGGCATGCCATCTTCTATCAGCTTGAAGCATAACACATAAACTTCAGGTACTTCACAACCTTTTGCATGAATTATGTCAATGCACAACCACAGCTGTCACAAATCCCATTTCTTTAGGAACCACCATTGGAGCTTTGGTAAGCTTGATCAACTATACTGCAAATTGCTGTTGTGTATCTATTGGAGCGAAGGCAATCTCTCATGGAGTGCTGGGAGGTGCTGCTCTCTGACAGTGAGATGATGGGAAGGAATGTATGTAGCTTCCTCTCTTCATTTCCTGTTCCTGAAGCATTGGTAATGTATATCTTGGTCAGAGAGGATGACTAATAATTTCTGATTGTTAAATATTGTCCAAATGTTTCAAAGGCATGTATGCATTTTTGTGACCTTGGAACATTAATCTACAAGTTTTCAACACTACTTTAATCTGAGGATGTGATGCATTTGCCTCAATGTGGGAGACTCTTGGACATTTGCAAGCATTGGAACAACAACTCGAAATTATTTAAACTTGGATTGAATTATGGAATGGAGAGCACGCTTGTTTCGTATCAAACAATGAAATATAGCTTTCACCAAAAAGAAAATGCCACAATTTCTCTAAGTCAGTGGAAAAAATAATTTATTGCAATTTCTTATGCACATTAACATGAAACATTTATACATATATATTCTGTGCTGATAAGGTATACTAGATATAGACAATTTTTATACAGAAAGTAATTGCACTATCCTATTTTATAATGCAAATATTCCGAAATTATCAGTCAGATAAGAACAGATATCGTTCACATAAAAATGTACTGCTGAAGTTATGGAAGGTCTATGCATCTGAAACCTTGTCCATCTTTAGTAACTGTTTCAGCTGATAAAAGACACTGTCCCCTTACAAGCTTTACATCCCTTAATTATCAGGCCCCCCAAGGAATAAAATATGATAATTTTTGAAAATTAGAGAGACCAAATCAAAAGGCAACCATGACAACCATGTCCCAGCAACATGCCTTTCAACTCTGGGGGCTCCATCATAAAGGAGTCAAAGCACTACAGGTGCTCTAAAATTGTCCAGCAATCTATTATTAACATGACAACTCAATTTAGTTAATATAAATCAATGAGAAATACATTGCAAGTGAACAGTATTTCAGCAGAAGTACATTGGCACATGCTTCAAATAGCAGTATCAGACAAACAACTGCTCCCTTTCAATATATAAAATGTTTACATAACGTCTACAAAGGGGAAAATGCAGGATGATATCAAAAGATGAACCTTTTTCTAACGAGGAATTTACAGTGCATCGAGTGTTATTCACAAAATGAGTAGGGAGCACAGTAATAGCAGAACTAGATCCAATAAACAACATTTATACAATAATTTTCATAATGCTGCTTTATGTATTATTTTTTAAAATAGTTCTTAAGGTTCATTGTTCTGCCCAACAACTGAAATACCTGTCATTTCCAGAAATGTCACTGATTCACATAACCACTATACTTCAGAGATGAAGATGAAGGTATGAAGCATCAGATTGAAGTGGTTAATTGTGGCGTGCATATTAAAAAAATTTTAGTCAATGTTATCTGGTGGTAGGAAGGGCCACATACGACTGACATGCAAAAATGCATATCAAAGAAAAAAAAAAAGGAAAGCTTGAAATACATGCCCGTAGCGGAGATAAAATACCAAACATTAAGGAAAAAAACAAAGCAAGCAAGCCTGGAGAAAAATGGTGAGCGTGACTTCAGGAGTACAGCAAAAGGCAATGATAAAGCAGATGGAAATGGGAGATATGACGTGAAGTAACATCCATAACTCAACCTTACTGCCTGGCACGCTATTTGGAGACAATATTGCACCCTATCCAGCGTCCTCTTCCTCTTCCCTCAGCTCAGACAGTATCTTGCTTTGTTTCCTTGAGTGCATGCAAGTAGAATTTGAAAAGTAAGGGATTTTCTTTGAAGCAACAACATGGTGGTCAATACTGTGACAAAATACATGTTACAACTTGTAACCAGTATCAGTAAATAAAAAAAAAAAAAATAAAACACAGCATAGGTAACACATATATTACTTCCCTATGTGTCATATGTAGGAATGTAACAGTTTCTACATTCCCAGCTCTTGCTGAAATACTTTAACTTGTTCCCATGAGTAATGTGGGGACAGGGCAGAAAAAAAATGAAATTTGGAAGGGGGGAATGATGGAAATTGCAGTCAGACATCTGAGGTTCTCTGCAAGCTTTATTTTTGCAACAAATCTGTTTCTCAAAAGAGAAGCTGCTGCTGAACCTCTGTTAAAATAATAATGATAATAAGAACTACTCTTATAACACTTAAACAAGCAAATGCAAAATGAATAATCCATCACAGCTGCTTTTGTTCTATATCTATTTCTGATGCAATTCCAATTTTTGCTGTGATGGTAACATGGAGGACATATCTCAAGTGGAAACAAGTAAAGGAGCAGCACTCCATACAAACACTGATTCTTGCAAATCAGGTCTTTCTCAGAAGTAACAATTGCTCATGGTGACTGATATTAGAGATGCCAACTTAGGAACCAAGTCTGAGATATGCTGAGCTGCTCCAACCCTATCATTTCCTACAGGCCTAGCAGAGAGACAGCATATTTTGTCTTGGTTTCACATCTCCGTGCCAGCTGTAAGTATTTTGTCCTCTTTCTTCACCATATATTAATTATTGGGTTTCAGGGTAAAACATTATGCTGACAGATTTCCAAATGCTGAGCTAATCACTCTCTAGGGAATATAATGAAAAGGAAAATATATCACTAATGTGAATCTATCCTAGATTTAAAGATATTGGAGGTAGAAAACTTTACAGTAAGAGAATAATCATCAGAGATAGCTTCAGGATGGTTTAAGAAATACTTTCTTGTTTACATCTATAAGCTTCTTCTTGCAATATTCTGGAGTGACTTTTCAGGAAATTTATGATATAGTTTCTGAATATATGTTAACATCCCATATTTCTTATTGTGAATGGTTTCCTTGAAATTAACAGCACTGCACATGATAATACATTAGCATATATATGTGTTTGAAAGGTCAGGGAGAATAAGAAAAGAAAACCAAGACTACAGTCTTGCCTATAACAAAGCGGCAAATCTTAAGGTAAAGAAACATTAAAAGTTGGCTGATTTCTGCTTTTGAATTACAACTAACACGTACAGCCTATAAAGTGCCAGAAATAATACGAAGAGTCCATTCACAAGACAAAGGGAAACTACAAGCAGTTCAGATAATCTTATTGGAGTAAAACTCATCATGGACAGTTGAAATTGTACAGGGGGTGAAAAAGACTTAAAATATTAGAGGATTATATTCTTTCCCTTTTCAAAATCATCTCTGACAGAATGACTATAAACTCCCATCACGACATGAATGTATCTTTCTAGTCTCCTAGTATCCCAAACTTCCTACAATTTAGAAGAGACACCTGTGATAGAAGTCCTTCTATCTACAACAATTCCATGTATATCCGAATTTCAGAATTAAGCAAAACTAACAAAAATTAGTGAGGCTTTTTGAGTGTGCTTAAACTGTGAGTCTTAACTGCTCCTGAAATTCATATTGACAGTATTTTTTCTGTCAGGTTTATTCCTGTCCCCGTGCCCCCGTCTACAAAGCTTGATTACTAGATAATGGTATCAGCAAGTACCTCTCAGGACTGCTGTGAGGATTAACAAAACCAACTGTTGTACAAGATCTCTAAAAGAAAATTGTAATATCTAAAATTCTAAACTATCTGAACCCTATATTCATATTAATCATGCGTGAGGCTGAAACAAGGAAAATACCCACCTGACTTAGCATCCCTCTGCAATTTTACATTTAAAATTACAATGTGCCTTGCTACAATTGATCGGACATAATTTATAATGCAGAAAAAAGTGAAAGGTGTTTAATTAAAATATATTTTAAATAAAACTATGGATTTGAAAGATTGTTAGCCATGTGAAACTATAGTCAATCTTTATATAGAATAATAATAGAAAAGTATTCTCCAAAGTGACTACCATAATATTATTGTAAGTAATATATGCTAAAACACAGACTTCAGCAAAGTTAAAGTACAGGCTCTCCCATGAAGTTTAATACTGGGGGTTAATACTGGGAGTTACCATGAAAAAGGCAGTATCCATATACTTGGGTAGTAGTGTTAATAAATCTGGATTAGATCTCCTAAAGAGCCCACAGTGTTTAACAGCCTAAATTTCATTTTCAGAAGCGTATGAGGATTCAGACATGCAATTAATTTCCTGTGACTTAAAAGAATTATTTCAGCCAAGGCAACTGATGACTTTCATTATTTTAGTTGAGAGGATTTTTAAGATGAAATACAGTAGCTTAAAATTTTTTCTTTTTGTAACTTTGAGACACAATTCAAGCTACATAAATTACTTTTACCCTTTTTTTCTCTGTTTGGCAATGGATGGAATGTATGCACCTGCTCAGCTATGTCAAATCAGTTGGCATACTACAAGGTTATTATGTGTCTAAGTTTGTAGCACACATGAGTCTAGATCTCATTGGCTTTTAATGAGATTTTGATTAATTCATGCCCAGACTTCTGAAATTGAGGTATATGCTTAAAGACTACTCATGCTTGAAGAGCTTTGCCCTACAACATTTTAAGAAGAGGATTTAGGCTCATATGTCATTTAGAAGAAGTTTTCACCCTGTCTAGTTCTAAAGCAAGATGTCTATCATGCAACAGTCTCCGAAAAAGCAGGTACCTCTGGGGTTAACAGACCACCATATACATCAGGTGTGAACCTGCCTGCAAGTAGTCACTGGACTGTTGCCTAAATATTTGAAGGCACATTTATTCACTCACTGTAAGAAAGCAAATGGTGAATTTTCAAGTGCTGATAACCAGACATGTCAGCTAAACAGAAATGACTTTATATTGCAAAATCTAGTACAGTGGCAAAATATGTAAGAAGACGGAGTTATAAATATTTAAACACTCCCTCAAGGACTTTTTAAAATACAAAAGTATTCTTTCAGTGACTGCACAAACTGCAAAGACAGATAATCAAGGACGTCAATGTGCTGTCAAGATAGTAAATGCATTAATGAAATAATGTTGTACAAAACTCTTCTTTTTTGCTAGGGAACATCTAGTTTTGCAAATGCAAATGGATCCCAGTGGTTTAGATTAAATTTGTCATGTTTATGCCTTGTTTAAAAAAAAAATTACACTCCAGTTAGTCATACCTCTGTCTCTGTACTCTTTCTGGACAAAAACCAAACCTGCATTGGTTCTTTTTTACCCTTCATAGAAACTGGACCTCTGTACTCCAGGTGGAACTGAGGATCTGAATTTTCTGGTGTCATAAGACACCTGAAATTGAAAGAGAAAGCATGTAAATATATGTACTATGCATGCACACAACATAATATATGAAATATTAAACATGGTACAGATATGTGAGCAAATTAACAAAAAAGTCAAATCTATCTCTAGAACATCATCATATGTGCATACCAATAATGGTGTGTCATAATGCAGTCTGCCATAGTTTCATGAGAACTCGTACTTAAATAATGTACTGCCAGAGTCCTCTCACTGTCAGCTTCAAAGACACTTTGATGTTAATGCTGACAAAGTGATTTCTTTTAAGATGTCAACACAAACAAAAATACTGCATCACTCACCTGTAGGTATATTCAGAAACATTGATCTTTCCCTTTTCCCCAGTAGTTTCTGTTCTGCTTGTTAGATTGACAGTATTTCCAAAGAGACAGTAACGTGGCATCCTTTGGCCTATTACACCTGTGACTACCTCACCAGTATGGATTCCTATTGTTATCTTTAGAGAGAAAAAAAAAAGTTTGAGTGTTCAAAATCAATGTAAGTAATCTGAAGCTTTTGACTAAATACAGGTATTATGCCATTTCTATCTACTAGACTTTATTTTTTCAATGTGCCCTTCCTGTTTCTTCAAAGCCTTCCATTCTCTGTTTTGTATCACTTACTTTTTTATTGTAGTGCAGTGTCATGGCTCTGCCTCCCACATGAAAGAACAAACTCCACATTTTTCCAGCATGGTGCTATTAAAGGACTGGAGCGCTTCTCCTATGAAGCCAGGCTGAGAGTTGGGGTTGTTCGGCCTGGAGAAAAAGAAGGCTCCAGGGAAACCTTATAACAAGTTTCCAGCACTTCGTTACAAGGGCATGTAGTGATAGGATGAGGGGTAATGGCTTCAAACAGGAAGAGGGTAGATTTAGATTTCATATTAGGAAGAAATTCTTTCTTGTGAGGGTGATGAGACACTGCAACAGGTTGCCCAGAGAAGCTGTGGCTGCCCCATCGTTGAAAGTGTTCAAGGCCAGGCTGGATGGGGTTTTCAGTAGCCTGGTCCGGTGGGAGTTGTCCCTGCCCATGGCAGGGGGATCAGAACTACATGACCTTTAAGGTCCCTTCCAACCTAAACCATCCTGTTTCTATGATTATGTACTGTGAAATTTTAAGGAGTGGAAAGAGAGGCATGCTCTGCAGGTCTGTATTTAATGAGCGCTCAGAAGATGTGGAAATGGATGGTCTAGGTCAAGAAAAAGAAAGTTTCTCAGAGGAATCATAATGGCATTTTGCCTTTCGAAGCTCAAGACATAGGACAGGGGTTTGGAGAAGCTCACTCCTACAGCACATTACAGTTACTGTAAAGTGCCATATCCAACCCACTCACTTCTTTGCCCAGTGCCAAAGTGAAGTACATAGATTTTACGCTAGGTGTTAGACCAATAGCAGTCATGTAAATAGAAATATGCATCACATTCATTACTCATTTCCTCTCATAGCGTTCTGATAATGACAGGTCAGTGCAGCCTCCCCAGTTCTGTATTAATGCCCCAACTTCTTTTTAAAATTCCACAATAAGTGAACTTCCACTAATATACATCACTGCCAGTAATCATTGACATAACTGCCTATGGAACCATACCCTTCTTTTAAACGCAATATTTTCTCAGGCTGACAGGAGGATCTGATGAATGATCAGAAATATCAGTGAGGGAATACCATCGCTCTGTTCATTGAGATGATGAAGATTCAAAGAATTGTACTTGATGCAGAATGTGAATTTGTTGATTAGATTACAAATGATCAGAAAACAGACATAAATGATGCAGGCATAATTTATCCTTTAAAAGGTTAAGCACAATAGTCAGATATTAAGGTCTGGGAATGCACATCACATCTACATGTGACTCTTTGTATTATTTATATATATCAGTCTCAAAATCTAACAGTAACAAAGTTTGCACCGACTGAGACTTGAGCATCATTATATTTCAAAGCATTTTCATCATATCAAAGAATGGGCTCTTCATTCAAGCCCACACATTTACTAACCTGTACAGGCTCACCATCTACTTGAACTTGGCCTGCTATTTCCATCATATCCAATGCCAGGTGGCAGATAGATCGTGCATGATGAATGCAAGGCTCTGGTAGACCACTCACTGTCATATACTTGTCCCCAACTGTTTCCACCTGTCAAGATGTAATTACATGGGCTTTAGAGTACTAGAATGGACGTAGTGCTTCCTTCATAACTGCTCCTTTCAAATACTTTCCTTTCATTCATTCAAATCCTTAGTTCCTATCATCTCGGCCTGTTATTGAAGAGAATTTATCGTATGCTAACAATGTAACAAATTAGAATGACACTGATTGTGTGAACGAGAGGCTCTCTTTTGGAGTCTTCTGGATTTTTGTAGAAACTGAGCACTATGCTTTGACTCACAACCTTGATTCACTTGGACATAAAGTTCATTTCTAGTAAAAGCTAGACCTGAATCTTACACACATAAACACACAAGCATACACGTGTATAATGGGATATAAATATATGTATCTACCTATCTGCCTGCTACCAGCTGCACCTGCAACGACACCTCATTCTTAATGAAGACATTACATTCACATTGAATAACTGAATAATAAGTTATAATTTACAACCAGGAGACCCAAGTGTATGACTGAAAAACTTCAAGCACAGGGTCAGCAGAACCACAAACTCTTTGTATAAGCGTTCATATCTGTTAAATGCGGAAGTAGATATCTATATCCACCTAATGGCTGACTGTGTAGAAATCCAGCTGAGAACTAAGCCCTTTATGTTCTTTCACATGTTTAGAGATAGACAACATACTCTTCTTTAGCTATGTAATATCGAGTAACACAGTTCAAAGACTAGAAACAACTATTTTTTAAAAAAGCCTAAAATCCAAAAGATGGAGAAGAGTGGCATGATAAAAAATTATTGAAGTGTCACAAATTAAGAATTTGGAAAATCTTCTGCTTACCTTATAAACAAATGGGTTTCTCCGTGAATCAGTCAGAATATCAAACCTCGTGTAAAGATCATTTAAAAGATTAACAATCTTCATGGCTCCCTCTCCAGAGGCATGTTTACTACAAAAGGCATTGAATCCAACAATGCCACTGAAAAGAATGGTCACATTGTCATACCGCTTAGCTGGAACAGGACGCTTGTGTCTCAGCTCATTTGCCACTGATGGTGGTAGAACAGAGTACAGTAATCTAAAAGTGTAAAAAAAGAAAGGCACAAGCAAAACAGAAAGAATGTGGAGAAAAGGTCTTTACACCGGCGCTCTTCAAATATTAACTGATTACCTCCCATAAGCTTTATAGCATACTTGCATCATCAAACACTGATGTAAAATATATTTACTGAAGAATATTTTACTTGGGAAAGAGGAAATCAGACACATAGAGCTTCATCCTGTTATCATCTGTATTCATTCAACTTTTTAACTGCCATCTTAAGGTTTATTTACCTCCTCACACAGCTAAGCGGGTGAGATCTCTTGACAACTTGAGAATCACTTTGTACAGTGCCTCCTGCCCAAACCCCCACTACCTGCATTTTTGGCAAGTTCACTACTGCATGACTTATAATTAGTGAATATTTTTGGCACGTGGTATAGTAACTGACACCATCTGTTCCAGTGTCTGTGATGTAGACTAGAATTCCTGAAGATATAGTAACTTTGCAAAGCAATTAAAAAAGAATGACTAGAAAAAAATCTTTTTCAGGCTCTTCTCTCCAACTCTCCTGTCCATCCCTCTCAAGTCTTTTTTACAATAATTTCCGTTACTACAGAAAAAAATAATCTGCCTATAGAATTTATAGTACAACATGGCACTAATAGTGTTCATAGTGTTAATTCTACTACTAAACAAGCATAATCCACAAGAAATTCTTCTACTACAGAGATTGGAACTATGTTTTACAAATGAGAGTCAAGCATCAACCCTATCATGAATGTCAAAAAAATTTTGTTTCATTTATGTGCCAGTAGTCCTTGAGCTGAGCTCCCACAGACTAATGCTATGAATTTGATGTTACAGTTACCTGTAGAAATAGATTTAGGGCCCAGTGCATATACTTTATTATTGTTATGTACTTATATCTAGATACTAGTATTATCTAGATAGCCCGTAACTACAAAATCAAATTCATAGCATTAGTCTGTTGCAAAACTTCACCTTTACATAGACTATATTTGAGGCTTATAAGGTATGGGTTTTTTTGTTCTTTTAACCCATGAGCTTGGCTGCCCAGAAAGACAAAGTGACCTTCAGCTGGTTTGCAGAACTTTGTCAAATAGTTGCATTTGGACATTCATCAAATTCATCTCAGACACAGGGACTGCATGTGAGAGAGCTTGCAAAACTACTGTCTTAGGTAATTCACAAAGAGAAAAGGAATGTCAGCTCACTTCTCCTAACTTTCCTTATCAGGAAAGGAGCCATCAGAATACCTGTGCACGTAAAAGCCTAGACTGAAGATGGTATTTGACAATCTAAATAAAGACATACCCTATGAGGCATTAAAGTAAAATGTTCTTTCTTGTCTACAGAATTATCAGCCCTGAATATCTCTTATATTCCTTCCAAGATTCTGTTAATTTTTGAAGAAGGTAGCTATAAATAATATATTGTTGTGACTGTTTCAGCTCAAAATCAGGATTTGGTTCTTACGTGTCTGTCTTTTTCTTTTCATCTTCCAGTGCACGCAGTGTGTGCTGCAGTCTGTCAGTGAGGATCTCAAGCTCTTGAGTCAGTTTATATTCCTCTCTGAACTGTTCTCCCAAAAGAACCAGATCACGGGTAGCATCATGTAATGGAATATCACTCAGATATAAACCTCTTCTGGTTAAATCATCCAAATTCATCACACTGCAATGTGGAGAAATATATAAAAATATGGGTACAACTAAACTTGCCAAAGGAGCATTTAAAACTCAAATGAACAGCAAAGGTTGAGGAATAACAGAAGAAAGATTATGCTCCTGAACTTCTGATGAGTTGTACAACACACCCCTTCTGCAAAATACCTAATTTGTGTATTGAATTATTTAATAATCAGTCAAGTTCCAATGTTTAAACACTTCCCCCCTTTTTAGTACAAATTAATCTCTGTCGTAGTACTCTTGTAAGTATTCTAAAAAATACTAATTGTAAAATGAAAATCAATACTATAGAACTCTTAAGGTTTAAAGTACCTTGGCGAACAAAGAAAGAGAATGCTGTCTGCTTCAGGCAAGTAGATCATTTGCCCTTTCAGGCGTAAGCAGCTGATTTCCGTGCCAGTCAGTTCATCTTCACACTCCAGCTTTTCCACATCCAGCAGCCCCTCCTGATGATGAAAAGTAACAATTATGTAAGGGCAATGGTACGTGTGTTATGCACCAGGCCATCACGTACATAAGTGCCTTCACTATAAAGGCAGTCAGAATGTTTGGAATAGATTTACACACTACATTAAAGCCCAATTAATTTCTCACTTGAACACCATACATTATGTTTATTTTAACACTGTGAGTTGCTACCTCAAAGATACAAACCATGGTATCTTCCTTTATCTGCATGTTCTTAAATTCTTGTTTTCTTCTGCATGATTTCTGAACAATAGTTTGAAAGTATTGCCTATTATATGAAGTTCTATTTGTGCCTGGCAGCATTCCTAAGAAATCTTGTTGGTTTCTCTCAGGTGTGGTTTTCTATACATAAACAGGCTCCTTGACATATTAGATGCTACTCTACATGCAGCATTCATTCACATCACCTGCCTCCTCTCCTGCCTGCTGTAAAGGACACAGGACTGCGTAGAATGTATACACCCAAACAAGAACACATTTCATATTTGTCTCCCATACCGTTGTGTAGCAAAAGTGAATGTAATTGCCTTTGTACATTTAATTTGGCACAATGCCATGTAATGGGTTGGTCCCTTGCAAAGAAAGCGGGCATGAAGTACATATATATTCCTATAAAGCATTCTACTTAACAGCCACACCTGAATTCACACTGGTGACTTTTTCTTGGCTCAAGATTCAAAAGGAACTGAGCTTACTACTGCGCAAAGACATTTCTCTGAAGACTTCTGAGCTTTCAGCACTTCTTATCACTCCAAAGCATACTTACTTAGAGAAAAGCCAGGTGAATATTCTCTAATTACCTTGGTCCGCAGTACAAAGACTGTATTGATATGTGAGAGGATCCCATGGAAACTAATATCAATATGAGGCCGGACTAAGGAGAAAACTGACAACAGACTGCAATTTCCTGGCTGCAGCTAGAATTTAAAAAAAAATTAAATTGTTATGTTTTATACTAAAAATATACATTAATTAATTATATTCAATTCGCTAAGATGACAATACTGAATGGAAAAGAATATACACTTTAAGCATTTCTTCATTAAAACACAAGGTTATAAATTAAGGATTTTCCATCAGAAGTATACTGACTTCAAAGTGCAATTCTAGCCTGCGAGATGATTTTGTAAAATTGTGTTAGACTAGCACATTCATAATCTGTCAAACTCTTACAGTAAAAAAAGCTTTCCAGCTTTCCTCCTAAGTGACCTCCTTCAAACTCCCTTTTCAATAAGCCACGTTCTCTAAAGCATCAACTCTGATAATAAGGATTCTGATAGCCATCCTCAGTAGGCTGAGTAGCTGTTCAATGAATGCCTTTGGGAAAAATCTGCCAGAGCTACTTACAAAGCTCTTTTTCCAAATCCTTCTGCAAAATTCAGAGAGAGACCACCAAAAAAAAAAAAAAAAGAAAAAGAAAAAAAGCAGGAAAAAGCAAATAACATAAAATTGCATTTGAAAAGTATGTTAGTGATTCAGAAACAACATGGTATGTGCAACATTAGCCTACATAATTGTAAAGTGCATTTGATGTTTTCAACATCTTACCTTCTGCTTCTCTCATATTATTGCTTTTACCTGTTGCTTATTTTTAGAAACGCTACCAGCTCTTTCAGGCAAGAACGGAGGTATCCTATTCATATACAGAATAAATCATTTATATAGACCTCTGAGTGCTCTTTTACTGTAAATTAACAGGAGAAGTTGCAGCAGAGGCAGTAAGTTCAGAACACATACATATATATCACAAAAACAGTTTGGCTCATCATAGTCAATAGTTTCGCTTTTGATGCACAAGCCAACAAAGTACACTGCAACTTCTGTTATTCTGCTCTTCGGTTATTGTGCATCTGACAGCTTAAGAATTTGAAGAAATTCCTGCCAAGTAGTATTTACAAACTATGTACCTGGTACCTGCTGCTACTCTACAAAGTAGTAAGGGCAAGAATGTTTCCTGAACCGCAAGCCAAGTTGGACTGACTGTCCCACATCACAGAATCACATCTACTCTAAAGAGTTATTTGCCACTTGCAGAGCAAATGTGTCTTAGAAAGACCTACGAGAAAGAATTTAATATAAACCTAACACCTGAACTGTGGGTTTTCTCTGCTCAAGCTTATTCTCTTACTGCACACGGACTTGGTCATAAGGAACAGATCTGTTGTAGAATGAGGGCTATTTTCACAATGTTTTTTCAAATAAGATGAGCACAATGCGTTAAATATTATAGTTACACAAGAATGCTGTTTAGACAGAGAATCACAGATCTGTTTTATTCATCTTTAAAATAAACCTGTGAAGCCCCTAGCACCAGGAATCTCTATGATTATTCATGTATGAGAATCATCTAACCTGTGGAAGAACTCTGTATATAGCATTGCCACACTGCGTAACCACCAGATCTCTGTCAAATATTATGTGGAAAGGAAAAGCCTTGCAGAAAGTATATGGACTGATGCGAGACTCTTGGGTACCGTTTTCTTCAAATCTGTCAAGGTCTTCATAGTAGTCCTCTTCTTTAGATTCTTTCTCTTCAATTAAAAACTGAATGTGGTCACACTCCTCATTTCTCTGTTGAATAACCTAGAAAAATGAAGGAAAATTAAAAACTGAAGACTGCTACTCATTAATAGTTGGAATGCTACTATGAAGAAGGAATACATTAAGAGCAGAAAGATGAATTCAAGAATGATATTTGCATCTTGAAAATTTTATATTCTAATAAATTCTGATTTTAGAGAGTCTTTAAAATTCCAGGTGACTAAATCTGGCTTTGCTTAGCCACAGTTGCTCTTCGCATTAACAACGTATTGAAGATCACTCAAATACAATTTTATAAAGCTTGAGTGAAACGTGCATCCTGAAACCTGGGGTTTCAGCTTTTACTGGTACATGCCAGAAAACAGAACCTTCCTATCATCTTGAATGAACATATGGCAAGTCTTGAATTACATAGATTATTTGAATCACATAGATTATTTGAATCTTTATTACGAAGAAAGCTCTTTGGAAAGTCTATAACACAACAGCAAGCAGTACTGACCAGAAGATGGGCATGTCACAGTCAGCCAGAAAGAAGGTGGATGAAGCAGAAGTCTGAATATAAAATCCTTAAGTCATTCAAGCAGTGATGACTGGAAGACCAGATCAGACCAACAGATAAAACTAAAAGCAGTGACAATCTTCTCCAAGCTGCGTTCCATATTAAATGAAATCACAGCAAAACCAGAGTCATCTACATCAGTGAAATCTCAAGTGTCTTGAATATAGCATTTCACACTTTATTAATTTTACTCAGTGATTAAAAAATATGAAATTAATAGGGATTATTTTGCTTGCAGTGAGTCACATATTGCAGTATAATTAAAGCTAATAACTAATAGAATAACATAATTTACCTTGAGAGGCCAAATTCACCTCTTCTCAAGCCTAATTAGATATAATGACTGGAACAGAACAATTCTATTTACACAGTATTGTTTAGCGGCAACTTTCTGGAACATGTTGCACCTGATTCTACTTTCATGTAGAGTCTAATCCTAAAGCCACTGAAAAAAAAAAAAAGACTTCTTAAAATCTCTAATGCATCCTGATTCTGCCCTTTACACATAGTCTAATCACACAGATTAACAGTTACAGTATGAAAACAGAACAGATATGCACAAGCACTGCACTTGATCCCTAAAATATTTAGTACGTTAAATATTTTTCATCCACAACTGTCAGCCATGTTAGCTGATTGGTTGGGGAGTGCTGATCCCTTTATTTCTTTCTGTACAAATGGAAGAGTGCTAAGTGATGCTTAATTTAAGAAGGTCGTGTTTCTTGATCTCCTATTTGACTATTCATTTAAAGGAAAGAGAGGCTTTTCTGAAGGACAGTTCAGAGCAAGACTCTGATTTAGGTGCTATATTAGTCTTCTCTTTCTTCAGCACATGCTGCATTAGTCTTCTCTTTCTATTACAGACATAAGTAACTTAAGAGGAAGATCTGTCTACTAATTTTACCAGCTAATGTAGGTGCCTAAATCTGGATGTATGAACAAGTTCAAGAGTTAATGATGATAAAGCTTAATTTCCCCAAGAAACTGTGCTGGTAATCCATGTAGCAATGTGTGCCAAAGAGAAGTAGGAAATTACTAATTCATAGAGATAAACTGTGGAAAGAATATGTGGTAGTCATTAGAGGAAGACAATTTATGTGGGTTTCTCTAGGAAAATGAAACATACTATATGGAGACATAGTTTTCCTCTGAACATGGGGTTCTCCATGACTTCCTTTTCTATTAAAACATTATCCCTGAAATTGTGAGAGACCGGTCACATTCAGGATTGACAGAACACAGTTATAGTCTTAGTTCTTACTTCCTATCACTCGTACACACTCCCACGGGTTTTATTTTATTATTAATACTATTGTGTACAAAGATAGCTGCGATTATACACAGTAACCTTTTTCAAATTGTGTAGAATTATCACTAAAACTGATCTAAGCTTCCAGAAATTTTTCAGTCTTGGATCTTATTTCAAAGAGTTTTTAAAGAGTTGCTCTTGCCACAAGTGGGGGGAAAAATAAGCATACTTTAGATGAAAAGCTTATTCATTTGGCAAAGCTGTCCTAAAATTCATTTTTAAAGGCCTAATAAATTTTAAGGAAAAGTTCATATTAACAGCACATCACCTTCCAGAGATATTAACATTATCACCTACTGACCACCTTAGTCACTGCATACTAGTATTCTCTTGCCAATTTTCACCTGTACTTGCATTTTTTTTCCTGGTACCATGCAGTTTTTTGTAATTCTCCATTTTTTTTCCTTTTACTAGAAAAGAATGGAGCACCAATAAACAAAACTCAAGTGACACTTAGAAAAACCCCAAACTATAAAAATAGAACTGCTACATGTTTCAAGACATCTAGCTGAGTTTGAGACAACCCTCCACAGATCCTACAAGCTTACACAGTGACATAATGTGCTATTTTCCTAAACTTTATAAATCAGAACTGCGTCAGTAATGGTGCAGAGAGGCAGATTTCCCAGGCATCTTCAAGTTCATTTGCAAGCACTATTTTTGAGCAGACTCCAGGGCATCCAGCAATGCTTACTGTACTGCTGCATCACATCAGTGCAGCAAATGAACAACAGGGCAAAGGCATGGAAATGTATCAGATCTGCAAGATAGCCACAGCACCAGCTGTACGCTCCTGGTCAACCTGATAGGTTGTGGACATGGCTGGTTTACTGAATTTGATTATGGTCACCCATGCACAAACCCTTACTAACAGAAGCTACATTCATACTCCTCTCCAGGATAAGCAAGCTACTGATTCATCCTTAAATATCTTCCTGTTGGATAGTTAATTTCATGATGTCTTTTCTGCTCACGTAATTTATGCACCATCTAATCTTTGTATCTCATGATTTCATCCACTTTATCAGCAAGTTTAAAATAAGCACTTCTAGCCATTAACACAATATGTTAAATTCTGTCCCTTCACACTTGCACCTACAGATCCAGTCCAACTGGCCATATACTTACCTGGCATAAAGACCTCCCCTAGGTCCTCTGCAGAAAGCTTAACTAGAACAAAATTTATCTATTCTTTCAAGTGAAGTTTCCAAGCCACAGAATTTCAATATAATTTAAACATTTTTGGAGAAGCCTCTGTTAAATGCTTGACAAATGAAAGTTCAGTGACAGAAGCAACAAAGCCAGAAATCAAGTCTAATTCTTCCTCGCCCTGTGGTCTGATCTGGTGAAGTGACATCAGTTCACCATGTCTGAGCTCAATCACCATAGTAACTGCAGTGAAAAACTGAAGAGAAAAAAAGTCACTCTCCTGGTTTCAAAGAGAATATATAACATCTAACTGCTAATCTGCCTGTGCTTTCCAGAAGATGTATCTTCAGTTTGTCTTTGTGTAGCCAAGTGAAAAGTCACATCAATATTTTAGGGAATGCAATCCAGAGAACAGTTATTTTAAAACTGATTTGTGGTTTAAAATATTTGGTGAGCTTCACACAACATATTAAATCAAGCAGTATCCCTGTGATACAGCATGTAAAAATGAACACATGCTACCTGTTAAACTTTCACTGATATATCTACTAGACAAGACTCAATTCTATAGATACAAGTATGTCCCCAAGATACACTCGTATCTCAGAATGGGGGAGGGACAGAATGTCCTTGGCCTGGGATCTTTTTCCATCAGAATGTGAAGATCAACAAAAAGTAAGGCTCTTGCCACTTAAAGGTCAAGAGAAGTGAAACTCTTGATCTCTTCTGATGAAAACCAACTGTTCAATGCTACTTGACAAATTTCACTGCAGCCGTTTCAGGGTGATACTGAAGCAAGGCAGCTCACTTTGGAAATGGTACCACTCCTAGCTTTGCACATCCTGAGTTAAAATTGGGGAGATGTCTCCACCTGGCAGCTGGTTACAAAGGCAGACTGTCTCACTGCACCGAACCTCCAAGCCTGTAGCTAATGAAGTTTCTGACTGCCCTTTTGTCAGAATTAGAGGGTGATTACACTCCACGGTTGACTTATCTTCGTACGCACTTAGTGTGTTAATGTGTGGATCAGTACTGCTTGTCCTCCGTGACAAGTACCTAAGTAGTTTTTAGGTCAGCTCTCTAGCTGGTCACATTCTGGCTTTGTTTTTCATATTGCCATTAATGTCTCGTAATGTGACAGTTTGAAATTACCATCTTGTCAAGGATTACCTCTGGTCTTTTCTCATTTTATATTGTAAACCATCGTCCCTGTGTAAAAGAAAGGTTTCCACAGTCTGCTCTCAGATACCGGAGCTGCAGAAGTCTGTTTTCCCAACAGATTTTTGGGCTTTGTAGGATTGTACAACATTCTTCATTGACCCATACTATTTGTAGCCTTGAGGGAATCCCTGTCCTGACGACACCTTCACAGGTCACTCTCACTTATACACAAACAACCTCTGACAAGTGAAGCAAGAGAAGGCATAGCCAGAAGGCTGCTAACAGAGATCTCATGCCAAAGCTGGTCAGCGGCACCATGAAGATTTGTATTTCTCATACTGAGACTGGCAGAACTTAAATATTCTTAATGTGTTCTCAAAGTCAGCAACAATTCTTGGGACAGTACCTGCTGCAAAAAATACACAGTTTTAGCTGTGTTTAACTAAAAATGGATTACGATATCAGGGAAGATAAGGCAAACTGGATTTGAATTAATTAATCACGTAATGACAACCTAGGTTTTCCTGAACTATATAACTAGAACTGTGAATCCAAGTTCAGAACAAATTGCCTTCCTTTCAGTGCTAACAGAGTTTAACAGAGACAAGCACAGACCTTTTGGGTTGTTTTTTTTTTCTTTCCTTCAACACACACATCCTGAAGGACACCATTTGGAAAAAGGAAGCCCTACTGTATTTCAGAAGAACGTGTATGTATTTATATATATCTATGGATACCAAAAATAGTTCTGTGTGAAACTCCAGAAAGGTGATAAAATGAAACATTTTTTTTTCTTTCTATTTAGCTATTTCTACACCCAAAACAAAAACAATTTTTTTCTCAATATTATTTTTTCCTCTCATGATCATGAGATTCCTTAGGTTTGCTCTGCAGGTTGAGAGATGCGATCCTTCCTCTCTACTCAGAACTGGAGAGGAAACTCCTGGAGTGCTGTGTCCAGTTGAGGGCTTCTCAGTACAAGAGAGATACAGAGCTACTGGAGAGAGTCCAGTGAACAGCCACTAAGATGATTAAGGCACTGGAGCATCTCTCATAAGAGGAAAGGCTGACATAGCTGGCACTGTTGGGCCGGGAGCAGAGAAGGCTCAGGAAGATCTCATCAGTGTGTATAGACACCAGAAGGGAGGGTGCCTAGAGGATGGTGCCAGGCTATTTTCAGTAGTGTCCAGTGCCAGGACAAGAGGCAATGGGCACAAACTGAAACACAAGAGCTTGTGTTTTAATTGTTATGAAAACATTGTGGATAGAAAGATTTGGAAGGACAATTCTGGAATCTCAGCTCTGTTCTTCCAAGCCAGAAGTCAACTGCTATAACATCACAAACTTAGGGCTAAGCATTGAAGCTCTTATCACTTAAAAAAAAAAAATTCCTTGAGCAAAATTCTAACTAAAATTTAGAATAAATATTTAAACTTCTTTGGAAAATACATTATTTGTGAGTAGACCTAGGTGGATATCTGTACTGCCCAATACAATCTTCTTAACAAAGTCACATTCAGACTGAGGATACAGTTTGTCAAAAGTTTGTCCTGGTAGCTCCTTTGCACAACCTAGATTTCTCCTCTTCCCCACTGATCCCTTTTGTCTCTGCATGACCCCTTGACTATGCTGGCAGAATTCTCTCTAACAGACAGAACACCAAAAGAACAGATGTGGGCAAAAATAACCCAGAAGAAAATCCTGTTATATTCAACCCAGCTCATTTCCTCAGTCTAGTTTATTTTACAGTTTGACAATGGCTGGAGAGACACAGCTGAAGAAGCTGTTGTAGGACAAGCTTGAACAGTAAGAAAGGGGGACTGCAGAAGCTGCTCGTGCTACCAAACTAAATGCTTGTCAAGCAACAGCTTCAGCACTCTTGCAGCCAACTTTCCAACAAGGTCCTTCTTGTCTGTCTTGACACTTTGAATAAACAGGGACATAAGAAGGGGATTGTTTTGATTACATTGCATCCTTCCGTATCTGATTACTAACACCTGCTGTAAAAGCTTGAACCATGGATTTCTCCAAAGTAGAGTCTAAACAAGGACAACAAGCATATCACCATCTCTACACAGAACTAGCCTTTCACTATAAATCTCAGCTAGCTTATAATAAGCTAAAAAGTCAATATATATGATAAAGAATAACAAATGCCTTTGTCGCATGATTGGTTGTAACCCTCTTATCTGAGAAAGATCATGTTTTTGTGATACACTCATGAAACTGGAACTGATTTTTTGAGCAAATATAAAATGAAACTGTGTCAGAAATGTAATACGGCTAGGAAATAGGAAGAAGGAAAAAAAAAAAAGAAAAAAAAAACCACCTTTCTGTACCTGCTTAGATTCTTTTCTACTTGATGAGAAGTATTTCATATCAGTTGCAATACTTCTAGCACCAAAAAGCTTTCATTTGCTGTTTTTCTCCAGAAATATCTGCACCTTGGATAGCAAGCTCTGATTTTATACCATTACATATGCAAGGCTTGATCAATTTAATCTTTCTGTTGCTCCGTATGGACACAAAGCAGAAGCCTCCTTCCCGTTTCACAAATGACTTTGCACACATGAAATTATGTAAACTTTGTTACTGAGGAACATTTTCCCCCTTCTGGGGCGGTAGGTTTATATCCAGCCACAGCGTCATGCAATGACAGTACGAGACCCACAAACATATCTTGGTTCCGGGAAGGACCCGACATGCAGGCTGGGAGAAAAACACTGTTCACCAGCCAGGCCTCATCAATGCACATCAGCCTCACCGTTTGCACATAGATGAAGAATCTAGGACACAGAGACAAAATGTCTGTGTTCTCACAGAACACAGTAGACAGTAAGAAATATATGCCAAATATAAAATAAAGTGGAAAAAAACACCCCAAATAACCCAGTACCTAATTTTTGTACCTGTTACCTCCTTATTTGAATAAGAGGATATGGTTTTGAACTGTTCCCAATTGGGTCCATTTGCAAGTTAGTGCTGGCCTTCTCAGCACATGGCTGACGTGTCCTTAAAGCCAACACAAATGACGATGGATCTTCCTGAGTCAGTACTGATGCCACTGCTTCACAGAGAACAGCAGCAATAAAAATGATTGTTTGCTATCACTTGACTTTTTATGTTCTTGATTCTGTCTTAATGACATAAACTTCCAATGTGTATATCCCTTCAGACATTACCTTCATATCTATTTCTGTACCGTGGATCTGTTGAGCTACTGTTTTGATTATTCCAATGACAATATCCTGGAGACCTTCTCTTTCCGAATAGTAATGCAGAATGAGTCCCTTCCCCTTCTCCGCATCAGTGCATCTAAAGGAAGGGGCTCGCATACCCGGGTAAATAGTAGCAAGGTGGTCATGCAAAGCATCCAGATTCTGGAACAAGAAATTAAAAACATGATTATAAGGCATTCACTTACTACAGTAGTTCTAGGAAAAGTTCTAGTCCTGAGGAAAGTAAGTACATATTCTGCCTAATCTGAACATCCTCTTTCTCCTTTCTCCCAGTGAATTTGCCTTATTATTTGTAGAACTGTCATCAAAACAGGCTTTTCAGGTCACTTGCAATGTTCTTTCCATCTACTGTAGCAATATTTGGACAATGAATGGCATCAAAGTTAGCACTATTAAAAATTACTCCAGATAGTAAGAATTCATGCTTGACTATGCTGTATTTTGAAACACTCCAATGATTAAAGACCTCGCGTGTGTTTCTCAATCCTGTACCTCATCCATTTTCATGCCTTTCAATTTCTGGTCCCGATAATCTCTTCAGATGTGAATCTAGGTGTTTGGAACAAATAAGTGTGTCTGAAGAAACATGAACCTTTTAAATGTTTCTCAATGAAACAGGCTAGTTTTCACATCATAACAGTCAAACCAAGTTTACAGAGCCTCACAAAGTCTCAAATTTTAAAGATTTACATGATTAAACTTCAAATACATACTTTCTTTGAGAGTAACTGAAAAAATCCACAGAATATTTACAACATAACACAGTGACTGTAATAATGTTTCAGAAAAGGTTATTCAGGAAAGGGAAGAGGTCATCTATTTTTCCAGCTGATGTTGTGGACATTTAACTTTACATTTTGACTAGACAAACTGCTCTCTGGAGAGGAAATCTAAATGATAAATTGACAGGCACATCTAGTAAGGAAATTAAAGAGAACAATGAGATAAAAATCACACTTAGAATATAACACTGCTCCAACTTTGATTATGAAGCAATTATAAAGGTCCATTTTGCTATCTACAATATATTTAACACAGAAAGACCAAACTAGAACAACCTTTCTGGTTGGTGTTGCAACTCAAAAATTATTTAGCTACGTTGTAAAATTCATACAACTTCTTTACATCTTAAGTCCAGAAAATTACTGCATCTTTTAAATATTGCTTTCTCACACCCTCAGGTAATGGCTAGCACTGGCTTTGAATAAAGTTTTCTGCCAGCACAAGGAGAAGTCAGGTGAAAATATTTTCAATGTCCAGGCTATTCTCCACCTTTCGTAAACATATGTCAATCATCAAATTTGTGGAAGCACACTGAACTTGATTTCATGTAAGCTTGTGAAGTGCTCAAACAGCTGCCTCTTCTCCTGGGAGGCCTCCAGAGGAAATAAGACTCTTAGGAATCAACTCTGTAGGATGCACTTAGCCTGGAACTTCCTCTGTTTTTTCAGTTTGTTTCAAATTCATGTTTTTGTTGCTATACCCACACCTCCAAATTCAAACTTGAAGAGGCAAGAATCTGGGAGTCAATTCATTCCAGCTGTTAGTGGGCATTCCATTGCAAAAAGCATAATGCCTGAAGGGCAAATTCTGTAAGAAATTTGCTGGGTTCAAGACAATGAAATTGGCAGATCCTGCTCTGAAAGAGTATGGGTAAGAAAAGAGCCAGAGAGCAGACTGGCTCCAAGGGAGTGCTCCACAATCTCCTTAACTTGGTACAGAACTGCTCTTTCAATACACATGCCTCAGAAACAGCTGGGACATATTGAACTTTGGGAAGAAAATTCTTGCGGCGATACATGGGAAAAGACAATAATCTTACAGATTCAGAGTCATCAACACCCAAAGAATTTCAAAAAGGAGTGTATTATGGGAAATTGCCAATATTGAGGATAGAATTTTTATAAGGTGGCTGTCTAATTATTAACATTTAAGTTCGGCATAACTGTTGCTAACAAATGGCAGTAGCCCATTCTACAAGAATGCCATCCTACTACCCCATTACTGGCTTTGTCTAAGCAGCATCACAGGCAAGCCCATGTGATATGTCCTTCAGTCTTTCTAATCATCCAGAGCCAGGGTCTTGCCCAGTATGTATTGCAGTTGCTTTCTAGTCCCCAGTGTGTCTCTTCTTCCTGCATACAGATTATGGGCCAAGCAAAGAGCTAATTGTATTCAGAATCTTTCTACAACACATCGTCAAGAAGCAGTAGAGATGTGCTTCCAGGCCAAGAAGCTGAAATTGCTCCCAGATCCTGTCATTTAGACAGTGTCCCTGTCACTCCCGCTCCTATTTTTTGTGGCATTTGATCCATTCTAAATTGATATGGCAGCTTCTGGATGAACAAACATGTCTTTTTCGAGTTTGTTCACTTGCTGTAGGCCAGAAGTACAGAAAATAATAGGTTAAGCTCTCTCCCTGAATTGTTGGCTCCTTAACTGCTCAAAGATATGCCAGAGCTTGTGCTGGGACCAGAGACACTAATTTTAGAGCTTTGGACAGCAGTGATCAGCTCCATGTTGAAACACAAAGGGACCTCCAAAAAAGAACAAGACGTGATACTGGATCAGGCAGATCCTGGCCTGTCTAGAAAGGTAAAGAGTTGTGGTTGGCACCTGAAATACATTGATCAACCCCATGTGGTGCAAAGCATCTGGAAACTTTTCTAGCAGAGGAATTTAGTCCCCTGAGATGTATTGCACTGCTATTATGAACAACTAAAGAGCCATGGAAATGATTCCCTAAATGAGAGAACTAACTGCTGCCCCAGTGTTTGATTTTCATTCAGTAGAAAGCTCCTGAAAATAACACAGAAGAGTTTCTTAGGAGTTACCTTTTTTCACATTGCTTCTTTCTGGCGCAGTGTCTTTCAACACAATTTGCTATTTTTCCAGCCCTATGTTTTTCATAGAATGTATAAATATTAGATTTATTTGCACCATATTTTCCCTCTTTCATGAAGCTTAAAGTACCTGTGTTTCATCTATGAATAAACTAAATTTTGTCTGAGGTGTCAGGGGAAACAGAATATAAATACGAGATTTATTTTCACGTGCTTTAAGAAGCTGCAGCCCTCAATTATTTTGTGTATCCCAAACCAAGTACAGGTTTCTAGAAACACTTTCTGTAACTCTATTATGTATTTTAAGCATTTGACAAAAATTCAGCACATTAAAACCAATCTTCACCTATTTTTATAAATTAATTTCCTGGCCTAACCTGACTGCTGGAGATGCAAAAATAATAAATCATGAATAACGTTGATTCTCCATCATAATGAAAAGCTAAAAAGTACACTTCTGGCACAGATATTAAAACATTAGTTCTGTTAAAATTTACAGAAGTATATAATAGCCCATGTCATTTGTTAACATTGAAATTCAAACAAAGCAGCATAAAATACTGCCATTAGAAGAACATAAATGTAAGCTGTCCACGCTTTTATAGAGGTTTGGTGTGCACTACAAATGTGTCCAGTCTTTTCATCATCACAAATGGTAAGGAATGGAAAATGAAGTATACTATACATACGGAAAAAGGGATGAAGGGCAGGAGTCAGACTGGCCCATCCACGTGTATTAAAAATGATAGAGCAATGGACCAGCTACACCATTGTTTTCCCTCCTCCCCTATTCTTGCTCAGCCCTAGCCACACCTTGATTACATGAGTCATCTTTAAAATTACATTTACCTGAAGGCATGCTTTGAGGGCAGCCTGTGAATGAAGCTGTGAAATAGATAGCATGTCACATCCTATAGACAGAGAATGGTATACAGATCACACATGGTATGCAGATGTTTGAGCATACACATACCCTGTCTGCCCAGGGCATTTGTACAAGAAATCTGGATTGATAGTGAGATACAGAAGTAAATATTCTAGTAATCCAGTAAATTACTCAATCTGCTCTTTTCACTTCTTATTGCTGGAGAGATTTTAAGGGAACAGATGACAAAAGGCTGCTAAATTTCCAGCGAAAATCCACAGAGACTTGACACTCAGCTTTTAGGCAATCTCCAGTGAAATCTTAATCAGTTCAGTCTTTTTAAACTCATAACAGCAAACAGTTCTCTCCTACAGCAATGTATATCACAAATCTTAAATCCCAAGTGGCTTTTTTTTGGAAATGAACAATTTTCAGGTGACATAAAAGGGAAACCCGTTGTTTCCTACAGAACTCTTCAGAGAACTCACTACATTTCTTCCATGCTACTGAAAATTTGTCTTCTTTTTGTTTTGTTTTACAGTGCAGTATCATGCTGTTCTGCAGTTAAGAAAGCACAAAAATTGACTTAAACACTGCTGCTCTTTTCAACCCTCAGTTCATGGATGAAAGATAATGTCCTAGAGATAAGCCATTCATGAGCCCTAGCTCTGTACATAATGCACAATTGGAAATCGCCAGTGTATAATTAGTCAGAGAGAATCTAGGAGAAGAAATATCCTACACATCTGAAGACCATGTTTTCTGTTAGTATAAACAACATAAGTCTCTTTATTTAACATACACAGACAATTTGAATTGGTGGGTTTTTTCATGTCTCTTGTAATTCATACTTATCTTACATGTCAAAACTCCTGCTAAAACCTTTTCTTTGCAACTTCAAATGAAATTTCAGATTTATGAACACCTCTGCAACCCCAGCTTACCTGCCCTCTCACTCCTTTCTTATTAAACTGAACAGTTAAAGATGCTATGGGAAAATTCCTACTATTAAGCAACTGAATAATTATATTAATGGAGAGGGCAAGAGAACAACAATGCCAAAACAGTATTGCCTTAAGCAGTAGAAAGTTCTATAGAATACAAATAAAAAGGAAGAAAGTTCTCAGACACCTCTACACAAATAATTGGAAGATTATACAGCACAATCTATATCTTCAAATCTCAATTGATTATCTGTTGAATAGACTCCACTTCTGCCTGGTATCAGAAATAATTTGGCACAAAATTCTTACCTGCAAAAACTCTCTGACATTTGAGCCCAAGACACGTAGAATTGTATCATAACCAGATTCTTGACAAAACACAAAAAACATCTTCCCAAACATTTGAAGAATTTCCCCAGCATTTAGATCTGGTTAAAAGAGGAAAATATGATTCAGCCTAAACACTGCATTTCACACATTTTGCTTACTACTTTAGTCTCGTATTGATATTAGATCCAGTAGGTCAAGAATAGAGGAAAACTAAGTCTCAGCATCCACATGGCAAATAATGAGCATTCAATACAGGAATTTCATTAGAGTTTAGCAATTACCATTACGAATTTGCTGCATTGTTCATTTAATGCATATATAGCATTTTAGATTTTGGTAGAGATAAGAAATCACTACTTGAAAATAAAGGAACTCAGTTGTTAGTAGTGTTCACCTCAGGGGCGTAACTTCCGGTTTAAAATAGCATGAAAACACATCAGCTGCTGCAATTTAATGTAATTACTACAGTCATCATAGTCTTATGTGTTCTTGGCTTATTACTGATTCAAAACAAATTCATACTGCACTTGGGTCTGCAGATAAAATAATGCTGATGGGCATAATTTTACTCTTTAAATACTAGACCAGAGCTGCAATGACTGAAAATGACTGTGATCCAAATCAATGGCAGTTATGAAATGAGATGTGCCCACGCCACAAACACTTCAGTAACTCAGGATGCTTGTTCAGCATAGAGATCAAGGATTCAGCAGCCACCATGGGCTACTCTTGCAGCAGTGGCTGAAACCTGGGTGTACTGGCAAGGTAGTTACAGTGGTATGTTGTTACTTTATGATTGCTTGTAATACAGACCTTACCCTGTGGATGAGGTATATTACTGCAGTTTAAGAGGTACCTATGGCTTAGAATAATTTGGAAGTAATAAAAATCACTCCAAGGAATAAAAGGAATAAAAATATCTTAGATAAATTAAAAAAAATATCCTTTGTTCTGAGATTTTTAAAAATAATTTCTTTGACCAATACCTTGTTTTCCCTTCCTCTGCACTAAATCCTGTTTCTCTCTGCTATGTGAATTTTTTTCGAGGGGGGTATCTTTTATGTGATCAATGAGCAAAGAAGATATCCACATTACTTACTAAGGACCTTGCTCGCAGCTGCAACCAGATCATAGGTTTTGGAATCATCATAAATTATTCTGACGAGAAACTGTCCTTCTTCATCCAGCTGTGCCTCCTTCCTAAAAAGAAAACAGAACAAAATCTTTTTCCTTGAGGGAGAAGGACCATATCAATACATTAATTATATATTGTTTTGTATTAGTCTTCTAAGTAAAATAAGTTTGTAGGTTCTACCTTTTCAGTACAGAGCCTCGCAAAGAAGTTGCTGAACTAATAAAGACAGAACTTGCCGTCTAAAACAGGGGAATATCCAATAATCCAGCCCAAGATGGGCTTTTAAAACACTTTGCAAGCAAGTGCTTTCATTCCTTCCAATTATGATTACGCTTTATGTACAAAAGGCATGGGATGTTTTTAGCAACCATTTGCACATATCTTCAAAGAGGAATCTAAAATCCAGATGTATGTACCTAACCAAATACCCTTGTTTCAGAGTTCTGCACATGCTCAGTAGATAGAAATCCAAAAAAAAAAAAAAAAAAAAGAATGTTAGGATTTTGCAAGGCTTTGTTCTTGCATTGCAGGTCAATTCTTCCTGAGTGAAGTGTCACCACTTTAAGGTAAAGCATGATAAAAATATACATTTCTTCACTAAAGAAAACAATTCTTAAACCCAGTTTTTGACAAGACACATGCATCATGTGCACACTTACTGCTCCTGCTAAGTAAAAAGCCAAACCAAAATGACCCCTTTGTTTTTCAGAATAATTTATTATTCTCTTCAGCTTGGACACTGAGTCAGCAGATTGTCCAAAAGGCAGCACAACACTGTAGGGTGTTTTTTTTAACCCTGAGGAAAACAAGTTGATATCCCCAGGCAATGAACCCTTGTGCCTTCCAAGCCTTGCATTTGACACAAATTACTCGGGGAAGCTCACAAGTGTCTTCCTTCCCTGTTTTACCCTCCATATGCTTAACACAGGAGCAAGGTAACTGGTGGTGCAGTGGTGGCTGAGTCCCAGCTCTCTGAAGGATGACAAGGAGCAGACCCCAGGACCCTGAAGGGTCAGCTGTCCCGTGTGGCTGGTCCTGCTGCATGTAGAGCATGCCAATGGAGGTGGCTGCAGCTCTTCCCTGTTGCAAGTGCAAGTCACGTTCTGTATTTGCTCCTCATTCCTTGGCACATTCTCCTTCAGAGAGATGGGGTCATGCAGGGGGCACACTGTGGCCTCTGATGAAGCCATGCTCTGTTTGTTGAAGTCCTCATCTGGCAAAGGGGCACAGCTTCCTTTCTCAGTATATTTTTCATAATCACCTTCTGTGATTTAACCTACAATGGCTCTCTCTAGAGACAATATGCTATGCAGAAATAGTGACAAAAGAGGAAACAAAAGACTCACACTCTAGCTTATGTGCATAGAATGCATTTTGGCTCAGCAAAACTAATGTGATCATAGCACCAATAGTATCTTTGCAAGTGGAGGGTCAATGGTACCTCATTAAAAAGAGAAGATACCCTTTCATCTCTACACAGATCTATGCTGCAGAACACTTCAGCAAAAGCTGTAGAATTAGAAAAAAAAATCAAAAAGGCAGACAATGGGGTAGTTTTTTATAAAAAACTAAGCTTATGCTATGCAAACAAAAACATTCATCAACTCAGCACTGGAATAATTATTTTTCTAATGTACAAATGAAAGAGAACCATGAGTAAAAAATTATTTACGAGTACCATGGTAATGAAGGGCTGACTAGGGCAGAAGTGCTCCTTGAGCTAAGTCTGAAACATACAGTTTAAGAGTCAATATAGAGCAATTATAGACCTATAAAAAGTAGATTCAAAATCTACTATGTAAAATTGTACATCCTCTTTTACATCAAATCTTTGTCTCCATTATCATAACATGATCAGCCATCAACCAAAACAAAAGTCTTTGAAACTTAGATTCTAATTTGCTAGCGCTGGCGTAATTTATTTTAAATATGAAATAATACAAAATAATAATGCCTGCACAACACTTCAAGCATTTACAGTTGTGATGGAATCATCCAGCCATACAAACAGAAACATTTTCTGTGTTAAAGAGGAGAGAGGCCTGAGAATTAAGTACTGTGTTCATGTTAGAACTGCTAGATGGCAAATGGTACTGCTGATGAGACACGATTCCAATCTCTTATAGTAGTAGTATATTGACCTAAAGGAAAGTACTCCCCATTTAACCTTCCAATTAGTAATCATCAGTCTTTGATAAACTGTTCACTTAGCAATGAAAATCTGGAATGCATTCTTTTCTTTTTCCTATTCACCTTCTTGTAATCTTGCTCAGCGCATTCTTACTGCTGATCAAAAATTATACTACATTGGTTTTCTATTTCAAAAATATATCTACTTTTTTTTACTAATTAATGAAGTCTTGTAACTGCTACTGCACAGATGCATTTTTATACTCATTCCATGAATAGGCATAATGAGCTAAAAACAAGCTAAGTAATTTTCCTGAAGTAATACAACAAGGTTACAGGGGAGGTGAGATTAAACATCCTACCAAATTCTATGTAAGAAAGAACATAATTCTCTATTCAATTGCATGAAAAACATTTATAAACTTCATGGTTGTTTTTTTTTTTTTCTTAAACTCTTTGGGAACTTCCCAAAAGGAATGCAAGAATGGACACCAGCAAGCAAAGCAGAAGAAAACTGTCTGCAAGAGTATTCTCACAGATACAAAAAGCACGGTATTCTTTTTTAAAGAATCAATTACAATAATTTATTCATTATTTGAAGAAACAACATAAAAAGCAAGCAGAAATGGTATGTGTACATGCAGTCCCCTAGAACGCTCTTATTTTCATACTCCAAAATAGTATTTCTGGTCCTCTTCCCCCACCATTCTCCAAAACTTCACATAAGCCTGCAGGGCATCACTGATTCCTGAAAACAGCTCTCTGCCACGTATTCCTTCTTTTCCTAAGTAGGAGAGCTGGAGTTATTAGTGGGAAATGTCTTGAAGCATCTGAGGTCAGTCAGGACAAGGAGGCAGAATTTATATTTCCTGAGAACTGAACCGAAATTAATATGAGAAAAGAAAACCATCTCGATTCTTTGATTCTCAGAACATGATATGTCACTGGAAGTCAGATACAGTTTGGAGGGAAGTTTGCAAAGGGTGAACAAACTTTCCCACATCTCTGAAAGACACTGTGATTTCTTTTAATCTCTCTGATCTCAGCCAAACCACAAAGGATAACACACACATCTGGAAAAGCAATGAACATCCTCAAAAATACTGCATACTTGCACAGTCCAGTAGACATAGTTTTTGTGCGTGAGAATTTTGTCTATTAAAAATTGCCCCATCTTGATGATGCTGGTATCTCTTCCAAAACTTCTTACATTTCTCTCCAGTTACATTGATTGGAACTTTTCCTGCTTCCTTCTCTGTGCCAAGCCATATTTCCTTTTTTCTTATTTTAATTGTTTTTTTATTACTTTGTCAAAGTTTTTCTTCAATGCCTGCAATTTCTCCAAGCCACCACTTTTTTAAAATCACCACTGGTTATTTCACTGCCTATTCCATTAAGATTATTTCAGCTATTTTGTTTTTCTCCATTTTTATCTAGATGCTTTGGAACACACAGCAGCCACCTTCTCTGTAACCTTAACGATGTGTATTTACCACTAAAATAACTTTACTGATAAAGTTAAACAAAACATAGTTCAATTAGCAATCACATCTGCATTCTTTGGACATAATTTTCTGGGGTGAAATTCACTGCTCTAAGGTTTCACTCTCACCCAGTATTAGCAGTCCTGCTGGGTGTTCCAGCAGCACAGGAAAAGGACCCAGTGCTTGTACTGGAGGCTAATCCTCCAAAACAGAACAAAAAGTCCTGACTTTTAGTCATTTTTATTTTTGAAAGACAGAGACAAATATATATACAAGGAAAAGAAAAAGTCATACAACAAAAGGCAATCTCATTTGGGGAATTTTCGTCTAGAAAATTTGTCAAATTAAATATTTACTTCTGCAAGGGATTAACTCAAAACCACGTGAACAAACATCTCTTTGCTTGTCCCACAAATGTAACAAATCCCATAACAATCTCTGATCTAAACCTATGTCAAAAGAAAAATTACACTTTTTAAAGACTGCTTGAAAATTATTATATTCCAGAACTATTTTTTTCCTTTTCAGGAGAATTCCTTCTCCATACCTCTATGCCATGTTGTGCTGGTACATTCCAATCATTTAGCTAGATGTTGAGCTAAAATATCGTTCAGTTAGGTATTTGGTTTTGTCATTTATTGTTCTGCTGGATAGATTCCCCTGTCTGCTTCATCACCTGATCACAGAACAACCTGCAGCCAGAGTGGCTGAGGACGGGACAGGAGGTTCAGCTGAAGCCTTTCTCCTGCCCCCTGAGCTGGGTCTGCAGCTTCTGATGCCTTTCTGCCTCCCTCAGTAACCTGAAAGCAGTGAGAACTTCCAAAAGCCTTTCTCTCTGAAATATTTGATTTAGCCTTAAGACTATGTGTGATGGGGAAATGCTGCTGCAGGCTTAACTAATACGGTCAATGCAATATGAAAACACTCCTGTTTTTACAGAGGCAGTTGTACTTCAGCAAGTCTACAAGATTGCGTGTTGCCTAATAAACTTGTATCTGAGAGCACAGCATCACAGTTACCAGCACCAGGGAGGCTGACCATGATGTGACCACCAGCAGTCTAAAAAACAGGACCAAGTAATTGACATGTACATTCAGGGGCATGGGCAATCCCTAAATTGTTTCCTTACAGCTCCAGTTTTCTCACCTAGTTACCTGACCCCTACCTGATCTATCAAACCTGCCTCCATTTACACTGTAGAACTGGTTTTACAAGGAGGTTGATACGAAGAAATATATGACAGTGCTGTGAAAACTGTTATAACTAATACTAAAAGTGAGACTGCTTTGTCAGCTTTGCTGAGCTGCTGCAGTTGGGGGTATATCAACAGTAAATCCCCCGGTATTTTAAACTCATAACCTTTGAGTATTACATATGAAAACAAACCTGCCTGTGTGGAACCACAAGGTATGGCTACAAACATGAATATGGGAACTTACAAAGACCAGAAGGTTGCAACTGTTCTCACCTGAACAGTTTCCCTCTCCTGGGTGACAGATGGCTCATGAACTGGGATTAGAACTACAGTATAACATGGCATCCTTGGATGCCACAAATTTACATTTGGCTGACTGTATATCATGGAAAACTTTGTAATCCACAGCTTTATGAAAAACTGTGGCATTTCCCTTGAAATGTTTTGCTGCAATTTTTATTCCCAGTTTTTGACCAAATAAGATTAGGGGAGTAAATCAGCACAGCTCTAACGTTTTCTGCAGACTGCGGTGTTTGATCACAAAGACACTAACAGCAATAACATGTTGGTGGCTTTCTTAAGGGCTTGACTGGGAATGAGCCAAAAGCAACAAGCTCTGGCAAATTCCCAAGCCCTGGTTAATCCTTTGGTGAAGTAGCAGCACCACAGTAACAAAATGTTAACTTTTATGGCCTTTCTTTCAAAATAAATTTGACATCAAATAGAGCAACAATTACAATTAATGTCTCATTTACATTTTGAGAGACAAAAGAAGGGTGGGTGTGCTTTGCTCGCCAGTAAGCTTATGTTCAAAACATTAAAAAAGCTCCTGCCCAAATGGAATCCTGTTGTCAGCACATGGGATGTGATATGTCATGGTTCAAAACTAACATCCTATGTTATGCCTGTCCAAACTGCTACAGTCTGGCAGCCCTTCTTATTTACTCTAGACTAATTTTGAATGTAATCACAGAGCTATTCACATTGTGGGAAACAAAGATTCCAGCCCAAACTTTTCTTAAATGCCTTTGCTTTCCTCCAGAATGTTTATATTATCCAGGTTAATGTGAGGAAGTTTACTTGGGAAATAACCTTAACTATTGCACCATGGAAAATAACACAGCTATACAGAGGTCATTTTTCACATACAGGCTTCACTTTGAAATCAGTGGAAAAATTCCTGTTGAGTAGATCAAAGCAGGATCAAATCTTAAAGCAGACTTTTCTCCATCAGTCATCCTAACACCCCTCAAACTGCTGTTGGTCTGGCAGCACAGAATAGCGTTATAGGTGACACTAGGTGTGTACAATAGGCCCTTTGAAAATCTTTCCCATTGTCAAACTAGTTTAGCATTTGAAAACACACTACTAATGTTCAAAGGTGATGTTAATAATTCACAGAGATGGATGAAATGTTAAGTGTGGACAAACTTTCCAACAACAACAACAAAAAATTAGAACAGATCTTGCACACTGCAGACTTTTAAACCACAAATTGCACACATTTTTATTTCACATAGACAAAAATATTTTCTCTATTTTGATGTTGTAAGGATTTCTTTTGCCACATTTAGAGACTTTAGAGACTTCACAGACAACACAGTTGGACTAGATGCCATGTCAGGTTGGTCTTACTTATATAGCACATTCTGCACAAAGTGGATTTTAATGTAGTTTTGCAGTCAGATTGTAGCATTTAAAGGGAATTTGAGTAAATCACAATCAAAAAGAAAGTTGCTGCTGTCAGAACATGTGTAGTACTTGCTATCCTTTCTCTGTAGTCAGTCATAAAGCTGGAATTAAAAAAAAAAAAAAAAACTTACAGAAAAAGAACTCTTCCCATCAGAGAACTTTGCGTGCAGTAAATACTGAGAAAATGTAATGGATATAAACGGGAAAAAAAGGATGAAACAAGACTGCAAGGAATGTTTACTTTGTATCCTGAAGATACACAGGCTTCTCTGTGACACAACATGATTTTTCAGGAACTTCTGGTATCATTTTAACAGATCATTTAGTTTCCCAAAAGCACAACTGGATCTCTTCCTATCAAAACTCCATTCCTAAATACAGGCCCTGGGTGTGTCACCTTGAACACAGCACAACAGCAGCTACTTCCAAGACCACCTCTAGGACTTCTTCCATGATAGGTATTGTTTCTCTTGGGCCTTTTGCCACCATTGTCCTTAACTATTCTTGGTATACCAAGGATGGAAAAAGTGCTCATTAAATTCAAGACACCCGTCAAAACAACCTTAATGACAAAATAACACTACTGCACTTAAAAACCCCACATGGTTCTGACCTCACTGATAGGAGCATCTCAAGTTTAATTCTGTTCCAAGAGTAACACCATTAAACAGAATTACGTGTGTCAGAAGTAAAGATGGTATCAGTGAAACTGGAATCATGGTCTTTGCATCTCTTTAACATTAAAATGGCAAACTCACCGTTCATTATATTATTTCATAGATGGTTTGTGTTTTCAAAATGCTTTTCATCTTTTTTTCAAGTATTTCACAAAGATGCTTTGCTAAAAATTACTAAAAATATTGAACTATTCTTCTCACTCCTCCCAAAAGGAAAAAAACAGAAAAAAAGAAAACAGACTTGTACATGTTGTGGATGGTCCAGAGATATTTTAAAACACTCAGCTGGGAAAAACATAAATTATATTAAGTTACAAGATTAAATAAAAATGGGAATCTGTCCAGGAAAATGACGTTCTGGGTAAAGTAAATAGGTGTATATTTATAGACTTAAGAGCTCTGAGCTATTTTCCAGTTTTACAGGCTGGATAGGAGAGTGTTTAATGTAGGTTTTCAAAACAAGTTAATCCTAGAAGATACAGTTAACAAACATACAAGTTCTTCGCTACTACTCCAAACACTAAAAATATTATTAAAAGTATAACACTAGCATTATTTTGCTTCCTTTTACATAAGTGGACTAAAAGGAATGGTATTTACAAAATACTTTTTTAAGCATTTCATTTATAAAAGCGAGTGATAAGTTTTTAACACCTGGGCTCCTGACAGGACTAAAAGCACTTCCCAGTTCTTGGAAAACTGGAAAGTACCTGAGAGATGCTGCAAGGACACCCACCCCACGTTTCACAACATGCCACTATTTGCTTTTAGCCAAGTCTTTCCCAGACGAATTAAAGAATTTGGCATCCATGAGATTTAAACTCCTGACCTCCAAGCAGGTCCTTCTGCTGTGAGGAACTGGAGTAGCAGGAAGTGTACTGTCCTGACCCTATAAATCTTATGAAGATTAACCTCCAGACCTACCAAGAACTATCTCTACAGCATCAGTTTTAAGAAAACTTAAAAAATACTGCTTAGAACTTTGGAATACCATGAAATAAAGACTTAGAAAAACAAACAACAATAAATATCCTACTTAACACCACTTTCTGGATAAACACACATTAATGTTAAGAGGTATATGGATTAAAAAAAAAAAAAGAAAGTATTGTCCTTTCACCACTAATGGCTTTCCAAAGTAACTTTCTACACCAATTTTTAAGTAATCTGTGTTTTTTTTCAAAATTGCTATGAGATCAATTGAACAAAACATTCCATCTTCATAACTGGGTAAACCTACATGCTGTTAAGGAGATAGCAAAAAAATCAATTTTCATGTTTTTTCACAGACCACTGCAATTAATTATAATTGAGTCCTACATGACCCAAAATAAGTATTATAAAATAATNTCATCAGTTTTTATTGTGAGAAGACAATTAAGATAATTAACACAGTACGTTTGCAATGTTTTCAAGCATGAAAGAATCCGTAACTTTAGTTTTATTGTAAAGCAAGCATTATTTCTAATAAATTCATTGTGGGCTGGGAGAGGGAAATATCAAGCAAGCTCACAGCAGTTCAACAAAGCAGGAGAGGTGATTCGTGTAGGCCTGGTTACCACCACTGCAATACACAGCTAACATGCTTATGTGGTAAAATCCATAACCCACTTGTTAGCTACTTGCTTCAGCTCCTGGGAAGAGAATTACATAAGAAAGGAAGAGGAAAGACAGCAATTTGATGGGAGAAATCCCAAAAGCATTAATAGGATGTAAACAAATCAAAGTCCTAGGCATATCCAAGCCCACAGTTAGACACTTAAAGGAGTTTGTCACCAAAGTTCTCTTGCAAATCAGTCCTTGTTAAGAAATACCGCAAATAACTGGAAGGCCTTTCACTCGCTTCAACTACATATGGTACGTAATTGAAACGCCACACCTCACATTTTGTACTGATCTTTGATTCTTATCTTCTGTTTAGCATGCATTTTTATTGCCCAGGCCACACTCCAGTGAAGTAGACATAATATGTGCACACACATGTACAGAAATATTTGCATGTGCATATACAAATATAGTTTCTCCAAAAACTTTACATTCTAAGCTGATGATTGTCCGTCTTCTCTCCTAGCAGAAGTGACACTGTTAACACTGTAGACTGATTGGTACAGACCATGGTACTGTTTTACATGCTTTTTAAAGGATTGCCCCATATAGAGAAACTACTGTCAGATAAAAGTTTAGAAAACAAGACATTTTACAGAATGATATGGGAGAAATAAAACAGGTGTCTCATAAAAAGCCATAATCATTTGATGAGATTTTTTGATGTTTTGTGAAAGGAGGAAAGATGGGCTCAGATACCTCTCATTAGAAAAGTTTGCTCCAAGACACGTTTTCCTGCCTCTCCCTGAGCCTCCATGACACAACCTACCAGTCACATCCATGAACACACTAAACCTCTTCTTTTTCCTTCAGGCTACTGATTCTTTCAGTACTGAAGCTACATCCCAGCCAGTTAAGGCACAACTATTCCGTATTTTATTTTATCCCATTCATCAATATATGACCTCAGGCTTGACTTACAGTATAGTATTCAAATCCAGCTCTGACAACAGAATTATTCCTTTCTAACGAGCCTTCTTGTGGAGTTGATGCCTATGCTATTTGCATGCACAAGCATTAATTAGCTCTCCAACAAGCTCATCAGGCCAATTCTTCCACTTCCGTTTTACATGGGCAAGACTACCATGGATCAATTTTTATTAATTTTGGGTGCCCGGTTTGAGACAGGTAAGTGGACCTGTGTTTTTCAAGGTACTCTGCACTTTTTATGTTCAAAATACAGTTCTAAACATTGTGCTAAGCAACAGTAATAGGCCAAAGCTTTGATTTTTACAGGATTTGTCAACAAATGTAAATTGTGTTTTGCCATATTAGTAAGCAGAGAAAAACATCTTTGACAAGGTGACATTCTGAACTCAGCATATGGACACAGTAGGTCAAGCTAGTGCCTTTACTCTGCAACTACAAGAGGTTTCTTATTATTTGCTTTGTTTAAGAAGCACAAAAATGGACAGGTTTTGCTATGCAAGAAATTCCCAGGAAACAATGGAAGTTTAAAATATATATATATTCATAAAGGCAGAGTTGAGTAGATTTTCTATTAAATTATTTGATTTTACATTATTTACACTTTTGGAATAGAACTGCAAATAAAACTAATCAAGATTTCACATTCTGTCAATAAGTTCCTAAGTATCTAAATTCTAGTGAAAGTCAGTGGTGGACATTTATAAATGCCTAAATTAATAAAAGCATCTACCTCTCCTGAAATTAACTTGCCAACCTGCAATGACACTGATATACTTAAGTGTTAGGTATGCCTTTGAAAATTTACAAATGAACACATACTTTTAAATCACCAACAATTTACTGCAAAAGCCACACTGAGTAACTAATCTATGTTAACCTTTACCAATACAATGCAGAAGTTTCTGTGCCTGTGCCTTTTCCAAAGGCAAATAATAGCCCTGCAGTTTATTTCAGTCCCCCAAGTTGTACAGGCTTTTCTACCACTTCAGTTGAATCCAACTGGACACTGAGGAGCAAGAAGCTGTCCACTTACATTGCACCAGGACAATTTTTCAACCCTCAGTGTTTCACCAGTGCATCCATAACAGGACAGCTACAGAAAACACATTCTTCTAGCCTGGAGCCCTGATAGGCGATGATAATGTGTGAAGTCTGGGGGAGAACAAATCTTGCTTCCTCCCTGGACAAGCAATTAACTTTTGCTCTTCCTTTGTGTGCACTTCCAGACCGTTGGGTCCATGTAACGTTTGTGCTACCCAGTAGGCTCCCCAGACCTGGAGTCCTGGCATTTAAGAGCATGTGTGGACAACACATGCCAGCCTAACCCACAAAAGGAGGACAAAAAAAAAGAGAAAAAGCAGGATGATGCCTTAATGCCACTTTTAAGTATTGAGCTCCAGGAAAATAAGACTATTACTTGCTTTCTGCACCGCGTGCTAAGGTACAGCAAAGGATACACAGCTCTTGGGGCACAAAATGCCTAGGCTGCCGTGCAAGTGTCAACACAGGTACTAGTTTCAGGAATCAATTAAAAATTGCCTTGACCTCTAGGTAGTTACTTTGTGCAGATACAGAGTTTTCAACTTCTGTTCTGTTTTTTCCATGCTCATCAGGCTACATGTTATGTGCAGACTCCTACCATAGAAACAGAAGATAAAGACTGCAGTTGATTGGTTGTGCCATTTCATTTCCCAAAAACAGTGATCTTTTATATACTTTTGCAGTGAAAATACTAATTTATTCTACAGTCTTGCAATGAAGTATTTTAATGCATTCCTTAATAAGATGAGTTGTCATTCCTTTTCTTGGCAATATATTTGAAAGTGTCACAGTTCCAGCATCTAACCTGGCCTAAATTCAGATTTAGGAGTCTGTGGGAAAACCCTGTATTCATTTAATCAAAAACAGAGGGATACTGTTGGGAAACACAGGATAATTGACTATGTACATATGCCCTGCTGACAACATTGCTCTAGCTCCCACATACTGTCCCAGAGCTGTTTCAAGAAGACATCCCTGCTAATGCTTGTTACACAATTAAACCTTTAGAACTGCTGAATGGAGTGCCCAGAATTGCATATATTTGGCTCTTCAGCTCAGCCAGATCTAACACTTGTTGCAGAAGAGCTCAGATTTTATCATGATAGAGGCCCCTTTTAAAAATAAGTAACCACACACTTACTTAATTGTGGGTAATCCACACACTATTTCCTATCACATTCACACACTACCATATCAGTCAGCAGTATAAATTTGGCTTTGGTCAGACAATGGCATGTATGTGAGAATGGTCAGGACTGACAATTTTTAGTTTAGCTGGCATTTATGTTGGCTGCAGAGGAACTGAAGATATCTAATGCCAAAAGCATCTTGAGAACCATCTTTTCAAGCCACTGTAACTGTGGCGACCCAATCTGAAATAGCCCTTTTGATGTAACAATGACAACGAATTTAAGAGAGGCTTTCTCTTTAGCAGGAAAGTAACAAATCAAGTGTTTTCTCAGCAAAAATGTGGTTAACATGTCAAAGTAACAGTTTATTTACTAGTAACTTTGCAGAGCTAGTGGAGGGCAGACCTAAGAAACATGTCTCTGTGTATTCCAGGTGCTAATTCTCCCCTTTCAAGGACTGCAGGAGTGAACTACAATGTGAAGTTTGTATGCAGCTTACAACCGTCAGGAAGCAAAAGAAATTATTATGCTGAATCATCTTCACTTTCCACTAAGAAAAATCTGCTACTGCAGAATTCAGCAATTGCAGAAGGACTCTCCCAAGTGGCTCTCACTCCCCCTCTCCTCCAGCTTCTCTAATTCCCTCTCCTGCTTCTAGGGCTTAAGCATGACAGAAGCGAAATTCTCATTGCTATGAGTGGTCACCAGAGAGGAAGACTAAGGAGAAATGAATTTTTGAGACTTTGCAGTTGAGAGAATAAATAAAGGCTCCATAAATCTAGATTGCCTTTCATCGCTCATATGCTATATGTTATTTTGAATGCAACAATGTTGGTTCAGAAATAGAAGGCTTTGAATTGTTCTGGGTTTTAAACATTTTAATTCTAGTTCTTTAGCAAAACGAGGCCATATTTCCATTGAGCCAACAAAACTGATATTCAGTAAAATTTCAGAGTATATATTGTAATTCATCCGTGAGCTTAGTGCTTCATCGCAAAGGTTGCCTGATGCGCAAAAAAAGAAGTCTGTTGTTTAGTTATGCTTTGTTTTAAGAGTGGGGGGGGAAACCAAGGACTCTAACTTTACCAAGAATTCCACTAAATTTAAAATCAAAATCTGTATGTACCTTTTCCAGATAGATCATGGTTTCACCAAAAGGTTGAAAAAATGAATGAAATAGCAGAAACAGAGACTTGAAATCATCATTCTGACTTAGGTGTAAGTTACAGCAAAAAAAGCACCACTCTCATAAGAGCATCAAATTTAACTATCTGGTCCCCCATATTCTATATTTAGAAACTTCATTCAATGTCACTCTTGACTGAAAAAGCTACAGAAGAGTTTTCATGCTTCAGATAGAGTATAATCTTTCAATTCAACATTTAACTTTTCTGGAGAAATTTTTTTGAAGAATGGCCTGTTTTCATTACTTCAATTTATTCAGTTCTGTGTGTTCTTTTAACTTCTATCAATATTAAGTACAAATTCACCCACTGGCATTTCAGAATCACTTGGCAATCTCAACCCACTGCTCTGCAACACTGATTCACAGCTTCTGCAGTGACTTCACTGAGAAAAAAATAGCAAAATGTGATCAGCTTAACACACACACACAAAAAAAAGCTCAGATGCCAAATTTTGTACTGAACTACCAAGAGGCCTTTCTGCTTCACAGAAATGCTAAAGCTGATGCAAGTTCAACCATACTAACAGTGCAAAGTTCCTATTTTTTCGACAGCCAAAGACTGTTGTCTTCAACAATTACTCCTCCAATTCAATCATCAGTGATTGAACTGATTGAACCCAGCACTCGACAACACTGGTCTATATCTTCCCATTGTTTTCTAAATTATTAACAGTTTTAACAAAGCCTTTGCAACGCATCAGTATTTGCTTACATAAGGTGAAACACCTAACCTTTTCCACAGCACCTCTGTAAATTCACCAAAGGAACTTAAAGCACCTAACCCAACAAGCATTTGGTGGCTAGCAGTTGATCCTGTACCATCCCCTAAACCAGAACCACTATAATCTGTTCCAGTGAGATATTCAGGGATTTGTTTGCTGGTTTCTAAACTCTAGGACACACTACTTTTTAAGATAAATCTTGCTGAATAAACACTCTGTTGCAAACTCCTTTTGCATAAGGAGCTATGGCAGCTGTTGCAGATATGTTGGCTCGCTCTTGCAGACCATGTTCCATTCTTTGTTTTGGGTGGTAATTGTGGTAGAGTTTCCAGAAAGCCATCTTCTGTGGGAGTTAACAGCAGAGCCTAGATGTCGGGCTGCCACAAGACAGAAAAGTTTCTCAGCTGAAAACCAGAAACAGGATGTAGCAGCTTTCTGAACTTTCACAGCTGACCTTAGCAAAATATTTCATAGCTTTCTACTAAATTTCTCCAAAACATTAAATGGGTAATGTTCTTCATAGTCTTTAGTTGTCTTCAGTATTCTATCTCCAAAACACTAAATGAGTAATGTTCTTCATAGTCTTTAGTTATCTTCAGTATTCTATTAGGTGTGTGTAAAATCTTAGAGAAAGGATGCATCGGGAATTATGACCCGGCTCTGACAGAGGAACATGATCTTGTATTAGAAGATGAAACTTTGTATCTTCTCAGCTGGACTAATCTTAAGAACAAGTCCTGTCCAGAGCGTAATTCGGACAAAAGTGGACCATAATACTGGCAGCACGGTCAAAGGCATCTTGGTAAGGGATGGCATGCCTGAAAAGACTGAACATTCATTATTATATTCAATGCATATTTTATCATCATTTTAATGGAAAATGGTGTATCTATCATTATTTTTTAAATTAAGTCCCTTATCTTACATGTGTTATATAAAACCAGCATCAAGCCATAAGAATTCAAAACAGATCAGTGTGTTTAGATGAGGTATGTGAGAAAAATAAACATATAGCTCACAACTTACAGCACAAAACTGTGTGGCATTCACTAAAGCCTCATCTATGCAATTGAGAGAACTGTATTTGCAAAAAGTAATTTATAGACTAACTGTCAGGGCTCACTGAAACAGTCGATGTCTTCTGAACCAGAACGGTGGACTCCCTCCATCTTTGATGATTCCAAAGGCTCAGAAAGTCAAAAGTCATAGCTGAGCCCTGATCTAGTGCCGCTGACAGTCCTGGTTGGAACAGAAACTGGACTAGATGACGTCCAGAGGTTCCTTCCAACCAACTTCTCTATAATTCTCTAATTTCATGACACTGTGTACAATTACCACGTTCTTAATGAATGGATTAATGAGAAAAGTGTCATGGTCACCAAAATCTCAGGGTCAAGAGCAGTCCTTTAACTCCAAAAACTGTATTAGGACAATGGCAAGACAGATACACTGACATATCAAAATTGGCCCAAAATAAAGGGGAGAGAGGACTACAGAAGAATGCAGAGGAATGTGTCCAGTTGAAAGAAGAGCACTTTCTCCAAATTGAATTTCTCCCTTAAAACATACGTTACCAAGAGATCATACTAAACCCTTTCTTCTAACTACATAGTTACCTGAAGCCTTACAAAGTAAGCTTACAACTCTGTAAGCATTTAAGTCTTTTTAAAAATATTTCCTGTAGTTTTGCCCAAGTATCAACATCACCCTATTTATGGCAAATGGAATTTTGCTTGCATTACCCATTTCAGACTTTTTTTTTTTTTGTAATTCTACAATTCATGACAAGTTTAAAGTGAAGACAGTCATCTCCTTGGAAAAATGCTATACTGCCAGACAAGCAAGGGTTGGACACAAGAAATGAGGTTCAAGAGAAGAATGCCAAAAAATATTCTTATATGTGCATTCTTGCACATACATTCTTATATGTATTTCTTTACAGCAGTGACTTTTTGAATTTAAAGCTGAGCACATTACCAGAATCTCACACTGATTTTGATAGAGTTTACTAGCTAAAAGCTATATTTCAGTTCCTCCAGGAACGCGAAGGGATGTAACTGTTGCATGGTTCCTCTGGTGGTCTGACTCAAGGAAGGGCTTCCGTGGTTTCTGGGACGTTTTCCCTGCACGTTACTTCTGCCACATACTTTGTATAACCGAGGTAAACGCAAGGATCAATGTCATCTCCGCTGCGGCTGCTGGAGACCAGTAAAGATGGAGTAAGGCGGGTCTTTGCGGCGCGAAGAAAGGCCCGGAGCGGGACGAAAGGCGGCAAGAACCACGCTGATATGTCAACGGTCTGAGAGTCATCTCCCAGGGACCGCTGCCGGACGACACGGGCTTACACACACAGACCTGC
>VXBJ01003084.1:177658-221385 GCA_013400055.1 Nycticryphes semicollaris
GCTCTATCATCCAATGGCGGGCGCGGCCGCCGTGCGCTTCTCCAATCAGAGGCGGAGGCGGGACTGCAGGAGCCTGACCGGGTGCGGCGGCGGGGCGGGGGCTGGGCGCGGGGCAGGGCAGGGCAGGGAGAGCGATGGGGTCGGGTTCTGCGGCCCGCAGCCGTCGGTGAAGGGGCTTGGGGCGCTGCTGCCTTCGGCCGGTAGGAGCTGGAGGGCAGCCAGCCGGGCCGGTGCTCTGGCAGCTAGGAGCGTTCCTTGTGAGCTCTGGGAGGTCTGAGGCTCGCTGTGCTCTTCCTCAGGTGCTGAAGGCGCAGGAGGTCGGCGCCCCAGGCTGCGTGTGTGGGAGAGGAGAGGAGGGACCAGCCTGGGAAGTGCGTACATCCCTCTCCAGTTTATCATCCCCGAGGCTTGCTTCAGCGGGGAACCTTTCGAACCTCTATCTTACGGTTCTTCCTACACATCAAAAAAGGGTTTTCCAAATGGAGTTGTTGGGAGTCAGTTGTTGTTATGTCAGAAAATTAATCCAAGTGCTGGGCAGGTTCCTAGTGATTAGGTAGGTACAAGTAGGGCAGTGTGCGTCCTTGGTTGTTTCATATCCCAATGCACCCACTTAGCTTTTAAAATAATAAATGCCTCCTATAAAGGTAAGAATCTGAGGGACAAAATGATCACAGACATTTCTGTTTCTGTGCATTCATTTTTCAAAGGCTAGCGAAGTTAAAATGGTAGTGCTTTCATTAATATTTTTGGTGTGTGTACTGTTGAATCCTTGTCAGTAGCCAATGTGAATAAACAATGCATTGTGTGAGTAACGTACTGCATATGGATTCTCAAAGCGTTCTCCAGGTAAGGTATGACCCTTATGACAGAAGTTTTTGGGCAGAAGATTGCTGACAACATGCCAAGGACAGCTCAGAAATAACACACTGTCATCATATGTTATTGTATACATGGATCAAAAAAACACCACTTGAAAAAAAACATTTAGTTGAAAGCCCTTTATACCATCTGAGGCTATACCTGGCTTCAGTGTATGAAAGAATAATCCTAAGGAGGCTACTGATATTATTTTTTTGCTTGCTTAAAAAACATCAAAATGTATTCAAGAGGTAATGAGAAGAGGATCCCTAGGAGGATTGTAGGACAAATACTTGATGGACTACTACTGTAGTAGTTTGCGGGCAGAGACTTTGCTACATTAAGTCAGTAGAGCCATAGCTGTAATCAATCCAGATGGATTCAAGATGTATGTAAAATGGAAAAGTTCAGGCCATAGTAAGATAGTGTAAAATGAGATTAAAATGTGAATTGTTCACATCCTTTATGGGTAAAAAAAAAGGAAAAAAAAAACCACAAACCCTGAACAATCCCAAAGATGGAGTATGTGTGTTGGAATTCCCATATAAATTAACAAATGGCAATATTTAAAATCTTCTGAATCTGTGTTAAGACGTTAAAATTGCTAGTAAGTAGGAGACAAATTATGGATTGATAGTCATCAGAAATTTGGCAAACTTCATCTCAGTAAGCATTCTAAGAACTGTAGAGGGAAACTCTGCTTTGAGGTCATGTAGGCATAATAATCAATTCTACATAGCTTAACACATTCCAAATCTACTGGGAAAACCAGTTCTAAATTTTTTCAAAGGATGACCAAGAGTAAAAGTTTTAATATGGCCAGTTAAAACCATCCAAATAATATGCTAGTTTTAAAAGGAGGAACGAAAAGAAGAAATAACCAAACTATTGGTTGATACATCTCTGTAGAAAACCAAACAAAAACGAAAGAATTGCATATCTCTAGGTTCTCTCTTCAATCTCCAGGAAATCTGCAACAGAGATGTAAAAAATTATGCTGTTGTACCCAGGCAAAAGGCTATGTTCCCCTGTAGTTGAGGAGGAGTCAGCTTGTCACCAATTAACTAGGATTTGAGTACATCAGGTCACCATCTACTTCTCCTGTTTGGTAGGAAGGAAGTTTTGGGAAAATGGGAAAATATATCCTACATTATAAATGTTTTAGCAACATGGCCTTTGTAATATTTGTGTGCCTACTCATGGTAGTGAATCTATACTGCTGGAAGATCTAAGACAACACCTAGGAATTTTTCCCTCTGATGTTGAGCAGTCTTCCTCTCTACACACCTATAAAATAGTTTTGAGAACAGAAAACGTCAATGAAGTCCTGACAGCACATCCCAGTCAGAGTGTGCCAGCACAGGGACAGGAAATGAGAAGACTGGATTGTGAATCAATGTTAACAACACCCCCATTCTTTCTAAGTTTCAAGGGAATCTGCTTGCTTGGTCTGTATATGGGGTAAACCATTATGGTCATAAAATGGTACTAGAGATATTACATAATATTCATTTTGGATATGGTTTTTGGTAAGTAGATTCTCCTGACAATTTTGTGTACATGAGCGACACTTTTTCAAAAGTGCTGGTATCGGCAAAGGTCAAAATTACTTTAGACAATTGTGAAGTTGCCTTTCTTCTTCTGATTGGTTCAGACTTGGTAGGTTGTATTTGCAGGCTGTTCTTGCAATAATGCCATTGTAATACAAGTGGGATTTCTAGCATCTGAAGTGAGATTTGCAAAACATGAACTGAAAACAGCACAGGCAGAGTTAAAGCAGGCAATGATTGACTTAGTTTTCTAAAACAAGGAGCCCCTTTCAGAAGTTTGGATGATGAATCAAAGAATTCAACCAAGTGATTTGCTGAGAGGGGCCAGCCTCCATTCCAGATGCCTGCTGAATCAAGACTAACTGGTAGGTCTTAGGCAAGATTTGGTTTCAGCTGAAGGAAGGGCTGTAAGTCAACAAAATAAAGCACATGTCAGCCTAAGCTGTTAATACAGGGCTGTGTACTCAAGGCCTGAGGCTATCAGTATCAGGACTGTTAGATCACCTGCATTATGCACATTTGGACTGTATCTGATGCACTTCCATAAAGTGCATTAGCTTATTCATTATAGCGTGCAATCACATTCCCATTTGGGGATCCTTTTATACTAGGTACAGCTCATAACCTGTTGCCCAGCTGTTTTTTGGTATTCAGGAGTGGGAGAGTAGCTGTGGCATTAGCCACAACCAGGACAAGCATGGGATGGAATGCGGGTGTGAAATGAGCCTTTGAGAAAATGTTTTCCGTAGTTGAAAACCCACAAGGCATCTTCTCCATTTTGTGTCCCCCTGAACATGTTTCACAGGAGTTTCCTGCATCAGAAAGGCAAGAGAGTTGTAGTCAGTGGTTACAGGGGAAAAAGAACTCCTGTACTTTTAAAGAGGTGGTGTACGTGGTTTTTTTTTTTGGTACTTGAAATGCTAACTTCATCTGGAAATTCTTGTTGAGATCCATGAGAGCAAAAAGTAACATAGGACCCTTTTATGCTGTATGAAAAGACAGGTGCTGAGACACTAACTTTGGGAAAACCACTAGCTGGCCAAGAACATCTACATTTAATTCAATATGGTTTGTGTTACTACACAAGCACTATAAAAGAAAGTATTTTAATAAGTTGCATTTTTTACTTTGGACTTTGGTCTTACAGTATGTATTATTACTGTAATCCTGAATAAAAATGTTGCCTTATATAGTATTCCTGGATTTCACTTACTGAAGACAGAGTTACTTTGCTGACATCAAGCTGAATTATGGGTATTTTCTAGTTATCTGTCTTAAATCATAATGGCCTGAGACTTGACGTTTGGTATTTTCATAATAATACTTCTCAGGTGCAGAAATGAGCTCCTTTTTTTAAGATCACTTCATCAAGATTCATTATTTCTACTGTACCACTGTACACTCTTTCACTATACCATCTATTCATTTTCCAAGGCTTGTATCCACAAGCTGTGATTGAAACAGCCATCAATATGTCAACGGTGTCCTATAATGCAATAACCTACGTAGATTTGAGATCTGTGGGCTCTGTTGCACGTAATGCAATGTAATCCTAATGGAATGTAATCTTAGCCATGCAGTGCAAAGTAATCATATGTCCAAATCTTCCCTAACACCTTCTGCAATCAGAGAAAAGATTCCTACTGATTTTCATAGGCTTGTAGTCCAAAGCTCCTGGGAATGTTATTGTCCTTGGTATTTCTTTGGCAGGTTTAGTTTGGGCTGAAAAAAGTCAGGAGAGTGGAAGTGTACCTGTGACTTCATCTGCCCCTTTTCACATCCTTGGGGTGTTACTGCATGTATTCCTCTAGGTTATTTTGGCACTTTTTGGTTTGGTGGCACAATAATTTGTAGCTTTGTACTGCTCAGAAGATGGGAAACAATTTCAGCACACATCTTCAAAGGAAGCTTTATAATGAGGCTGCAAAGCAATGTGCTCATTTCCATTTATGTTAGGAAACCACTGGCTCAACTTTACTGTCAGCATCAAAAATCTGCTGAAGCAGATGAGACACACAACTTTATAAGGTTGTTTACTTTGCTTTAGATTCTTTCACAGTTTATTATTTCTTTGACTGGCTCTCCAGCTTCATGTTCCAGCCTAAGTGCATATTTAACATTCAGATCCTACTGTTTGTGCTCAGGAGAGTAAATGTCTTTAAACTGTTGCATCTGGATGTAGCAGATGCTCCAAAACCATTGATTATCTTCCATCTTTTATTTGTGCTTCAGTGTAAGAGTAATGCTGAGTAACATGAAACAGTGAGCTTTAACTGTCTCCCTTTGCTCTGCAGCAAAGGACTGCCAGGGAACTCAGGCAAATACATGGAGAAATACATAAAAAAAAAAAAAACCCAAAAAAACCCACAAAAAAACAAACCAAAAACAAAACAAGAAAAAAAAAGGCTTATTTCCTTCCTGTTCCTGTGTGAGCATCAGAGATGGCTTTTGAGGTCTCTAAAGATTGTTGTGGCACACATTTTGCAGAATGAAAAGTAGAAAAGAAAGCCTTAGCTTTCAGTTCAGAAATAGCCTCAGTTAAATTAGGTTCCTGCCAAGCCGACTTCTGATAAACTGGAACAGGGCTTGAAAAGCAGCACAGTCCCTTGTACCGTATATGGCAAATAGCCACAAAAATTATTGCTGTTACAGGAAACAAAAAACTCCCTTTCCAGTGCTTTTACAGAACAATGAGCAGGCAAAAAGAATGTTAGCAGCTAGAGTGGTCTGATAGGTTATAGGATGGGTGGGGTTTGAAAAAGGGTCCCCTTGCCAAGATTCAAGAGAAATTCCCCTTAATTCTGATGGCTTTCAGCTGTAAACACTGATTTTTCCTCTTGTTTTATCTGTTGCAGCTGTTTCTGCAGGGAATGCAAAAGAAAATGGTGGGATAAATAAACTGGATTTGGGGAAATTCTGAATTCCTCCTTTGTAAAATACCGCAGGAAAAAGTAGATCTGTTCTCCGGTTTGATTATATAAGCACTTCACTGCTTTGTCAGTTTCTGTGAGTTCTTTTGCTTTGCTTTTGCACAGTAGTTCAGAGAAAGAAAACACCACCTTCACACCAATTGCACTTCCTCTGATACCAGCGATGAGATTTTTTTCTAGCATCTCCCTGAAATCTAACCAGGTCTTGCAATAGAATTAACTAAATTATTTTGCTATAGCTTTTACTTTAGCTATGTCACTCTTAAGATACAAAGCATCCACTTTTAATTCATTTCAAGGGCTCTTTACGCCTCTTTGGCAAAGTAATTGAAGTTGTGATAAAAATGTATCTTCCATCACATAATGTAAATGTGAACAGGAACCAGCCCTCCAGAATCCTCATGATCTAAGAAAATAAAACTTTAGCTAATAACAAAATTGTTTCTGGATGTAATACTAAGATATTTATATCTTTATATAAACAGCATTGCATAGTCTCTGAAGACTTTCACAATATCATACAACATAATACTATACAAGACATCAGCTTAAAACCAACCCTTTTATTTCCTTGCAAAATCTCCCAGTATTATATCAGTTAAATTGCCTTCCTGTTGTTTATGTCAATAATTTGCTTACTGGCTTCCTTATTCCTTTTTTTTTCCCCACTGGCTTTAATTTAAGTGAAAAGATTAGTTAAAAATAATTGTCCCTTATTAAATTCAGCAAAAACTTAAACAGAAGAACAGCTTCAGTGAGACCTAAATTCTTAAGTTATGCTTAAAGCTAAACATAGACTGGTGGGTTTATTTGCAGACCAAGTACATTTTAAAGCATTTTCTTGAATCATTGCCTTAAATACATGCCTAATTCCTATTTACTTCACTGAGATTCAAGCATATTGCTTTATGTCTACAATTAAGTGCTTTATTGGGATTATTCTCTAAACTAAGGCTGAAGTAGACATTTTTTCAGAAAAAAAGTTAGTGAAATAAAAAAGAATTCTACAGCAATTCTATCCCAGCTGGTAATGTAGCCTAGGGTGTATTAGAAAATAGAGAGGTATAGAAAGTAATGTTGGAAGATGAATTTGATTTGTAATAAGAACTTTGACCAAGGGCAGATTTCACTTTACAGGGATATACTTAGGAAGCTGTCAGGAACTGCCATGATGAACATCCTGCTGAATGACAGATTTATACAAAATGTAGCTTTGAGAATGGCCATCATCTAGTCCAGCAATAGTTCTTTCCCAGGGACAAAAGGAATTTCACTCCTGAGTCCCTCTAGTTCAGTAGACTAGGGAGAAGAAATATTTTTTGTAATTAAAAGCCTATTTGTTTTTAACATTCAACAGATGACAGGGATGGATAGATTCCTACTGACTTCAGTCATTACTGGCTTAATAGCACAAGCCTACTGAAGGGTCAGTAGTCAGATATTCTCATATTTCCAAATCCATGAGCACCCACATGGGACTGCTACTAGCCTCTGCATATTTATGTTGATAGAACAGAATTTTCCAACCAAAATAATATTAAAAAGATCAGTTGCAAGATTTGCATAGTTCTTGTTTCCTTGAAACACTGCTATTAAAAATATCACAAATACTTATGCTTGTACGTGTGTGTGTATATATATGGCACATGCAAGAGAAATGTGTATACATATAATATAGACAGGGACTTTCTGGCTCCCTTTTTGTGTCACAAACTTATTTCTAAGTATCTTGGATGCTTAGGTGCTTGGATGGACATAGGAGACCGGAAGCAATGGCAGGATTCAACGTTTCAAGTTTTGTTCAAATGCTGCTTACAGGAAATCAGAATTAAAACATGCTTTTAAAATGTTCTTAGTGTTAGTTCCTTATAAGGATTTTTCTCAAGGCTCTGATGGTACATGTTCTGTATGAGTTTCTGCTGCAGAATAGTAGGATAAACAGTATATCGAGCTTCAGAATGAACCAGTCAGGTTCAGAAAATGAACAGAATGGCTGTAATTGCTACCTGTAAATATAGAGAGCAAAATCTGATCCAGTGACAAGTAGCTTGAAGAAAGACTTTCATGACTTGATATGCCAAACCCAAAGTTTAAGAGATGAGAATAATGACTAATAATATTTGATATGCCCAGAGAGATTGCGGAGTTTCCTTCTATGATCTGGACATGTTCCTGTGTGACCTGATCTAGGTGTTCCTGCTCCAGCAGGGGGATTGGACTAGATGATCTTTCAAGGTCCCTTCCAATCCCTGATATTCTGTGATACTACTGGAAATATTTGTGTGTGTGTAAGCAGTAAGCGGTTGGGATCAAACTGTGGTACAGAGAAATTTCTATGCAGATGGATCTGCTAGTCAGAGAGGCAGAATCCTAAACTCGGGACTCGTAACTAACTCTATTTTGCCAGCTCTAGAGGCAGACCCTTGAGAGTTCTCCACTCATGTTCTACCATCCACAGTAGAAAAACTTGTACTGTAGTATTATCAGTACTTTGTATATGTGTTCATATGTTTTAAAGCATTCCTGTTCACCTGTAGATTCCCCTGGCAACTTGAAAGCGAGTATAGCATAGGCATTTCAATAACATTTCATACTCACATTGCTGTCCTTGAATAAGGATCCTAGCTTTAAACTGGTATGCTTCTGTTGCACTTTATACAGTCTGACTGGAATTTCCTTTTTAAGCAAATACTTCAAAGCATGTTTTATTACACTTCTTTTAAAACATTTCAAATTTAAATGACAACAAAAGGAAAATATTTATTGCTCTAATACATAATAGCAAGTGGATATTATTATTTTATAAAGTATTTTAAAAACCCCAAGAACTAAAATATTGTTTGATGATTACAGAGACTTTAGTGTGTGATTATACAGTGTTTTAATCCATATTCATTTTATACACAAAATAAAATTCACGAAACAGTAAGCAGCAAACTCTGCTATGTATATGTGTTAACTACAATTAGCAGCCTGATCCAGAAGATGCTGAGCACCCTCAACACATTGACTCTAGTCAGTGTTAGAAGATGGTGAGCAGCTTCTAGAATGGGGCCCAAATGATGCACTGGAAGGAGTATGTGATAGCAATGACAATATTTTAATGGATACTTTCTTATGGAATCACTAAGAAAACGTATTTTAATAGTAACTGATAAGCACCACCTTACAACACTGCATAGGGCTGCATCACTTGCACGTTACATTTCCTGACACACTGCATACATAATACATCTAGAATTCTCAGCACAGAGCGAACTGAGAGACTTGTTACGTAGCACTTAGAAATTACCACAGGGAAAATGTAGTTTATAGTAGTACTTTCAACAGTGAAGTTGCATCATTATTTTAGTGACTATGTTCCTTATGCAAAGGAAAAATAAAAAGTAGTCAGTGACATACTTCCTGAAATTTTAATACTGGCTTTCAGGTGTCAACAATCTAAAGTGCTTTCATGTTTCATACATTTTAAAAATTTTCGATTTATACAAAAAAAATCAAAATATTTATAAATTTATTCTATACACTTGTGAATGTACAATTTAGTCTATTCCTGTTTCCTCACCCAAAAAATTGGCATTGCCATCTCCCAAATCTCTCTTTTGAAACCAAGTCTGTGAGTTTGTTTCTTGAATATAAGCATCCAGAAAATAGCAAATTCCAGGGATATCACTGGGAAAATTTGGTGGAAGCTCTTCTCTTGAGCGAGGTGTGAACACAAAACCTGGATATTCCTTTAACAACCTAGAACAAAAATGAATCATCTTGATTAGAAATGAATCAGCCACTAATTGTTTTTACAAGTGCAGACATTAAATAATTCTTCATGTATGGCAGGGCAGAATGTACCAGGGCAGAATCTAATTTAACATTTATACATTATTTACTGAAAATATAAAAAAATACTATTTAATTGCTAATCTTGGTAGCCTATTAACTTGTGTGCCAGCACAAACGAGCATTGCCTCTCCTTTTTTTTTCTCAGTCAAAATTTGTATGTAGATGCTATGTTTGTTGTAAGCATTTTCAAATATTTAGTATTGAAAGCTAGCTCAGAATTGCACATGAAACTGGCACCATAATTAATGTTTCAACCAAGGAAATACTGAAAAGCTTATAACTAAATCATTCAGATCTTCTTAACAATTCTAACAATTTATCTTTTTCACACATGGGTCCAGTAAACCCAGTGATCCTCTATATCTGAAACACAGATTGCTAATCTGTAGGGGTAAATACTGATGATTGATATCTAAGCTTCCAAACAATTATTGCAATATACAGGAGTTGAGCAAGATGCCATAATGTTATCAATATGTGTTTAGAACTGTTGTACGAATCAGAAAGAAAAAAAAAACCACTAAAAAAAAGGAAGTTAATACATCATTCACTCAGGGGCAAAAAACATACCACAACAACAGTAATATTTTACCTTTTAACCAAGCGTCCTGTTTCCTGGGCACTCAGAGAATTAATTCCCTCTTTGTTCCAGCAGTATACCCATTTAAAATATTTTCTTGACGTGAATACACAGCCATGCAAAACCTACTTATGCCACAAGTTATAGGCAAGTCCTGGGGTGAGGAAGCGTCCAATGGTTTTAAGAAAAGACAGTAGCCAGTATCATTCAAAATTATTTTCCATGTGGATGTGAAAAAAAAAAAAATTCACTGTTGGCCAGCACTCTTCTTCTGACATACATAATAAGCACTGGTGATGCTAATGCTATCTCTAGATTTGTTAATGATCTAAAAGGTTACTTGCTGTGTGCCCTAAAACCTTTTATATAAATCTAAAATACTTTTACTTAAATCAAATATACAGGATAATCTGAAGCTTGGCACGCTGTAAGTCACATAGCACATGCTGCAGGAGATGTCAGGATCCTGTCCCAAATTCTCTGTCTGACACTGGCCACAGAACCTTGCCATAAGGCATTATCGGATACATGGCAGTTGGTAGATGCTGAGTAGGCGTAACTGAATGTCCAGGCTACAGTGAGGACAGCAAAGCTTTCTTAAAAGGAAAAAAATATATTCATATTTCTGGTTATTTTACCCAGCCAGCCCTATTACTTTCTAATAGTAGATTCACTCTCTACAGTTCATTCTTACAAACCTTTCGACCACTCTGGAAGAAACAATCATCTCTATCAACTCAGTGGCATAACATTCAGACCTGGATCTGCACTTCACATGAAGGCTGTTGTTTCCATCAGATTCAAAACAGTTTCCTATTATTCTGCTTGGCACCTATAAGACACTGTTACTTGGCCACGAACATGTTGCAGGGTGATTTTTAAGTACAATTAAACAGATAATATTAAGAGAGTATTACGCTGGGAGGACAAAGGAAAGGTGCTATATTTCCCATGGAAGATATAGAGGACCAGTGCTAGCTATCTGCATAACCATGTAGCGCACATCCCAACAAACGTGGATATGCTCAGTGTACAGCCTAAGTTCCATACTAAAAGATTTAAACCAAGTTGGGACCAAGACTTGTATAAACTAAACACTGGCATGGTTGATTCATTGCATCCCATTGATTCATCTTCCCTAACCAAAGGAGAATGAAGGTGTGTAGGGTGATGTCTAACAATTCTTCTGTTCGGTTATTATTTTCAAGAGCACCTGGCAGCAAGTTCACACTGAAAGCCTCATAGCTCAAAGAAGAGCCAACTATATGAGAGAAAGAAAAAAAAAAAAAAGGCTAAATGTATACAGCTGCCGGGTAAGAAGCAAAATTGGCCCAGACAGACCATTTATTTCAAATGCAACATCTGAAAAATAAGTATCAGCTCTTCTGTTTCACCCTTTTTCTTGCTACTGCTGGTTGCATTCTGACTAAAACTAACCATGGTGCATTCATGAGCAGTCAGAGAGAGAGACGAAGAAAAACAAACGGCAGTACTTCAGGGGGAAAGGAAGATAATGAGCTGTTACAATTAATGATTTCAGGCGGATATTTTACAGATATGAAACACTGTACCTGTAAGTTGTTGGGCTGATGTTTATTTTTCTAGGTATACTGCAAGATTCAAACTTATTGGCAAGGGTTACATTATTTCCAAAAAGGCAATAACGAGGCATTTTAACCCCAACAACTCCAGCAAAGACAGATCCAGAATGAAGGCCAATGCGCATCTTTAAATAAAAGACAGAAAGCAACATTATTAGGTAAAATAAAATGGTATATTCTTCCTCTATTAAAAAAAGAAAAGAGAGTAACTAATGTAAGTTGCATTAGTACGGTATCCTTAAAATGTCTGTGTTCTAGTCGTCACTGCTCATGGAGAGGAAACTAGCTGAAGTTTACTCTGCTTTGCATTTATGGTAAATAATCCTTCATCTGATATCACTGTGATAACGCTGGTCTCTGTGGCAGTAAATTGATCTAGAAATATCAGCAGGAGTTACTATGACACTTGGATACTTTCCTGAGAGGAATCACACGACACAATGTTGTTAGATTGGTGACAGTGAATGAATAGTATTTGCTTTACAGTTAAGGTCAGAAGACAAGTTTTAGGGAATAGCAAAGACAATATTTACATGCTGTGATTCCAACTGGACTCCATTTACGAGGTTGCCCATAGAGTAAATCCCAATCCCAGAGTACAGAGTTTTGATAATTAGTCAATTTATACAGTAGTTGAAGCATTTTGATACCTCTTCTTTGCAAGTGAGATGTTTCAGTTTTGTGTAGCTAGTACTGCTTTCTATGTTCCTTTTTGGTTTGTTTGTGTGTGGAGATGTGTTCTTTTTCTTATGTGTGATATAAATATGCAGACATGTTTTCTTCTGAATAGCACTCTGACACAATAGCAGTATAATGTCAGGAAGCTTGTGTGTCTTCTATTTGTGCTAATTTTTGCATATCAAGAGAATAACATGTTATTATAAAGAAGTCACGATTTCTAATTTTGAGTGGAAAAGCAGAAAAGCCTGCCACAAAAGTACAATCGACACACAGCAAAGATGGCTGAAATACATGCATCAATATACAAGTCTGAGTAGAAGTAAGCTGTTTGCAGTCACACCATTGTCTTTGACAATTTGTGTCTGAAATGACCACAGACTGTGACTTATTTGTTGCTTTGCAAAACAGTCAATGCTTTTATGAAGCTTTTCATTAAAATAGATGCACGTTTTCATAAAAAAGAGAAAGATTCAGTTTTCTTCTCAGAAGCTTCTATGAAATACATTTTTTTCTCCCTGTTTTAAAATTGCTTTTGAAAATGTAATAGCATTCCTCATTCAAAATTGTAGCATTTGAGTGGAAATTCTAAACATGTTATAATATTGTCAGGATGTTTCCAGGTTTTTTAAGTGTAATTTAATTTGATATTGTGACATACAAAAAGAACAATGTTTATTTATAATATAATGCTACTGTTCTCTGTGATAGAAGGGTAATCACCTTAATAAACATTTTCTTTGTCTTGGAATACAAATATTCCTTAATTTAAAACCAAAGAAGCTCAAAGTTTTGTAAACGAACAAATTAACATGTAAATGTTAAAAATTGGCAAAGAAAAGACACAGAGAACCGAGACACCTGTAATAAAAATAATAGGACATATTCTGGGACATCTGAACTTAGCAGAAGGTCCACATCTTTTGTCATGCATGCTGGCCTTTCTCTTTTTTTCTCAGTGAAAGGTAAAACTACATGAAAAGTTCAGTAAGTCCTCACTGAAACAAAGCCATGAATAAAACCACCACTGAATCTTAACAGTTGCTTTGACAGCATTAACACCATTAGTAGTGGTTCGGTATCTGATTATAAAACAAAACCAGCAATGGAACCCTTTAAAGATGTGTGGATTACTGCAATCAGAACATGTCTTTGATTATTCATATTTATACCTGTTGCGTCAAAACACTTAGATGTGCACATTGGATCTAATCTTGAGAGTGGATTAGTCTCCTCCTTAGAAAACAGTAGCAGAATATTCCATGCCACTGACAAAGGTATTGCTACAGAGACAAAAACTACAGAATGTCAATACGCACCTATTGATTCCACTGCATTTAAGCCTTTTGGGTTGATTTTCAGATCCCTGTTTCATCTTTACCTTTCCACAAAACTCTCATTCATAGAACTAAATAGGTCAGTCTCTCCAGCCATACAGACTGGATTCCCAAACTTGTCTGAGTTGATGTAATGGTGTGAAATTTCCTTGAGACAAAAACCCCAAAAGCAACTAAATAAAAAAAACCTGCCCGCTTTAACCATATGAAATACAATAAAATATATGACCTTGATAGGCTCTCCATGGGGAGACACCACCTCATCTGACAGCTCCATCATCTTCAGGGCCATCAATGCTATTTGAACAGCATGTGTTTCACTCTCTTTGTGTAAACCTCCAGCAACACAGTAGGCATCTCCAATAGTCTCAACCTAAAAGAGGCATATTTGTTCCTTAGGGTTACACTGTTTGACATATACAAGAATAGCCTGTGGCTTCAGTAGGAATTATACTTCCATATTGACTGAGGCTTATTTGTCCTGCTAAATTATTTAAATCCTGGGCAAATCCTGCAGTATCATTCAAAAGGGAAAAGTGCATCACTTGTATTTATTGCTTGGCATGATGCTGAAATACTTTTCCTTGCTCAATATCTACATTAAACACCTATTCACTCCAGGTTCACATAGCTGTCATTGAAATTAATTTTTAAAATTAACTCTTAAGTTTTTATAGGTTTCTCTCTAGGCTGCCTGAACAGCTGATTCTGTCAGGCTTTTTGTTTGTTTTGTGATTATCTGAATACATCTTTCTTATAATGAGGGTTTAGAGCGAAATAATTTTTGCACTTTTACTATCCTTTGTCCAATTTAGTCTTCATCTCCTTCCCCCAGAGCCCCAGAGAAATGCAATAAGTTGTGTACCTTGTAGACATCTAGCTCTCCACACTGGTAATCAAAGCGAGTATAAAGCTCATTAAGCATGGTGATAACCTGCATAGGTGAGCACTGGGAACAAATGGCAGTGAATCCAACAATGTCAGAGAAAAGCATCGTGACATTATTAAATTTTTTGGCTTGCACAACTTGTCCCTGCCACAGCTGCTGAGCAACCTCTCCAGGAAAAATTGAAAACAGGAGATCTACAGTCTTCTTCTTTTCTTCTTCAAGTGCTTGATGTGCCTGCTCAAGGGTTGCTTTTAGCTTTCCTAATCTCTTCTTCAGTCCATCCTGAGCTCTGGCCTGCTCTCCTATCAGAACAACATCTCTCAGTGCATTGTGAATGGGAATATCTGAGAGGTACAATCCACGTCCTGTAAAATCTTCTAGTCTATCCACACAAGGAGATCCCAAGAATAGGATGGCACTGGATTCAAAAATATAGATCATTTGGCCTTTAAGATCCATTACCTGAAACAGTTAAAGAAACAAGAATTCATTCAATACATACAGCAATAATTTAGAAGTAAGATGTTTAGAGGAAATAAGTTTTGTTGAAACTTAGGAAAATCAGACTGGTCTATAGCCCTTACATTTCATTTAGTTGCTTAAGGGTAAATAAGGAGTGCAAAATCACAGAGCCATCAAGTAAGTTTATTTTGCATCAACCTTCTGATAAAAGGTTAGACCACAACTTACGGATAAACTCCCAATTATTTTTGAGTATCAGTACCATTTTTACCTTAGGAAGAAAACCAAAAAGAATAATTTTGTGCATTTTCATCTGTTGATAAAATGTTGCTGACTATAGTTGGCTATAAATTTCTGCTAATAGCTATAGTATTTATTTAGTTCATGCACCACCTTCTTTGTAAGACAGAGTGAGAAAATCTGCTTCAGTTTTATTATAGGATGTTCAGTACTCACTGTAACTTAAAATTAAAGGCATATATGGCAGAAATACCCCATTTTAATCTAAAAAAGTGAAGTGTTTTTATGTCCCTTGTGTATTCAGTTGTGTAATGTGCAAGGTGCTGCAGACCTTGGTTTAACATTGCCTTAACACATCATTTTTGAAGAAAACCTGCTACTTACTAATATACATTTGCATATGTAAGTACATGCAAAAGCAAAGCAGAGTCTGCTACTCCATGTAATCATTAAATTTTCCTTGTATAGAAACAGATTTGAGATGAAGTAGTTAATTAGTTGTATATTATTTCCCACTTCATTAAAACCTGGTGAAACCCTTATTACTGTTCTTTATTTAAGTTCTTGGAGTGTTTAGTCTGGACTGATAATTCATCCTGGAGTGCCTCAGGTGTACATAACCTGGAATTCAGCTGGGGCCAGTGATGAATATTCAGTGTTTTTTACTGCCCCAGGTCATTTGCAACAGACCCAGCTTCAGCAAAGATAGCAAGTAATCCCATCAGCTGAAACTAAGTGGGAACTTTGGCAATTGCATCTGGTGAAAATATGAGAATATCAAAGATACCAAAATACCAAAGATACCAAAGGCTGAATGAGCACAGGAAATGTCTACTCCTTTCACCAAATACTACAGCTGTTGTTTCCAGATGACTGAAGGCCACTTTGGTAAAGCTCTCCCTGCCACTGTCTTTGCGTTGGAGATGTCCTTATTCTCAGCAGCATGGTATGTCATTGACTTTATCTCAGTTTACTTAGTTTATCTCAATATTTTATTCTTTTTAAATAAAATCAAGTTAACAGGATGATTTTACCTATGCAAAATTCCTAAAGCATAGTTTTAACTGAATATTCGCTTCAGAATCTGAATTATATTAGGATGCCCTCAATAAATAATTATTTTTTAGTTGTATTAGATTGTGAGAGGTAGACAATGCAAAGTGCGCCATGTTTTCTGACTATTGTAACACTACCTGAAGAAAACGAATTCTTCTCAGAAGTAAAGGCTATAAAAAGTCTCTTACCATGGATGATTTCATATCAGTATTGTCCCATCTTCTGACTCGTACAGTAAACTGCATATTTAGCATTGTCATTATTCCACTAAAAGTGCAGCTTACTTTAGGGGTAAGAATTTCAAAATACTCTTCAAAATTTGGCTTAGCTTGAAATTCTCTCCTGGTCAAAAGTCTTCTTATTCCATTTCCAATTTGAAGAACTGACATATCCTTGTCAAACATAAAATGAAATGGGAAGGTCTTACAGAACACAGAGGCAGGAATCACAAGTGAAGACTGTGGTTTACAAGGAGATAAGGAAGGTTTTGCACTTTTGACTTGTATAGAGTACAGCAAATAAGGCTGATTAGCAAACTCAGTGCAGTCATTATGGAAACAAGGAGGCATGAGCATCACTTCCACCTCAGTCTCATACAAAATATGAGCTGCTGCTTTAATAATACCAGATAGAATAAGACTCGTGATTTTCTTAGGAAAGAAATAATACACATTTAAGAAGTCTTGATCTTTCTCCAGACATAATATAGAGGCATCTTCAAGTCTGTCCTTTTTTCCTGCTTCTTGGCTGTGGCCACTCTGCTTCAGCAGAGTAGTGAAACTGTTCAAGAAGTCCTTAAGGGTTCCTCCAATAACGCCTAATATGTGTTCATCCTCTTCATAGCATATTTTGAATAGCTCTTCACCAAGGGATTCCCGTAGAGACTCCACGGGAACGCCTGCATGGAACCACATTTTAGTCAGAGCTGTACTCATTATGCTGAATTTCAGGTTACCCTCCACTATTTTTTTAATGCTAGACCAAGTCAAATTAGCAGTATCCTTCCCTGATCCAACACTGACACCTGAGAGCCCTCTCATTTAGGAGTCCTGCTATGACCAAAGACATACTCGTGGTACCTGGGAAACAGGGAGGCAATAGGTTGTAGTTTGGAAAGATCCAAGACTCGGTGTTCTATGTGGATATGTAGACAGACTGAATGCGTGTTTTGGCACAGGATTTAATCCTATTCCCTTAGCTTGATATAAAGAAGCACAATAAGAATTTAAAAACTTAAAATAACAATAAAAAGTTAGAATAACATAGCATCTGTGCACACATGCAGACATAAGAACTATGCCCTATCCAATAAATTAAATGACCCTGGGAATATGCCAGGGCACTGATGCCAATTGGCACAGAACAGCTCACATCTTTGCTAGTAAATATGTTTTAACAGGATAGCCGCATGCAGACTGACTGTCGGGAGTCTTCCAGCTCCCCAACTGTTACTGGGAATCATTTGGAAAAGTATTATCTGTCACAGGCCAACCGTGTGCTAGAGCCAGCTTAACAGTTTAAGCATACAGAAGACCACGTTTCAGTTCCTGGAAACATTAATTTACTATTACAGATGTAGCCAGAGAGTTCCATATTGCAAATGACAGCAGTTCTCTTCCAACAGACTACAGTCCTTCAGAAGATGAAAAGGATCAAACAGTTTTTCATTAGCATAAAATGGTAAATGGTTACTGAATGTACGTTACAACTCCCTCTAGATGTTGGATCTTAGGGGTGGATGATTCTATGGCAGCTTGGACTTGAGAAACTTGTCTTTGTAGCTCAAATTTTGACACTCTGAACTGCTAGTTGCAGAGATCACTGCAACTAGCATCAGCATCACTGCAGCCCTTGGAGTGGCTGGAGAAAATTATTTCTTAGTAATAAGACTAATTTATATATACATGTATTATTTTATATATATATATATAACATATATAATCTCTATATTTATACATATTATACCTGTTATTAAACAAGCTTACATTACCTGCTGCACTAGCGTGATCACTGATTATTGTTTCAAAATCTTCTCTATCCCCAGTTTTTCTGTAAAGATCATAAAAACATTAATAAGCCCCATGAAAAATCCAGATACACATGGTAAAAATTGTAACTAACAGAAGTTACCTACTGTGTCTTTAGTGCCTACAGACCAAATTTTTTGATCAAATAGGCAGTTTTTCATTAATTCAAAATAGGGTTTTGTTAGGATCTTAGATTATGCTGTGCATTGTGATAAACTAAAGTTTTAGTGGTCTGAGCTCAGATTATGGATTAAGGCCAGATGTTATAGACTGTCATTGATTAAAAACTTTTTGGTTGCAACAGTCCTGTTTTTTTGTTTGATTCATGTTTTTGCCTGAAGCTATAACTGTATTTTTTAGCATATTGCAAAACAGAATTTGAATTTAGATTCAAGCATTTATTGGCACTACATTGCATTAAATTCAAAAGAGTTGAAAAGGTGTCTCTTTTTTTGACAGGAAATACCAATAACAACTATTAACTTCAAAGTTACTTGTTCATTGGTAGTAATCCAGATTCTGTGACACAAGACTGCAACCCTCTGAGTTCTCTGAGGTCAATTAATGTCTACCTCAGTGTCAGACCCAAAATGAGAAGGACATGTAGCTTAGATTAACCTCCATATAAGAATAAGCTTTTGATATATGCTTTCTGAATTTCTCCACTTGAAATATCTTAGATATATTTATATGTAAAAGCAATAGAGACATTTAGATCTGTTTTTCATTTGCATTACAACATTCAGAATAGCAGAATATTTTTTGTTTCAAACTAATACTCCACGAAGCAACACATAAAAGACAGGGAAAATGTCCATATCAATAAGACAGTCAGCAATTGCAATGTACATCTGACCTGATCTTTGATTCAGTCAATGCATGTAAAGTGCTTTAAAAATATCAATTATAATTTAAAAGATAGATTGTACTTATCTATCCTTATCAAGGTAAGCAACAATACAGTTTCCAACTTCATTATTTTTCTCCACTTTTGAAAAGAGATTTAAACTAAGTGCCGTATTTTTTAAGATTCATTCAATAAATTGAATCCTCAATGTATAATGACACGCTAAGAAATTCTCACTCCCTACAAGGCTCAAATGGTTAATATTGGATAAATACTACGGAGTGCTTAAAATCAAGAAGAGTTCCTCACAAACAGAAAGCAGAAGTCGAGTGAGCCCAGTGAAAACATGTGTCTCAGTATCTGTAGCATATGATTGTTCGCTATACAAGAAGCCAATATTTTTTGTGTTGTACTACTTGTTTGCATTGAAAATCCTTTTCCTGGGGTCACAGAAACACTGGGCTATATCCATATACAACCATGCCTACCCTTCTGCCTTTGCTGGAGTAGTCTCTGAGTTCCTCCAAAACACTTGCTCATTTTAAACAAAGACCTTGCCTGTTTCACAAGTGCACAAATGGCTACATTTGCCCATGAAGTCATCTGCGAGTGATTTGCAAATATTTTAAAATAAAGTAAATCATTATTAGCTTACATTACATGAAATTTTACAATTTGACAAGATAATTGAAAACAGATTCCAGAAATCCTATTTTTCACTCAGCACCCCAGTCCTTATGAACTGTCTGCAAAACATTTTTGTTGTGAAGTTAGTGGTAAACTCATTACACATACATACCTGGTTTCTTTTATTCTGTGTTTTGCAAGTGTTCTCTGAAGTGCAAGATTTAACCTTTCGAACTGGGGAAGGGGAAAAAAAAGGTATGTTGATTAAAATATCATTGCTGAAAATTTAACCAAAACAATAATGTTTTTATATTGAGAAAAATTACTTTGCTGTCTTTGGGACTAACTTCTTTTTTCAAGATGGTATAGACGTTAGAAACAACATTTCATTTCCGGGGGAAGAATGGGACACATTAGTTTATGTTGGTGTCTTCAGCTCCAATACCAATAGAATTAAGCCCCTCAGCTCACGTGCAACAGTGATTGTGCACTTTAAATTTAGTGATGTGCTTTACCTCAAAGTTGTCAGATGGCAATAAAGACAGTGCTGCTAACAAATAAGTGTAACTAGCCCAACTTCCTATTATTACACGCACCCCCAAAAAACCCCACTCTACTGTGGATGCAAAATGTAGAAAGAAATCTTTTCATTTTAAAATATATTATCCTTAAAGAAAAAGTCAGTTATATTCTGCATTATGCCCACAGTAGAATATTACAATGTGGCCCTTCTAACTAGTAACTTTTCTTGGAATATTAAAAGTTAATTTTTTTCCGACAATTTTCAGATGTGTCAAGATTGAGATTGCAAAAGGTAACAGAGTTTCAAATGATGCTATAAAATATCAAGATAGGATTCTGCGCTTCAGATTGCCTTCTTTCCTGTTTTTAAGACTATAGCATTTCAAGGCAATGTTAGAATAATTTATTTTGTATTTGTAGGAAAAGAGGAATTTTGGCGATGTATGCTGCAAACCCAAATATCCTCCGGATGAAAATCTAGACAACCTTTGTAAAAGGATTCTGTAATAAAAGACCCTGTAGAGTATCATGAAGATTTACCTTAATTTACGTTGATCCCATCGTTCCATATCCTTTCTGTAGTTCCTAATTGGAACAGATACAACACTTTCCCAAAATGTATATTTCAAAGTAAAGCTGTCTTATGTATGTAGTCTGTGACCATTTCAAACTCAAAACTCCCATCAGGACAGTGTCATAGAATAGTACTCTACTGCCATGATAGAATTTGTCTGTGAGGCTTGCAGTGCTCTGGCTTTTTTGAGTTCTCATTACCTGGAGAAACTAGCGTTTTCTACTGCAACTTGTAGTTTTTGTATTTTCAAAAGGAAAGTTTGCCACACGAAGAAAATATCATATGAAAGAAAGGCAACATATTCTGAAGACTTTTTCCAAACAAAAATCTAAACTGAACAACTGTTCTACCATGTATAAGAACACAATGTAAATTACATTTGTGTATAAACAGTACAGTAAATGCAATGGCATCCAATTCATTACTTATCTTCCAGCAATGTTCTTTATATTTCTGTAAACACCCAAAGAAGCAAATTAAACAGTCACACACATTACATTATATCTCTAATAAACACTTATTCTGGTTTCACTATTTCCTGTGCTTCCATGCACAGCTCATTGTTTTCACGTGCCACATTAATCAATCGGGGTCATGATGTACTCACTGTTTCAGAGTTTCCGATTGGAGATATGATGATGTTAGTCACTGATCATTAAGTAAGGCACTATGAAGTATCTAAGCAATGAAAAATATGTTTTTAAACAAGAAAAACCCTTCTATGGAGAGCTGGGACTGGGGAGATGCTTAGGTCTTGGCCCCCAAATCAGCATTAGAACCAACTACTATACTTGGGACAAAGTTCCAATGAATATGAGTTGAATAACTGTAAATAGCAGTCTCAATAACCTTGAACTTGAGTAGGTCCTGGTCATTATATCCTTGACTTTATCAAGCTTTTGTCCCAGCTGATGAACTAGCCTATCGTGGTTATATAATAGGCAGCTGCATACATTTATACCACTCTTTTAAGGAAAAAACCCACCATTTATTTCATTAACTATCCCACAAATAACTATATACTAGAAAAGCAAGACAGCATAGAAAGGGTGCTTTGCCATTTCATTCTTGAGTTAAAAGTCCTTTCCTTCATGTGTTTAAAGATAAGTTTAAAGGAATTAATTTCTTCTGTCTTCTTCTGCAGCACAGGTAAAAAAGGGTCTATCAAAAATTGATAAAATTATCAGAAGGGTAATAGATGAAAAGTTGTGAAAACACATCTACAAACAGATTTAACCAACTCCAGCACATTTAGTAAGGTACTCTGGAGTCAAAACAGCTTCCTAAAGGCTTAAATCTAAAGGCTAGCATCAAATGTTTTTAAATATCTATTATTAAATGCTATTAAATTACTATTATTACACAGTATTTGTTTACCTCAGGGAAGATTAGTTTGCAGATGCTTTCAGTTAATGTGTGCAGGTACACTCTACTCCTGCTTGTTTTCCTTTGTGGAAGGTTTCCTTGAGCATCTTTTTCATGGACTTCTTTGCAGATGGGCAAAGCTGCTCTAGAGCTGTTTTCTGTGGAGTCCTTGTCATGTTCCTCAGTAATATGACTTTGAGTCAGTAAGGAGAAAGGACATTCCCCTGTGATCTTCAAGTCTTTCAGTTTTGTACAGAACATACTGTACGAAGTCTCTCTCTCAAGATTAGGAGTATTTGGCTTTGTGTTTAATAGTTCTCTTCTGTTTACTAACAAGAGCAGAAGATTCCAGAATAGTAGATAAGGCAACCACTGTTGAAGATTAATTGTAGCTATAAATCACGACAGAAACAAATGTGTGCCCCTACAAAACAAGAAGAAAGAAAAAAAATTAAAAACATTTATGTTCTCTTTTCATTTCCTGTGATGTGACTGTTTTATCATATGTGCATTAAAATAATGGCTTTGCTAGGACCTTGCTCAGGAACACGCTTAAACTCATGTAATCCCTACTGACTTCAGTGCTTCAGGTATCTAAATTATGTGCATGGTTAAATTCCTGGATGATTGGGGATTTAGTGATTAAGGCAAAGGAGTTGTTTTATCTGATGTATCTTTGGTCACATTGATGAATGAGGTTTTTGAAAGAGATCAGAATCCTTATGAGAAATCCTTTTTATTCTTCATAAGCATCTGTTAAAAACTAATTGATCCAGCACAATGAAACTGATTTGTTATGGATACATAAATCTCAATTTACTTGATGGCCAAGGTATCCTTTCTGAAATAGAGAAATGTATGACTAAAGTTAGCACTTGCACTTCTGGAACAGCAAACAATCCAAGACCAGAGGTTAACTCCTTGTGTAGAAGCCACTGACTGATGACAACTAGCGTCATGGGAATTTTATCACATAACGGATGGAGTTGCTTGGAAACACCACGGAATTTTTATGCTTTTGAGGGTGGTACCTTTCAAACAACACAGTTAAAAAAAAAAAAGCACTGAACTTTTGATTTTAATAATTGCTCCTTGTTTGTTACATTTATTTCAGTAAGACTTAGTCTGAAAAAGGCTCTTCCCTTAAGGGCTTCATTTTGTATTGACTGAATTAGATCCTCCCATTCGCATATAATACTCTAATCTCTGCGAGCTTTTGGAGACTCTGGAAGTAGCTAAAGTATTACAAGTGTCTCACTGGAGATGCAGTACAATATTTCTTTCAGACACACTATGGCTTTAATCAGCCTATGCACCACACTGCGTATTTCTGCTCCTGAGACCTGAAGGGTTTTTAGGGTCACGCAACAACTGTTCCAGGGTTAAAAATAACCAATTCCCCAATACAGGTTCTGCTTCTTTTGAAACAGCTGGAATAAATGGTACAGCAGAGAAGTGCTACAGACCCAGCATGCACGGCACAGATAAGAGGAGAAACAGGCAGAAGCTATTTTGGCTGGACCTGCTGCTGAAAAAACATATTTGGCAGAAAAGGCCCTTTTAAAGTATGTTATAATTCTAATGGTGTCAGGCCAACTTCTAGGTGCCATCTATCAAAATTATTAAAGTATTATTCTAAGAATCAATAAATACATTGCTAAGAACAAGAGGCTGAAGAATGTTTATGTAACATTCTATATTTCTGATTTCAGTTTTTACATAGAAACTCATTTGTTTCTACTGCATGGATATCAGTAATGCTTTATTTTTTTATTGCTGAATAATGTTGTGTAGCAAATGAGACAGTGAAAAATTTCAAGCAAGAACCACATTCTCCATACATGAATATGTTTAATACTTTTCTTTATGAAGTAGGCATTGCTATATATATGTAAAAGTATTTTTATTCAGGAGCCATTAGATAACCATATATTAATTTACCAAAACAAAGAAAAGCAGAAAAGAACCACCTTTTCTTTAGTTAGACTGATCTATGTACTGAAATAAACTGTTAAAAAAAAATATTAACATAAATACTAACATAAATAATGCACCATTATCAAAGGATAAAAAATTTATGGCTTTGATGGATCTTACATGTATACACATGTACTTTGCTGAATTTGGATGCTAAATTTCAAGATAAAGCTTGAATGTATAAAAGAACACTGCTAAAACTTTTAAAATCAAGTATGCCAGCATTTTGGAAAAAAAAAATCTGAAATATATTTTTGTGGAAAAAATATATAATAAAACATTTAAAACATCTCCCAGTGAATGTTGTCCTGCATTTATATGCCCATATTTATTTTTTTAAATAGTTTCTCTCTTTGTAAACAATGTAAGACTGAATTAAATACCAACAAAAATTTACTGCATTTGCACTAAACTAAGAACACAAGAAGTGAAGGACCTTCAGATATTACCAATAGTTTTGATAGTTTGGGTTTTTTTCCTGCTGGTGAAGCTATTTCTGTTTCTAGGAGATAAAAATCTAGAATTATTTGGAGGTTCACTTCCGTGCTAGCATATGGCATTTTAATTAAATTACACTTGATGTGGTAGGTGAAATATCCAGGCAGGTAGAATCAGCTTTGTGAAGGAAGTGATGCCATTATTTTACACCTGGAAAACCTGAAATCTCCAGAAGCTGCCAAGTGGGAAGGAGAGGTCCTAGAAAATGGTCACGGGTCAGGACTTATTCAGGGGCACAATGGGCATTGATGTGAAGGTACAAGAGTCAAAAACGCTGCTGGACACACAACTACCGTGTCTGCAGCTTCTTTTTGCAATGCAGCCCGTCTTCCTTTGTGCTGCAGGACATCTACATTCAGCCTCCTCCTGCCCTGGTGAGGACTGGAACTGTGCCCTTGCTCTGAACATGACTCTGTGCTCCCACCAATTTCTGTTCATGACAAAATCACAATTGATTTGCAGGAAAGTGGAGATCTGTGATGTTTTTAGTAATAATAATGTTATACAAACACAGTATCATTAATGTACAGATCTTTAAATTCCAAATAATTATACAGTTCTTAAAGAAAGCTTCCTGCAGAAATATTTTCTAAGTTTTCTGAAGTTCTTGTTTTCTCAGAAACAAATGGAATTGTCTTTTGATACCATATATCCCAGCTCAAAGCCTGTATCAACTTAATAGGCACAACAATTTTCAAGCAGTGACCAAATCAAGACTCTTCCTGACCTCTGCAATGACAAGACCCCCTAAATGACATCTCTAAAGAAAAAAAGTGGAAAACTTAATTCCATGACACTTCAGGGAATTCAAATACTGAAAAAAACCCATGCATATACTAAGTCTTCCTTTTTTAAAACAACAAGTTTGCACATGGTATCCTAAGTACATTTTGCACTTACTACAACAAAAATTTGGAAAAAATAAGTCTATTGTGTTATAGAAAACCTGTTTCACTCAAATGGTAATTAGACAGTGATTTTAAAGGTCTGGCAGGAGAAAGATAATGAATTGCCAGCACAGAGTTTGCAAAAGGAATTTCAGCAATATAGTGAACTTCAAAATGTATGAGAAAGATGATGACACACAACACAGGTTAGGTCAAACATTTCCAGATGTGTTTAAAGAATGAGGAACACCAGCCCTCCTGTTGTTCACAATGTTTGAAGTAATTTTCTGACCATAACAAAGAAATAATAAACATGAGGAAACGTGGGAATAGTTTCTGCTTTTAATTCCTTTCCAAACATGCTTTGAGAGTGCTCATCCCAGGGGAGCAGCAGTATTTAATGTGAATTCTCCATCTCTGCCATATTAATTGCTGTCATATTTACCTTGGGAAGAAAATTGAAAATTAAAATTAAATAATCTTCTCTGAGATCAAACTACAAGCAACCAATTTATTTAGTGTCTGGCTGAATGCAACATGGCACTGTGCCACTTAGAAAAATGAAGATGACTTTACATATTATAGTCATAGCAGCAGAATAACCTAACAGTGATGAAAATGCTTTGTGCAAACATTTCATTGTATATTTACATCTACACTTGTCTTACAGCCAAAATGCGTTCCTGCATGCTTATTAGTAGTAGTTGCTTCTGAATATTTTCCTCTGCTAAAACGTTTCCTTGACAATGCCATGAAGTATAGTGCAATGAATCAATCATACAGTAAAAGCCCCTGATATTAATGTAGCCATTTATAAGAATTCAGCAATACCACTTGTTAATGGTAGCTAAAGGTGATTTGTAATTTTAGCTTGTGGACATGGCACAAAAATTAGAAGCAACATTAAATACTTTCTTCTTATTATAAGCTGAGTCCTTCGCTCAGAGTAGGGCAGAAAAGAGTACTATGCTTTAATGTCACTTCTTATTTTAAATTGTACATATCACTTAATTAGGTGAACTGCTGTATGTTTAGCAAGAATTAACAAAAAAATTAGTTTTGCAGCAGTCAGAAGATAGTATGGACTGGATCTAACTTTCTCCAGCATGAGAGTGATTGCAGCACTTGCAGGAGCTCAGCCTGGTTTGGAAAGCATTGCCTCAACAGCAGCAGCTAACTTCTCTCTCGCCTTTATGAAAGACGGAGGCTTGAAATTCCCACTCAGCTCTAATCTCCGTGGGATTCAGAAATCACTGCCTTTTGCCCCTTGCCAGCCAGTCGGCCTCTGCATAGAGCAAGGCAGGAACTGTTAATTTTACACCCAGGCAAAACACAATCAGCTTCTAGCAAGACAGGTTAGTACTCATCACCCTACCAGTAGCAGCTCATCATGGATTCAGCTGTTGTGCCTGTTAGCAGACAAATGCAGGGAAAATAACTAAATCCTGTCATGTTGTCTTATTAATGTGAAGTGCAATGTTTGCGCCTTACATTTTCCTACTTCAAGTGCTGTGTGTAGCAACAGAAGCAAAACCCTAGTGATTTGTCTGTTTCCAATGATTTTAAGGAGGCTTCTGAAATACTCAGAGAAAATTGCTCAAGTCTACATCAATATATAAGCTAAAAATCTAAGTAGACAAAGTAAGTATTTGTAGGTCTTATTAAGTCCTGTACAAAGGCTTTCTTTAGCTGCTTCATTGTTAATTTAAACCTGTTCAGAGTGCGCACACCTTCAAAGAATTAATTCGTTTGGGTATTGCTGATTTGGAGAGCACAAGATGTAAGTAACTGGAGAAGACAGGCAAATCTGTTTACAAATTTTGAAGTGGTAATGAGGTGTACCTAATAGAAAAGTGCCAGTTGTTGACTTAGGTAGATGACATCTTGGGAAAGAGGCATCCTCGTGAAGAGGAATGAGATGTTTTCCTGTACATCCTCAGTCAGAGACTAACCCATCAACTGAAATTTGAGGATGCCTCATTTACCCCTTTCCAGTAACTTAGTCCTGTCGTTAACACAGTAAATACATTTTCTAACCTACCTGGGGTTAACTGTCATTGCACAAGAATAATTTTAAAAACATATAGTATGCAACTTGCATATTAAGTAAAGTGCACAATAGGGATAGAAATTCTAAATCTGCAGCAGCAACAACACAAATGTAACACAACACCAAATTGCATAAAGACTATAACTCTATACAAATAAAATTGCAAAGCCAAGGGGTTGAGCTCTAGGAAATCGAAATAGAGGTGTGACCATTCAGTCCTGAATCATTACCACCCTTCTGTAGATACAGGCTTTATTTACACTGCAAACTAGTACCTTTTTTCCCAGCAAGAGTCTAGTCTCTTTCACGGCACAGATTTTTGCTGCTTGAGGCAATAACATCCTCTCTGTAGATCAGGATGTGACATGATATTGGACAGTGGACATCACAATAATTTCCTGGTACCCAAGAAATTACTAGATTCAGCAATCTCAAAAAGAATATGGTATTTCAGGTGTTAACTTTTCTGCTTGTTCCCCCAAACTTCCACCCTTCTTTCTGACAAGTCATCCCTAGTTCTGACCTGTCTGTACCCCAGAGCCCTTTAGAGTAGTCTTACCATTTTTTCTCCAAAGCACTAATCACCATTGTGGGCTGGGCTTGCACAGTTCCAGGCTCCTTACTGCCAGATGTAACTCTGTGGCTATTTCTAAGAGAAGAATACTCAATACTTTTCTGTAAGTCACAGCATACATTTGGTGGGAAGGAAATACCACAGCACACCACATCACTTACTCAACTATCTAGTGGAATTGCGCTGATTACCAAACTAAGTACAAGGTGGTAAAGCAGCTATGATAAAATAACACAAGTCAAAGCAATCAATTATTAACCATCCAAGCATTTTAGTAAATCCAAATTCAGTGTTGTAACTCATCCCAGTGACTATCCTATATGACTGCTTAGGGCAAGCTAAAAATCTAGACCTTGCCCACAAGAAACTTTCTTCCCACATGTGGAATTTCCTCACCTTTCTACCTCTTTTTTTTCTTTATGAAGTGTTTTAAGAAACAGAGAAACACAATCAAGTGTTTCTTCTGTGTTCCATGTTGACTGCTACCAAACCAGGAGGTGAAGAAAATAATTACCTTTGTTTTCGGAGAAAAAAACGTTATCTCCTTTTCCAGCTGGACCCTATTGTAATCAGTAATAAACAAGCTTCACAGAATACATAAGTAAACATCAAAACTGCTAATATGTCTCATTTTAAGGTCGAGACAGACATTTCTGCTGCTTTTTAAAAAATGCTTTTTTTCTAGCATTTGTGTACTAACAGCATGCTCTATACATTGACATAGAAACTAGTGTCCTTGGAGACAAGGAAAACCCCTAGTTTTAAAGTATCCCTGAATTTCTGATACGGGTTTTGTAACTGACTCATTTCCCTCTAATGGTCTGAAGCAAATCCCTGGATCCAAATACAGCCTGGGGAGAAGCCGAGACTCCAGATGTGAAAGTTATATTGCAGCCACATCTCTGGTTTCAATTACAGGCAGAGGGGGAACCCTAATTACCGCACCCATGTTTTGGCATGTAGCTAAAGGAAGGGCTGAAATGTTGCTTATAAAATATATATTTGTAATTTTAAGTATCACATGTACTTTCACATGGTAAATATTTTTCCTGTGCTAGGACCAAATAGCAGGGAGACATGCTGAGAAGATAGCGTGGGAAAAATACTCTCTTCCTGTGAGTCAAAGCCTATCTGTGAAAACACTCCCAGCCAGCCCAACAGGCAGCCTCATAGCACCTGATTCTCTCCTTCCCCCCTCATGTGCTCAGGCGGAAACACCAGCCCTTGGATGTGGCACATCCTCGCACCCTCAGCCCTGGCCAAAAGCATGGCTTGTACCACGGGCGAAACAATTTAGGATGGAGACACTTCCCATTGAAACCCCATCCTCCTTACACTGGGGGAGCTCTTGAGATTAACTGCTTGTGGGCATTTTTTCTGAGGCAGCGAAACACAAACACTGGAAATAACCCGCTGTATATAACCACATTATTTAAATTGGTTGTTTTTTTTTGTTTGTTTATTTGTTTGTTTGTTTTTTAGAAATCCTGATATTGAGCTGACATATTTGATGATACCTCACATGATCTGGGTACTCAGATGAGGAAGAAATTGAAACAAAGGAGAGGCTGCAGTAAGGATGAGCAAAACCAAAACCAATCCAAAGTGTCTGGAAATTATTCTCACACTGTAAAGAAATCTATTTTAAATACAACATTTAATCTGCATTTGCAGTCTATGAAATTACACTACTTTCTTGAAAGTCATAACAGAAAAGCTAAGAAGTAAATTTGTGTCTTCAGATCTCCTTTTCAAGGATTAAAATTTGTCCTCAAGATACGCAGTGTTCATAACAGTTAGCAGGAGTTACACATAAAGATTGAAGTCTTGCTAGAAGGCAATGGAATATAAATTAGAATCCACAAAAGGAGAAGTGCTATGGTTCTAGAATATAAAGTATTTGTCAATTTTTTTGCTTACTGATTCTTTCCAAATACCTACTTACAGTTTAACCTCTCAAACTTACCAGTGCATATAACTTTACTCATTTAAGTAGACCTCTAACTTTGAATGTCTGTGACATCTGATTTTTATTTAGTTCATAGATCAAAAACATTTTTAGAAGCAAAGAAAGTAAAAAAATAATTGTAATTATGCTGTAATAAGAGTGAAATTTAGTACCTTTTCCTCTCACAGTGCGTTTCACTGAAATCTTTAGCTAGTATTCATGACTTAGCCAGGATTGATGTATCTTCTATAATAAATGAAACAATAAACTATTTAAAATGTCCAAATTTCTCATCTATGAAGTAACTTCTAATTTGAGAACCATGGTCTGGATTAACTGTTAAGCATCGTCAGAGTTGTTAAAGTAACTCCCCTATTTTCTCAAAGATGCTTATCTTGCTGAGACTCGTACATGTGTGTATTCATATAATTGAAGCTGACTCTGTGTAACTGTTTATGCAACTGACACACAGATTTGCAGAAATACCATTATTGTATTGTTTTCCTAAAGATACTGGAGCATTGTAGAGCAATATAAAACATTGATTGTAGCGTCTTATAGCAATGCACATGGTTAAATATTCCCTTTGCGTTCACAGCTTTAAATTATAATGAACAGCAAGTTTCATAAATAATGGAGTACTGAAAGTTTCTCTGAACTCTATAGATCTCAGAGAACAGCTGGAAAACTAGGTCTGTAGAAAACACGTTGCATTAGTAGATTTCAATTGCAGAGTTTTCTGGCTGAGTATTTGCCAGCCACCAGTTCTGTTTACAATGTCTACAAAGTCATTTTCACACTGAAAATAACTGACAAGTACCTTTCATATTTATTAATAGTTAAGTATTCATGCCAACTCCCATTGAAGTCAAGAGCAGGAATAGGATTAAACCTAACAGGTTTGTGACAGAAATACTGATTTGCACATTTTCTTATTATGAAGCAAAGTACAGCCTTGGCTTTTTTAATTTTGAGGCTTTGTAGGTAGGTGTGCAGATGTGATGGTAAACACAGGACTGAGGTCATTTGGGATTCTGGAAAAGTTAAATACTACCCGTGGGAAGCTAATGACAGGAACCTCTAATTAGTGAAAATGGTTTATCCTGCAGCAGCAAGGTCATGTCCTTGACATTTTTCTGATAGTGAAATACATTGGTTGAAGAGGTGTATTCAACCAGAATGGAAGGTCTAAGAGGTATTTTCACAGCCATCATACAGCTACTGATTCTGCTTTATCTAGAGCCCACAGCAGAGAAAGCAGCTCTGAAGAAGAGGACAAATCAGCTACTTTCCCAATTGTTCTCTTCCATGGCAGCGCAGGACCAGTAGTCACCTTCCGTTTTGATTAAATGCTTCCAGATTGTTTATGCTACAAAACATGTTTAAAATAAAATAAACTGCTGATTTGGCATGTGTACTGTAAATTAGTACCCTTGGGTTTTATTTTGCTGGTTGGCCCATCTGCTATTTTAGAAAATATTTGAGTACACAAAAGCAGTGGATCTTACCTTTGTAAAGCACAGTTCCAAAGGCTATCAGCGCATCTCGTGAGACTGAATGCTCTAGGAATACATTACAATACCAATTTCCCTGCTGAGTGTTGCTTTCTAATAGTCTTCTGGAAAATACAGCAGACAGATACCCATTTAAAGCACAGGAAGCTAGGTAAATATGGTAAATGTGTGAATCTATATTGCCTTTAAAAACACAAGCTTCTTTTTTTCGCTAAAATGGTGGAGCAAAGTAAAAGTGAGATGTTTGGTGAAATACTGAACTTGCACTTGTGTTATTAAGAGAAATTAATGTTGTTAATTAATCACAGTAAATATGCACTTAATGACTAATACTAGCCTGCTGTTAGTGTATAAGACCTCTTTTACAGAAGTAAAAATGAAATAAATCAAGAGGCAGATTTTGGCTTCCTCTAGAACGTTCAATCTGTGGTGCTTGTTATTGTCTCCAGTGCAATTGCTGGAGTTATCACAGCTACTGATCTATTAAATCCTTCCGTTCCATTTATTCTACGTTTCTTTTAAGCATGTGAAAAAAGTCAAATGGCACAGAGTATTTCTCCGGTGACTTCTGCACAGGAGAAGCCAGCACATGCAAATGACAGCAGTAGGGAGAAGGCGGCATGCAAAACTACCTCAGAGATAACTGCCATATTCACCACATATTCTGTATGTGGAACTTCCCCTTGGCCTTGATTGCAGTTTGATGTAAAGACTGGGGTGAAATTGTGGCCTGGATGAACAATAAACTGAAAATATTTATGGGTGGTTTTTCAGCTTTGACACTTCTATATAAAAACAAAAAGAATATGTGGGACATACTATATCAGAAATTTAGGTTATTCAGATCTAGAAATGTGAGATCCTTTACAAAGAAATTTCTCAAGTCATTATTAAAATGCAGATTCTTGTATGAATAATAGTTTCAGTGAAAATCAGAGGATCATTGAAGCATTGATCGTGAGGCAAAGGAAAACATGTGGCATGTATGCTAATTTTCCAAATCTTCAGTAGTGCTAAACGACAGAGAAAATATCCATCCTTATAGCTAAAAAATATCATCAGATAGTAGAAGCCTCAGTCAGTGCTGCTGCCCCAGTTATAACAGACATATTTAGAAAGATTTAGCATGTTCCAAACCATGCATTATACCAATTCAAGTGCATTAGCTGTTGAATTGCAGCTTCTTGTAGCAATATCAATTTTGAATATTAAATCCCACAAAAATAAAAATAATGTCATTCAGCTGTTTTGAAACTCTAGTGCCTGCTTCTGTTCTGGATATTTTAGTGCCAGATTGCCAGGCACAGACTGGCATAGAAACATATGCTTGGCTTGAAATGCCTGTAAATTCCAGTGAAATTGACTGAATTCTATGTCAGGCATTTCAGATTAACAGAGATTAAAGAGATTAAGAGACATGGAGACATGGAAATCCAAGAAAGGGTTAACAAAGAACACAGTGTAGAATCTTTGATTGGATGTACCAATCACAAGCCCCTGATTTGATGTACAAATTCAAGCTTTATGTATGGAGATAAATTAAATGTATTTTACCCTTAAGGATCTCTTGGTTCTTTTCCCACAAATTTTTCTGACTTTCTGGGCCAGGCCCTCGTGTCTTTCTCTCATTCGGTAAAACAAGGGAGATGAGTTCACTAGAGGACCTGGATTTTCCAAAAGACTAGAATCATGTGAAAAACCCTTACCAAAAATATGTTTGGCATCCAAACTAATATGCTTCTGTGATACAGAACCTCTACTTCAGTGTTTTGCCTCACTAGCATCTAATGGGAGGCAGGGAATGATATACCTTTTTTTGCTGCATTGTTTAGTGAGGTTACCCTGTGTTAATAAAGAATTGAAAACTTCATAGATTTGGACTTTTCATATGTTATTTTCTAGTATTATGTTTTAAATGGCATTGATTTGTAAGTTAAAGGTCAGATGCACATTGTTACTGATTTCAGATTCACAGTTTTACATTTGATTTTTCAAAGATGTTTCACTTCTCTTTTTATAATAAGTCTATAAGGAACCTCTTTTCTCTCTCCACCAGGCCTTCTGAAATACCAGTTGGTGTTGCACATGCATCTGAGATCCCAGGATGGAAGCACTGGGACTTACCTGGCTTCCTTGAAGGCCCTGATCTGCATTCCAGCGAGGCAGGCTGAAACTGCACTAGTGTCAGCAACCACCAATAACACCAAGACAAACCTTCCTCCCACGGCTCCACCAGAGAGGGTAAGGACCTGTAGGGCACTCAGTTCTTAGTTGAAAGTGTGGCAATTTCTGCTTCAGTACTGGGAGGTTTTGGGTTTCAGTCCTCAGGCAAAATGAACACAGAACACAGATGGAGTCTGGCTCTAGAATCTAGGGCTCCAATTAAGAGCATCAGCTAATGAGAAGTAGCTGCAGACAGACATGTGTAAAGGACAGACGACCAATGGACATTAAGTGCCAGTTGTCACTGAAGGCTGAAATCTGAACCTGAAGGCAATGACTGTAGAGGATCTTGGCTGCATTGTCTTCACTGAGTTAAGAGGGTCACCTCAGATTTACTTCATTCAGAACCAAAACTAAAATGAAATGTAATTGACAAACACCTTTGTCTCAACACTTCAGTTTGTGCAATGATAGATAAACTACCCAGATATCGTAACGCCCACTTCTAGTGTAGGAGCTGTCCCACAGCTAAGGCCCTTCGAGTGCTATTTTCCACCAAAATGTGAATAACTGCACTGTATGTGCTGTTTTCTGAATCTGTAAAATGGGTATCCACCACTGACCCCTGTGTATTACATTATATTAAGAAACCACGTTCATTTCAAAAATGGGTCCAGATAATAGGATATCTCCAACTTGCTATGCTGCACACTGGTACTGTGAATATTAGCTCCAAACCAGCAGAGAAAACAGTTCAGAAGTTTGAGAGGTTGAAAGGCCAGAGATACTTGTCAGTGAACTGTAGGAGAAAACCTAAAAATGAACCAAAATCAAATTCTGTCCCTACCAAGTCCATATGAGGAGTTCTCAGAGGTTTTGAATGTCATTTAAATATTATTCTGAAAAGAAATGCTCCTTTGATTGGAAAGTTAAATTTATTGTTAACTGGGTTCTTGATAAAAGAAATCTCATAACAAATGATAAGTTCTACCTTCATGTTTGCGTATGTGCACAGAAAAATGTTGCTGCATAATGAGTTCCCCCTTTTTCTAGAAATGTAAGAAATTCCATGAAGGAAAGGCTGAGAGACCACGCCTATAGTAGGGGTGGAGGGAGGAAATGAAATGTATGAGTTCCTAGAGGACATAACCAGAGACCTGCATGTAAGGATAAATAAAAGTAGTGTCCCCTTCATGAAAAATTTCCTGCCAAGATGAGGACAACATTTTTTTAAACCTTTTTGATATTCTGGAGCATCCAGGAGTACCATGAATCTTGAGGAATGCGCACTCTCAGCAGGTAAAAAAAACAAAACAGGGAGGAGTAAAAGTTTGCCGCACTGTGTATAGTCTTCCTTTACATGGGGTCAGAAACCTTTGACATTTCTGCTTACAGTTGATGTTGAAAATTCAAAACATTTGTTTTAAATATTTGTACCTAGGAAGTTCCAATGAGACAAGTGCACTGACTTTACAAGTATCCTGTGACAATGAAGAAACGGAGTTCTCACAGTACCACAAGTATCTTTGCAGCATATTCATGTTGTAAACCTTTGCTCTGAGTTTTCAACTCTGTTTAGAATGGACATCCAAATGCCACACTTCCCATAATACATTAAACTGACAACAGGATTGTATTCCTAAATAATGCAGCTTCTTTGCTGAAAGACCTAAGTTTAGCATTAAAGATCTGAATACACTTATTAGTATTTTACCAAAGATTATGAGTGTTTTCCATGGTTGTACAGTAACAGCTGGGAAAGAAAAGAGTGAGGATATGTTATACAAATACTTGAATAAACATCCTTTTTTTTGCATATTTATTCCAACATTAGATAGATGAGCCATTTACAATACAGTACATTACAGCAACTGCAATAACCAAATGTTTTCATCTGGGAAAGGAACTATTTCACTACCTTTTAGCATTCATGTAGGCCACCATTCAGTCAGTGAGAATGTTATTTGGTCAAGATGTGAAAATTCTTATGGAGCCTTTGTTTAAACTCAAATACCGGTATTTAACCTTCTGTCTAGTGACTTCATCCTCGGGCAGGTTGTTCAGCAGAGAAATTGTGCCAATGTTATTGTGCATTCTGCTTTTTCTCTATCACTGTTACTAGCTGTATTATTCGCTTGTTTTAACCTCACAGAAGGCACAAGTTAAGATCAGAGCCGCACACAATTATACAGTAAAAGATGATGCTTGACCTAAAGGGTTTGCCCTCTGAATAGCTAAGACAGAAAAATAGGATATGAAAGGAAGCATTATGATGCTTCTTTTAGAAGTGGGGAAATAAGGCACACTGGAGATCACAAAAGAGTGCAGCTGAGCTAAGAAGTGAATCCTGATCTCATGAATAGAGTTGCACAAGTGTTTTTGACAAGAGTTTAGTAGATCTGAGTGATTTTAAAAAAACCCAAAACAACAGGTCAAACCTTATAAAAATTTGCAGCCAAATTTAAAAAATAAATATGGGATCAAAATACTTGCACATTTCTACAAGTGAAATTCAAATAGATTTTGCAGGTAGGATTCACAGAAGCATGTATTCATATAAAGCATGTGCTATATATAAAAGCAGAACAAGGAAGGTGTCCTTACCCTATGGCTTCATGCCTAACACACACCAGGTTTAACTTAATTTGCTCATTTCTGAAGGCCCTCTAATTGCTTATAGGCATTTCCTCTTGGCTGCTTGAATAATGTTATGCAACCTGTTTGGGAACCTATAACTTTAATTGCATCAAAATAAACATTCAATTAAATGTCAAATTAATTGTAATTATTCCTATCATGATTTCCTTAAGTTTTTCAGAAAAAAAAATAAATCAGCACCACATTGACCAAAAGCCTTGCTAAGTTTCTTAAGCCACAAGACTATGCTTCCCTTCTTACCATTCTTCCCATGTGGAAATTTAAAATCCTACCTCTAAACATGCTTTCTGCTTTCTGTGGACTAATGGCTATATTTTCACCAAAACTTAAAGTTTATCAATCCAACAAATATTTTTCTCAACATGAAGCTGGGAGTTCTGCACTCTCAATTTCCCAGTGCAAATAGACAACTATGACGACATATTCGGCAAAAATAAAATAAATAAAAAAAAAAAAGGGGGAAATTTAAAGTTAGATTGATGCATGCTTTCTCCAAAGACATGGAAATTTTGCCATTTTTAGCAGTGCTATTTAAAACAGGAACTGCGATGAGTATTTTAGACTCCAGGGTGCCTGCAGTCAGGACCAGGGAGCCACACAGCTATTAATATAAGCAGACACCCATCCCTATTACCAGCATCTGGGTATATTGTCTTGTGTTTTCAAAGCATAGAAATAATTACAAGCAAATGCAAAACCCCAGTTTTTCCAAGCAACATACTGGAAATCATGCTGAGGTGTTCCTCCGTTCTAGTCAGCTTTTTACTAATGCTCTTTTGTGTGTGAAGAGTTTCTGTATTTGCCGAGGAGGGAAATCAGCTTTCCCTGAACAACTTTTGTCAGTCTCCATCTGTATCAAGTGCCAAGTGAAATGCAAAGTTAATATGAAATTAAACACAAGTTTACTTTGGTTAGCATTAGAAAGGCAGTGATCACACTCCTCTCTGATATACCATAGAGAAGCCTTTTTCTGGAATCTCAAAAATAACTGTGCCATTATTCATTAAAAGTGTCAAGTATAGCAGCAACATCTGTATGAGGCATCACGGAAACCAGAAGTTTTACCATACCCTCTGGAATTGATGACATTCTAGACTTACACCAGGAGGACTCCCATAAAATATATTTTCCCCCAAAGAGTGATACATTTTTGTTCTGAAAGGACAAATTATCCAAAGGATTTTAGCCCATTTCCTTATAGTAAGAGATTTTTACTCACACTGAAACAATTGGATGACTTGCATGGGATATTCCCTGCAACTCTGTCACACAAATAGCTGTCTAAGGGCTAGATTCCATGACGCCTGATAAAATCTTTGGAACTGGTTCCAGCCTCCTCCATGATGATGCACACACCCTGCTTTCTAGATTACAACCCACACAATTAAAGCTCTCTTCCTGAGCCACTGCATGGCTGACCTATTTTCTATCTGGAGTTAGCTGAAACAATCAATGGGCATAGCCATGCGTAAAGTGCGAGGCATAGCCAAATGGTCCCAAGGGAGGATTTCAAACAGCTCTGTGCCCCATAGCCCCATGCTGGGATGCAAGTCTTCGGGCATTTTTCTCCTTGTCCTAGGGCAGAGAAGTGGCCTTGGCACCCAGCCAGGAACAACATAGCATTCTGATTGCATTCAGGCACATACCTATGCAGAGGAGGAACAGACAGGGGGTCTCATGAAAGAAGTACCCTCTCAGAAGTAACACATAAGGTCACGACTGGTTATCATCTAGGCTTAGCATGTGGCATCTAAGAAATTAGCTTGCTGGTGCTGTCTTGCACAAGACGGTGGCTTCTTTGAATACTTCTACTTTTATTCTTTTAGAACAGCTACTTCTAGTATGAATATGCAAGAAAATTGATTCACAAGTTGGCTTTCAGTAACACGCTGGAACTAATTTAAGGAGTCAGAACAGTAAAATCAGGAATTACAGCTACCACAATCCTGCTGAATTCAAAAAGCAGGGAGGGTGCCTAAAAGTAACAGTGAGGCTCTGAACTACAGAAGTGGGCATTTCCATCAATGTTAGTTAAAATACTCCACAGTTTAATGTGAAAGCAGTAATATTCTTAGCAAGGGCGTTGATTCAACGTAACAAAACTACCATATAATAGGAAATATGAATGAAAAATGAGTGGAAGTAAATATCACAAAAGATTTTGCTCTGAGAGGGTCAGATTATCCCAAAGGTTGAAGGCCTGTGGAAGCTTTAAAGCTTGAATTTACTTGGGGTCTGATGCAACAAACAGGACTTGAGGTTTCTCTATGGTGGAGGAAAATTAATCCCTAGAGAACGCATTTGCTCTGACTTAGGTTATGAAGCAGGAGAACAAATGACAGCAGCAAAACCTGCACTCCTATGAAAAGGGAGTAGATGTCAGCTTGCTCCAGACTCCACATCTACAAAAATAAACAAACATCCTGTACAAGCTACAGGCCATAAAGGAGGAGCCAAAATGACAAGGCGACACTGGCACAGACCTAAGAGTGGCATCACCTCAGGAGGACAAGCAAAAAACGTGAAGAACAGCGTATTACCAAATGAGTAGGAATCAATACCTGTCTTACAAGCAAAAGGCTTCATTAGAGATATTAACATGGTCTTTTCAATTGTTTCACAGTAGGTGGATCTATAAGCAAAAACCTTACAAAATCCTGCTGTCTGTAGCACACTTTGCTGCCTTTCTTATAAAAAAAGTATAAATTAATTGTTCACACCCTAGCTAAAAGCCCTAGCCCATTTATGCACATGCTTAAATCCTATTGGAATTTTAAAATTAAATAGATACTAATATACTGTCCTGTACAATGTCACTTTCTGGAACAAAGACTTATATCCTGATCACTGACTTAAAATATTAATATCTTTTCAATTATAAACTTGAATCTCTACTCCTGGTAAACTACTCATGCAAGACTTGCTGAATATATATCATACATATTAGAGCCATATCTCAAATGCTCAAAAATATCCTAAAAAGAATATACAAAGTAAAGTCAAAAGTGAGATTTGGCTTAGTTTAAATTTCAAGTGCTAAAAATCTTCACTGCAACACTAAGCATCTAAATACATAAATAAATAAATACATAGGTAATACAGATCTTTAAAAAGGAAATAGTACAAAATGTGGATGGAATTCCAGCAAAGAAACTCTAATGGCAGCTCCCCACAGCTTGATTTTCATTTGCTAATAAACGTGCAAGCTGAAACAATGATTTCTAAAGATCATTACAACAAAATTCTTTAAAGCATGTCCTGTAGTTTCCACTATTTTAAAACACTTCTTTTTGCCTATACTGAACTTTTCTTAAATAAATAACTTTGTATTAAAAAAAAAATGCTGCTTGTCTACAGAGTAGATAAAAAATACAGACAATATTTTCTAATACAGATTTCTTTCTTAATAATTTAGAATGTTTTGCCTGTTTCCTTAGATTACTGAGGTGCTTGATGTCTGGTTTTTTTTTAAACTAAGAAACAATTTGGCACATCATTTGACTTACCAACTCATTCAATTAAAATAAAAATAGCTGTATTTGCTACAAATGCTACCTTGACTTCTTGGATTGCTTATTTTGAATCTCAGTATTTTTTTAGGATTTCAAACATTTATGTTCATAATGGATGTGATATTTTACTTTTTATTACATGACATAACCAGGTTTTGACTGCTACTGAGGTTTTGAGAATTATATTTTAGTATAAACTCTTATGCCTTGATTTTACTATAGGATCTGTTTTGAAACAGACTATCGTAGAATGGTTAAAGGCAGATTTTTTAAAGAAAACATTAATCAGAATAAGATAAATCGACAAGACTTTAGTGCTTAGTATTGTGGACAGGACATTAACGTCTAAACTTGACTTCCCATTTTTAATAGATCATTTAAGTGAATACTCAGGAAGTAAACCAGTGGGAGAGGGGGTGGTCAGCTATTTTACCGATAATACCAAAAAAAGAGTAAAAAACCCACTGTAGAACTTTGTTCTTACTTTCTCCTCCAATGTTTGCCTCATGATCTTGCAGTGTCATGACTCTTAATAGCTGCAAGCAACATAATTCCATGGAAGAAAACAATATGACAAAGAGATCTCAAGATGCAATTTCCTTCTTTCTCCTGCCTTACTTTTCCTGCCTGCTTTAGATTAGCATGATTTCAGCAATTCTTTTATCTTCTGAGAATGTGGAGTTTAAAGTCTTTTATATCACCATTACTGTATTCCTCCTAGTTCATTTAATGTTCTTAATATTGCCAAAGAAAGACAATAGTCACCAGAGCTGCAGAATGCATGGCCATATGTAGCACCCCAAAGCAACACAGTCCAAGCCAATAAAGAGAATTTCCCATGCTTGCATTTGTGATGTGTTTGCACACATTCTCTCATTGCTTAAATTGCTTAAATTCTCTGATTAATCACGGAAAATAGTGTTATTGGAATCTCTCTCCAGCAGGGGCTATCACTACCGTTTATTCCTAACCCTAGAAAAGTAGCGGACTTGTTTATTTGTTTTAAAGTGTATGTTTCCTTGTGCCTACTTTCTGTGGTTTAGAAACAAATCATCTTAATTATAAGTTCAAGAAAAGGGAGTGGTTCCATTGGGAGTTTTGTCTTAGGAAAATAGAAGATTAGACCATTTCCAAATAAGTAAACCACTTTGTTCTATTCACAGAAAGATAATGAAACTCTTACACTTGATATAAAGTATTGCTGCTACATTTTTGGTGTATCTCTGTACTCCGAGACCTCACAATAGAAAATCTGAATGACTAAAAATTTCTTTTTTCCTACTACTATTTCAGCTATAAAAGGTCTTACCATTTCTCTTTAAACCAACTTGTATGCAGCACAGTGTAAACTGTAGTCCAGTGAAAGTGCGTAGTCCAAATACAACATTACAAACAGTTCATTTCACCGTAATACTAATTTTTAGTAATACTGTATCCTTGCTTAGGACTTTTTTTTCCGGTTAATTCATCCTTCAAACTTAAGAGAGCCATCTCACTACATACACAGAATAAGTGACCAGCTCTGAAAACAGAGCCATTTTAGGAGCAGCATTAGATCAAGCTTGAGAGAGAACGTAAGACATATAAAAGTACTCCTCTGCATCTGAGAAAAACTTTTGAAGTGTCCATGTTTCTCCATGGAGATGATTTTATGAAGGGATTACTAGGCCTAGGCTAGTAATGGTCACTGAACTTTAACCCCAGAAACAACTCTATCCACTCAGAAAAGGAATTACAATCCTAAAGTCTTGAAAAAATAGGAATAGCAGAGCTAGGAAAATTGCATGAAGAAGTAAACTGCCAATTATAAAGGATGCAACGCAGTGTGGGGTTTCATTTATGCTTCCTATAAAAACCATAACTGGAATAACAAATGGAAAATACTGAAGTTACTGTTATTGCATCAAGCACGTGATTAAAGATGAGGTTTGCGTCTAATTCATGAAGTGCAACAGTATGCATTACTCTGAAAACCAGATAAGGAACCTTACCTAAGTCTAATGCAGTAAAACTAGTCTGAATGCGTTCAATGAGCCTGACGGGCACTAGCACTTAGCAAATTCTTAGAAAGCCTCACAATGCACAAAGGCCGTCCAAGTACCCTCCTGGCTGAAGACCTCAGCGAGCTCCCAGCTCGCTTCCAGCCCCGAATCCCCCTACAGATTTCGCTCAAGACCATATTTGGCTCGGGACACGGTGCAAAAGGGGGCTGGAGCTGCCGAGGGGAGGGGGCTTCCCGTTCCCCCTTTCCCCCCCCGCCCCTCACCTCCGATACCGGGGCTCAGCCCCGCACCGCACGGCGGAGCGAGCGCCCCGACCCCGGCCCTGCCCGCCTCTCCCCGCTCCCCGCGGCACGGCCGGGCGCCCCGNTCCCGCGGGCCCAATCAGGGCCGGGGCGGGCGGCCCCGGGCCGCGGCGAGGGCGGTAGCGGCGGCCCGGGGGTGGTTCGTTGCCACCGGCCGCCCCACCACGCTCCCCCGCCGCCGCCGAGCGCCGGTGGGACGGCGCGCCCCTTGCGCGTCGGTAGCCGGTGGTGCGGTGCTTCAGCTGGGATCCGAAAAGAGGGTGTCCTGCCCTGCTGCCCCTCGATCCCGCGTCGAGGGTGCGGTACTCCCCCGTCTCCGTGCAGCACCGCACGAACGGAGATTTCCAGAAATGTCCCTTTCGCGCAGAGTCAGGAGCTTCTGCTTGCAGCGTCCGTACCAGAAGGAGCCGGTGTCATCCGGGACGGCAAGGCGTTGTGGTTACAGATGTCTTTTCCACACAAGTATCCTTGCAAATGCTCTTCAATTTGAAAATCGTGTGTGTCGTATTTGATTTATGTGCCCTTTTTCTACCACAGGTTTGATTTGCTTTTTGCTAGTGGTATTCTGTGCAATATATAATATATACCTTTTTACTCTACGTTCAGACTTTGACTATTCTAAATAATAGCTAAGCAATAACAGAAAGGAAACAATACCTTTCCAAATAAGCACAGAGAACAAGAATCATTCAAACAGCTTCTGAATATTGGAGAGCCAAGTTAAGGTCGATTTAGAGCACAAACGCATAAAGCACTTTTTATAGAGCTGCCCAGGTCTGAAATCATACTCCTAATTCTTGTATGTCATCATTGAAACAGAATGACAACTCCACAGTTTTTAAATCTTCACAAATGCCATAGCATATTCATAGCATCCTCACTGTGAAAACATTGGATGGTTTTTGGAAGCCCAGAGTCACAAATAGTTAGTTTGTTGGATGTGAACAATTAACAGTGACTGACGTCACAGTAGGATTAGTTGCCTTATGAAGTCACATGGAGGCAAACAGATTTCACCAAGAAAAAAGCTGTTGTAAGCTGAAGGATGAGTTTGGAGGAGCATCATACCTACACGGCAATAGAAGAAAGGGTATAATTTCTTGTAGCTGACTGTTGTAGCTTAATAGGCTAGTGTGAAAGAGAGAATTGAAACCAACCAAAATGGAAGGAGCACATCTCTAAGTGGTTTTGAACAGAGTAGCTTTACAGAAGAGAGGGTATTGAAGCACAAGGTGTGAACATTTTATTGCCTCCTTGATTGTCAGATCTGAAAAAATGGTTTAATAAATATATCTGCTTCACCCCATGCTTCCTTCCCTACAGTGTTAAAAGAGAAACCTCTCAGCTAAAGAACTGATGAATTCCTTCAACCAAGCGAAAGCCCATTTTGTTTCCATTTCTGAAGTTATTGACAAGCAATGTGAAGCTTGTTTGAGTGCTAAATAGTCTAAGACATTATGTACCTCATAAAATCACTGTATTAATAGATAATGTATTTGCAGCAGTCTCTTGCCTCCAGAAACAGAGATTAGTCTCAAGGCAAGGCACCTTCGCCTGCCAACCACCCTACCTTTTGCTGTTCCATCTCATTTTTCCTGCCTCAGGGAACCAGCTTTTTCTGTAAAAAAAAAAAAAAAAAAAAAAAAAAAAAAAAAAAA
>VXBJ01003084.1:222888-367987 GCA_013400055.1 Nycticryphes semicollaris
AAAAAAAAAAAAAAAAAGAAAAAGTAGAACCAGCTTCTAAGCAACTGATATAAATGAATTCCATGATCAAGTTTCTGTACCAAAAAGGAGTAAAAGCTTCTGTTGCACAGAGAATGCCTATTCCAGGATGTGCTGTGCAAATTTAGATATGACGATCACTGCAGTATAAACCTGCTGTGCCCAGTGCAACGAATTGGTGCTGGGTAAGAAAGCTGAATTTGGACTTCAGGTGCGTAACTGGATCATCAGTACCCAAAGCTCTCGCAGAGTTCTTGAAAAGTCACTGTTCGCCCCTATCACATCAATTGCCATCTGCATACTAGTAATGACTTGCAAACTTGCACCAAATAAAGAAAAAGCTTATGAGTAAGATATTTGCAGTGAGTATTTAGAAGAAAATAATATTTCAAATTAGATTAATTGAAAGAGTAATATAAGTCAATATTCATTTTACTTTAGCCATTGAAATGTTAGTTCTCTGAACAAAATTAGATACATTTCTTCATAAGATCTTACAAATAACAGAGTCTAAAGAAAGACTTGTCATGCTTAAAAATTGATACATTTTCTTCAGTTTCTTCTTTAAATTAAAAGTCTCTTTTTTACCAATAAAATATAAAGATTATACGTAATGATTCTAAGATGTATATATGATCAAATATAAGGGTGTCATAATTCAGAGCATAATTAGCACTCCTAAACTGCCATTTACTGGCATCTGCTGTGCTTAAATCAAGTTCTCAAAATCAGATGCCTTCAAAGAAGCACCTCTCAAATTTATCATCTCCCCCACAGCAACTGAAATTTCTGAAAATACAGAAAGCTGCAGCCTGAAGCTATGATGCTGAGCAGCTGATGGCTCAGCCTTGATGGCTTCAGGCACCAGCTCTGTGGGCCTGGAGATGCTGGCAGATCACAGAACTGCAGGAAGTCTGAGGCTGGAAGGCACCTCTAGACTTCAACTAGTTCAATCCTGCTGCTGAAGGCAGGGTCAACTAAAGCATGTTGTTCAGGGCGGTGTCCAGTCACGTTTTGAATATATCCAAGGATGAGGACTCTGCAAGCTCTGTGGGCAACATGTTGCACCTCTTGACAACCCTCACAGCAGAAAAAAAATGTTCTTCCTGTGTTTAGATGAAATTTCCTGTATTTTAGTTTGTTCCTACAGCCACTGAGCAGAGTCCAGCTTCCAACTCTTTTCTTTCCCATCAGATATTTATACATGTGGATAAGATCTCCCTGAGCATCCTCTTCTCCAGGCTGAATGGACACAGCTGTCTTAACCTCCCCTCATGTGTCAGGTGCTGCTGTCCTTTGATCATCTCAACAGCCCTTTGCTGGACGTGCTGCAGTAAGTCCATGTCTTTTTTGCCCTGTGGAGCCCAGGCCTTGACTCAGCACTCCAAATGTGTTGCACCAGTGCTGAGTAGAAGGGAAGTGTGACCTTCCTCCACCTGCTGGCTGTGCTTTTTCTAATGCAGGCCTTATAATGTTTATTGCAGCACAAATTATATTATTTGCGTTTATCACTGACACTAGAAATTAGCACTGTTGCAACTGTGCAGTGCTCCACTTCAGTTAGGAATCCATTTGGCTGTAGTACTATGCTCATTTAGGTGTTCAGCTTTTGAATCCAAACTTGTCAGCCAGAGTCCTCACGGACTTCCTGGCTCAGTTCACCTCCTGTTTGTGGATTATTGAACTCAGGAGTAATGTGGCTATCCTGTGTGTCTTTTTTTCAAGGCATAGCAAACTTAATTCTTGCCTTAACTATAACGTTTGGCTGTCTAGCTTTGATTTTATTTTTCCATTGTGTTTCTTGATTGTAATTGTAATACTCCACTCCATAATGATACCTTTTCAGCCTTGCCATTCACTGACATTTATTGGAGACTCACATGAGGAACACATTAGCTTTTCATTCCAGTGCAGAGGAGGTGCACCTGACACAGAAAGGTGACAGTCACCTGATCCATGACACTAGTAATCAAATTGGGTTTTACAGAGCAAGAAATTACAATTATTCCTGAAGGCAGATGAGAATATGAAAACCTTAAAAAAAGGTATCATACACTCTATCTTTTTAAGAGCATTCTAAGATTAATCTAAGTGCCAAAAGGTGTGCTGAGTTCATTTAATTTTGCCCTATCTAAAATACACCTGAACTGAGATTAACTGTAGGTTTTGGATACCTCTGCCACCTGGTTACTATTCTTTTATTGCTTTACTTGTTCTTGCTATAGGGAGTTGAAAAAACTGTGCAAAACATACTAGCACTGGCATGCCTGAAGGCATCTACTGGACTTCTTACTAAAAATAAATCAATTTCAGAGGAGCTTTCAGGGCTTAATCCACATCAAGCTCAATTTCTCCCTTTCTGGACAATGTTAAATCTTCTCAGTTAGAAATTGCTTATCCTTAAGGCTCATAAATATCTTTCTTTGGAACATGTGTCTTGTTAATTGGAAATATACTGCATTTTAAAAGGCTACCGATATTAAAATGTTTTTCCTTTGCCTTTTTCCACTGAAAGACTCCTTTTAAAATAGCACATGTCATATTCTTACTGTTACTCAGCTTTGGTCAGTCAGATCCGAGTATTCATCAGGAGTAATGTCTACATTTTTGGCAAAGAAGGTTTTGTGCAGAGTTTCAAGTCTGCCCTGAAGAAGGGTTTAGTTTCAATGAATGAATAGAAGCACAGGTTCCCCATTCTTTCATAGGCTTCATGGACATGCAAGCAAGCTGTCCTGAACACAAGATTTCTGAAGATCAAAAGGGCTTTTGTCTCTGTTGCAAGTTTTCTTGGTAAACTGCCATTTCCTGAGGGATAGGCTAGATGTACTGTGTGTCTTCTGACATTATGCCTGTATCTTGTACAGAAAGACAATTTTGTGAAGTTCTTATGGTGATTTACCATGGAGATTCATAGAAATATAACAATGGTTCTAACAGCAGTGACAGAGAAATAGGATTCTTAACCTTCTTCTTCACTGGAGGTTATAAGTAGTCAGGCTTCCTGTGGAAACATCTTCCTGCCAGCTGGATTTGCTTTGTTGCCCAACGTTCTTATTTTCAGTTGGAAGATGGGTGTAATGCTCATTTGTACTGATCAAGTACTAATACCTCTTTTTAGACTAGGAAGCAGTGGTTCTTGGCCAGAGAATAAATTTATTTCATTTTTGAAGTCATATTTAGGAAGCTCTCAACTTTAAATACAAGTTCCAGTTTGGGTAATTGCAAACTCTTTGCATCCTCCTCTAATTTAAATTGTTATGGCATCCTTCCTGTCTTGAGTGAGTTGTTATGAAATCTTTGTCATGAGTTCTACTAAACATTGGCTATGCCTATGCTGCGTGATCCGGAATAATTTTTCAGCTCCCTGCTCCAGGTGCACCTGATGACACCCTGACTTTGTCTTGGACGAGCTCTGCAAATGTATTGTTTTCCATTGTGCCTCGATTTCCACTGAAAGGAAGCCTGGGAAGACAGGCAGGCAGGCAGCAGGAAAGCAGGAAGACAAGAATACAGAGAGTGCAGAGCTCAGGGAACGAGGAGTCCAAGGAACGCCATAAAGTGCATTTGCACTGCAATAACTTTAGCGTTTTTCACATTTTGTCTTCAGATTAGTGAACTGATTCCTATGTACAGGAACTCAAGTCTAGCAAAAGTTATGGTATAGCTAGATGTATAAGAAACTCAATATATAAAGATTTGATTATTCACCTATTCAATGCATTTCTTACAGCTAGGAAAGACACAGGTGTATTAGACAGTGGTGGACAATGCAGCCATTCTAAACTGATGTCCCTGCTATTTAACAGCCTTTCACTGATACTGTAAGTCAGTTATTTTACAGAAAAAATATTTATTTCTAAACTGCTCAGTTTTGAGAAATATTTGGTTTATGTGCTGTAGTCCACTGCTATAATACTAGCCTTTCTCCACAGTCTCTGAATATCAGCTTAATTCATGTGTTAAAATGATGTGAGAAGAGAAAAACCTGTGCACAAGTTGGCAATCACATCTGTTGATTTTATTTGCTGTCTTAGCATTATTGAAAATAAGATAAAGTATTACTCTTGTACATAACATGAGTTCTCATTCAATATTTCAATTTCTGATCTTCTAAATTAGATAAAGTTGCATAATCACATCATTATAAACATTACTCATTTGCTTTTGTAAGGAGCTTCTGTTTGCATTGTGTCAAGTCCAATGGATTCCATTTCTATGTGTTTGGATGCTATGAGAGTACAAATATATACTTCCTAGTCACATAAATTCTCAGTATTTTATAGATATTATTGCTCATGAAAACATTCTTGAGTGAATTCATGAAGCTTGCCTTTAGGAAACTGTTTTGCAAATATCTAGATCCACTCTTGATTTTGTGGGAAACTATCACGAGTAGTTGAAGGGACTTTATTCCTTTTGTGTTAAAAGAAAATGGAAAGCAGTACTGAATCATCACCACTAAGATAGCAGGATCTTAGGTTACTTACAGAGCAAAAGTATTATCATCAACAGAGCGTAGCTCTCAGCAGTTGTAACTGAATTCTGGAAATTCTGAATAGGCTTGTCATACTGCTAAGAACAGATTGAGGTTGGCTTTCTAATAAAACAGAAAAAGCCTGCAACACCACCCCTACTCCCACCCACCACCCCTGAACTGTGTTGTTTAATTTTAGTAAATGCAAATAAATACTGAGCTACAGTGAGCTCAAAAATCTCTATTCATAGAATCATAGAATGGTTAGAGTTGAAAGGGACATTAAGATCACAGAGACACTATCTACCAGGATGCCCAGATCCTTCTCTTCAGAAGTGCTTTCCAGGAGATCCACCCCTAACCTATATTGGTGTCTGGGGTTTTTTCTTCCCAGGTGCAGGTCCCTACACTTGCTCTTGTTGAACCTCATTAGGTTCTTCTCTGCCCAGCTCTCCAGCCTGTAGTCCAGGTCATGCTGGCTGGCAGCACAGCCCTCTGGAGTGTGACAAGCCCTCCCAGTTTGGATCTTCAAGTTCAAACGCCCCTGCCATGAAACGACACCTTCTACTAGACCACGTTGCTCAAAGCCTGATCCAGCCTCACCTTGAACACTTCCAGGGATGGGTCATCCACAACTTCTCTGAGCAACCTGTTCCAGCATCTCATCATCTTCACAATAAAGATTTTTCTCTATTTTTTTTTTTTTTTACTGATATAAATCACCCCTCTTTACATTTAAAACCATTACCTCTCATTCTATCACTATACTTCCTGACAGAGTCCCTCCCACTGTTTCTGTAGACCCCCTGTATTGGAACAGTGATATAAGGTCTCCCTGGAGCCTTATCTTCTCCAGGCTGAACAACCCCAATTCTCTTAGCCTGTTTTCGTAGGACAGATGCTTGAGCCCTCTGACCATCTTCATGGCCCTTTGCTGGACCTGTTCCAACAGGTCCATGTCCTTTGTATGTTGAGGACTCCAAAGCTGGACACAGTACTCCGGGTGGGATCTCCCAAGCACAGAGTAGAGGGGTAGAATCACCTCCCTCTACCTGCTGGCCACACTTTTCAATGCAGCCCAATTCTTCTAACCAGAGAAATCATGGGTACATAATGGAAACCTAGCTCAAAAATCAGGTGGGGGAAAAATTATAATTCAGTCTTTTTTCAGGTTATTATTTCAGAGAAAAGTAGAATGAAACCCAAGAAGGAACCTCTTTCTCACAGGACTTCTTGTGTGGACTGCACACACACCGACAGTAGTATTTTCTTGTCCAGGAGCACTCAAACAAATGGGAACTACACTCTCAAGGACTTTCCTGCAGTTTTCCACTTCCTGCTTGTCAGATCTTTAGATTTTTCCTTTTTTTCTGTTAACGTCTCTGCTCCCCTCTCCCAGCACCATTCCCCCCTCCCCCTCTTTTACTGCCCAACAATTAATCCCTTCTTTCTTTGCTTCTACATTTTCATTTTACTCTTTCAGTAAAGAATTTCTCTTTTGGTCATTTTTTGGTAAAGAATAATACATTTATTGTAGGGAGATAAAATGGAGTGGCTTACAGAGAACTAGCTAAGGGACCACCTCCTACCTCTCTCTGCAGCAGCAGCAGAGCACTTCCTATGAAATAAAACCAGGAAAAAGTTACTCCAATGATCTTTCTGAAGCTCAGTGCACTGTGTTATCTGAGCACTGACGGTGTAAGAACAACCACAAATTAATTAGTTCAAGACTGTCTACAGATAGAAGTGTATTATCATCCGAGTTTGACATATTAAGCCCATTTAGCTTGATTTTCTGCAAAATAAAATGTTGACTTCTCTTAACCTGCCCTTCTCTCCCTTCCCTTCTCCACTCCCCCATGTGCACCTTTTCTTCATTCTAAAACTTCTTACAGTTATTTCTAATATGTCCCACATCTCTGCAGGAACCTTCTGGTTATGTTGAACATGAACATTTGTCATTTTCCCTTCACCTCACACTTGTATTCATCACAAAGAATTCATTCTTTGCAGTGCACATTGTCCTGTAATGAGACTGACACTCCTTTTGTTCTGTAGACCTTGCCATGAAATAAGTCTATGAGCAGATTCTTTGTAAAAATCAGTACAAAGTAAGACTTGTGCTCTCAGTTTGGAATAATTAAATAGGATAATAAGACAACAAAAGAAGGAAATCTGAAATTGACTTAATATAATGACTAGATTCAGAAACAGAAAAAGAGAAAAGAAAGCAAATTCTGAAAAGCCAGAAGAGCCACCTGGCAAAAGATAAAAATATAGATAAGAATAATAAAAAAAAGTGAATAGTATGAATAGCAGCATCACTTGAGCGATTTTATTCTTTTGCCTTTGAATTTAAAATTCCATACAATATTAGCTGTTCTAAGAAAACTGCTAAGTTACACTAAGTGCCACTGCTCTTGTTATGAGATAGTCAATAGTCAAAATATGTCCCTGCACTGCTTAGACTTGTACAGTCCAAGCTGCTGCTCACGTAGGTAATGGGGAGAAATTCAAAAGCCTCAAAAGTCTGTTTAGATACTGTCAGTCTTATAAGAAATAGTTTGATAAAAAAAAGGTCCTGAAAGTAGGAGTTCTATGTTAGTGGAGTTTTGAACAGTTAGATCGTGCATTCTTAAAATTGAAGTTAAAGAAAACCTTCACCCAGCAGACTAAAACACTTTCTTCCTCAAATAGATAAAGATCATACACACCTGTGTTCAGCCTCATCACTTCCCCTGGTACTTAGTATCATTAGGTTTAATGTGATTGTCTTGTGGTAGCAATTCTTAGGTGAAAAATATTAAGAGAGGTAAAAACTAGATTTTATTACATTTGTAATATTTTCAAATTATATACCTTACATTAGCAACTAGAAAAATGAAAAACACATAGATAGTACTACAGGCACATGCAGCCATGTTCACTTTCACCCTTCACACCCAGATGCTGCCACCAGGGTCACCCTCTGACATCTTTTGTAACAGAACCACAACTCCTTTACATTGAATCTCAATTAAAAAGAAATCTTCACTTTAAAAACTGATTTTCTGCCCTCTTGTGAGCTATTCTGTAAGGGTTTGTTCTGCTTGTGGTGAGTTTATGTGTCTGGGTATGTAAATGAGGCAGGAAAGTTGGTTGATCTTCCAGCCAAGGAAACGAGACCACTGCACAGCTATCATAGGCAGCAGCATCATAGACTAAGTTATTTACAAAGCTATGGATTTTTCAGTTAGCAAGGCACTATATGAATATTATTGTAGTTTAATTAGTATCATATATAGGAGGTATATGAAAGCATATATAGGAGGTATATGAAAGCTTGTCTCTTTATACATGCTTTTCTAACATCAGCAGTGTATTTAGTTATCTTTCCTGATATCTTTTCCTGATTAGGAAAAACACAAGCATGTACCACAAAACACACAATCAAAAGTCAAGGCAAAAAAAAAAAAAAAAAGTGTTGATGATGTTAAAGACAGGTTTATGATCCTGGTCTGTCCTAGTCTCCTTAAGTTTGATTTTTTAGTTAAAAAACTTACTAATACACCTTTCCAGCAATTATTCAAATAAAGAAAAATCTTTCAGGAACAGTGAGAAAAGATTCAAAAAGATTGTTCACCTGCCATTCTTTCTAAGAAAAATACTTGATTTAGTAAACTTTAGAATGAAGAATCACTTCAGAGGTTCTGGTGATGACGGTTCATCTATTTGAAGAGATGCAGATAGGAATGGCAACTTTGCATTGGTAGTGATTTATTTTTTAATTTTCCAGTTTTTAATATGTAATTTAACTTCAAATATAATTAAACTGTAAAAGTTTTATTTTATTCAAATGTACAAGTGAAGTCTTGGGTGACATTTTCCTAAAAAAGGAAATAATTATGTGCTTTCAAAAAAAGTTGTAATTCTGTTAAAGAGTGGGCTGCTGACAGCATATGAGAGGGTATATGGACAGGCAGCATACAATAAGATGGATGCTAACCTTTCCAAATGGGAAGCACTGGCTTTAAAAATCTGTCATTTTTCCCTCCTCCTGATGTTTCCTCAACTACAAGCAAGTAATTCCTTGATAAGCCTAAACTTTTGTATCACAGCACAATAGTAATTTAAAAAGCACAAAGCACTGCAACTTCTTGAAAGTCGACATATAGACCCTAAAGGCTGCTTGAAATTATACTCAATATTAACCACACTATTACAAAATTATAGGAATCAAAGATCAGTGGAAGTGTCAGAACTGCCATATTGGAGTTATTTTTAGCATTGGTCTTTACTGACTTTGAGGTCAAAATTTACTTGTGTGTCACAATGGTCACATGGTCACACCTGACACACAGATCTGACCTCTTTGAAGCTGGCGCTGTTGGAAAGAAATTTTTGGGGTGATGGTTTTTGACTATATATAAAAATAGCTAAAACTAAAAATATTCTAGAATAGGTTGAGAATCTTCATCCAGTTCTCCCCCTGCCTCCTGCCAGTTATTCTATGCTTATTTTGTATCATTTGCTTGTGTTTTAAAATTCTTTGTAGCTACTGTATGAGTAGCTACTTAGCATAAGATTGAGCTTGGTAACCTTACAAACCAGCCTGCTTGATGACACATACTTGTTTGTGGTGGAAACACATTTAGAATCAGGTAGTCATTTAAATAGTATATTCCCAATCCTTTCCTACTCTCAGGAAAAAGCCTGGCAAAATCTGCTTTTTCTGTTCATAGCATACGCTTCCAGTAGCCACTTCTTTTTTTATCTTTACTCACCTGCACAGACAGTCACTCCAGTTTCTGACCCGGTCCATAGTGAATGGATTACTTAGAACTGTTTAGAAATGTTCATGGGTTAAAAAAGTTATCTGCTTACTGTCTTCAGGAATGAGCCAGAAAAGAGAAAATTTACTGTCATAATGCCTTTTTTTCTTAGTAGCCATGGTTTTAGAATTGTCAAAAATGAGATGTTATGGCATTGCTACCTTTCGTTTAATGTTATCACAGATTTCACAACAATAAAGAGATCTGAAGATGAGACAATTCATATACATAAGATTCTAAACAGGGGTCAAGTCTCCTCCATCTGCTTTAATTCTATTTCAGTTATATATATCACCTCAACATATAAACTCTGCTGTCCTGAAGGTGGTTTTGACATTTGTGATGCAAAACAATCTCTTTTTTATCTCTCTAACAGTGCCAGAATAACAGGTGATGGTGTCCTGTTGTAGAAATCCGTATGTGGGAAATTCTGAAATAGATGACTAGACTAGACTGTGGTGTGGGGTTTTATATCTACTTCTCTGGGAGGGTGTGGGTCTGTAAACCAACAGCTGAAATGACTCATTAACTTCAGCAGGAATCTCAAAGCATCCACATGGACTTCCTGCCTCGGGTCCAAGTGTGACATTGACTTATTCACATACAGAGTAATAGCAGGTGGTATTCACATATGAGCATATTTGAAATAAAACATGGGTGGGTGAATGTGAGATAAAGGTGCAAGAGATGTTTGATGACTGGAAAAAATAGCGGAAAAATATATGCCACTAGTTACATTCTAGTTTTAGATTTTAATGTCTATGGGGAGAAAAAAAAAACACTATGTTTTTAACTATCCTGCTGGACTTAATTCTTCTATGACTCCTGGAAGAAGTGAGTATTTGAAGCATTCCAGTGAAAAAGTCAGTATCCCTTGGTAATGAACTAGACTGTATGGAACAATGTGTTGTCTTCCAATAAAAATATAAAAGATCTATTTTTTTTTTTAAACCACATTATTCTGAAAAAGGCTGATTGGGAAAAAAAAAAAAAAAGATATCTGATCTCCTATGTTTTCATTAAACTGTTGGTTCCCATTAAACTGCCAGTTCTATTATTAACATTCAGGTTACTTTATTATCCAGGACATTTTGTCAACATTAAAAGTGATAGCTCGTCCACAGTGTAGAATGCTATATTCAGAATAAAGACAACACATAAGCTGTGTTTGGGTGATGCTTGTTCATCACTATGGACTGTCTGTGGCTACAAAGAGTAGGATATGTGTGTGGAAAGCTTACTGTCAATAATAGCTTCCAAAGTGATGTACAGAATTGCAGTAAGATACAACAGCGCACTGTGTTTTATATTGTACCTTTTACTATACTTGTGGAATATCAGTTAGAGAAGGAGGGCACTGAGTAGCAGGTTTATATTATGGAATTCCTTGCTACTTGTTTTTTTGATTACTTGTTATGGTAAATTCCAAAAGAATAATTAATTTTAAGGTACAACAACAAAATTGATACAAAACCTAGTCCAAAGGACACTTAAAATACTTCTCCTGGTTGACTTGTTCCTAATTTTGGAAAATATCTAGAGAGCCCCTGAACCAGAGGAAGGAAAAAAGGGTAGCTATACATTTGTGTAGGGGAGACTTCACAAACAAATTATAAATGAGGAAACCAAACAATTCTCACAAGTAAAAACCAAAAAAACTGTTCATCCCTATTTGTGCAGATTTACTGCATAGCTACAGTTTTCTGTGTTATCTATGTTCTATTTTAACTAGTAAATAAGATTACTATTACTGTTTTTGCAGTGAGTCCTACTGGATGTGTCAGAAACTGATATTCAGCATAAATGCCTGGACTCAATGATCTTAAGGGTCTGTTTCAATCTGAATGATTCAATGATTCTATAATTGTATAAATGCTATATTTGTACCTATTTTCTATTTCTTATTTTTAAATGTGTGGTTTAAATCAATTAGTAATATCCATGCCCTGAATCAAACCCAACAGAAACTTTAAAAGATACTATTTTGACATATTAATATTTTGACAGGATCAAGGTAAAGGCAGAACTTCAACCAGTTCACTGTAGCCAGTGGAAGAAGGACTAAATAAATGCAAATAAAACTATCAAAAATCTATATTGAAATATATAAAATGTGTCATATATTATTATACAAATAGTATACTTTCAACAGGTTTCCAAGCAGATAGGGGATAACATGAAATGTGATTTTTCAAGGGCATATATCATCTTTTACTGGGAATATATAAATTTCTACAGGTATCTGGAAAACTATTCAAAAATGTATTTCAGGCCAGAAGGCAGATGAGGTCAGTATGAACAAATCTTTCAGGCTTACTCTGTTCACATGCAGTTTACATGTCTCTTGTCCAAAGAACTCCTCCAAGACCTGAATCTTGTAGTGAATAATTAGTTTATTAACTTCAGGTTTGGTTGAGTGAATATATTTTTCCATGCTCCATTGGAATAGATTATATGGTTGAGATTGGATTATATTTTCTAGTTAAAAGAAAACAAATCCAGCAGAAAAGTACATTTAAAAATGTAATTATCCTCTTCTATGGGAAATATATTACTTTGTGAGATAGACAATTTAATATACTAATTGAATTGAAGCATTGATGGGGCCTATTTGAAAGCCTATTATGCAATTTCAGAAGGACTCTATTGAAAGAGAGATAAAGGCTTTTAGTCATGAGCAAAAAAATTATTTTTTTCTTTAGTATCTAGGATGGCAGTACTCTTTTGTACCTGTCGTTCACATCTGTGTTTAGTAGAGCATTGCACAAAATATTCAGTTTAGCAGAGTGAGGCAAGATCTTTTATGAACAGTAACAAAAGACGCATTGAGATGAATACAGCACATACTTGGGAGGAACACTCTGTAACTCTTTAAAGGGATATTTCTTGAGTGTCAAGCTATTTTATGACTTTTGGCCCCAAACATCTAGCCACTGACATTAGTAGGTCTATTCACAAACATGGAATTTAATATAGTATTTGAAGAGTTTGCTGGTGAAGGAGATCAACACAAGTGTTTTTCGCCTAACAAGACTACTGTAAAGTCCAAATTTTGGCTCTTCATTGAAACTCCTAGAGAATTAAAAAAGTTTATTGTTATAGCCATCAAATACATTATCTCTTAGTACCCCATGCATGAAAAGAAGGGCTTTGAATTTCAAATAATCATTGTATTAGCTTAACAAGAAAAATATTTTAAACTTGTTAAATTTTCTTTAATTACTTGTCTCGCTTTCTGGTTTTAAGATAAACAGTGAGATTTAGATGTAACCTTTGACTCCACAATTGCAGGGTAAAAGAAAAACAATAACAAAACACTGTGAAGGTTTAACAATAAATTTGTTTAGAGAGCATGTGCCTGCTATTCTCTGAAATTTAAGAAACTTTTTGTGTTTTACTTAAAAAAAAATACTAGGTTTTATGGAATTTACTCATTACCTAACATGTGAATCATGGCTTATGCTTCCATAAGTAACAGAAATTTTTGACCCATAGAATCTTTATTATCAATTGTATATGAGAAAAAAACACAGTCTGAATGTCAAAGTTTGGCTCAATTTAAAAGGACACAGATTTACTAGAAGCAGAAGTAGAAACTAAACAGAACTGACAGAAAATGGGAAGTGCGAAAGGGAGGGAAGATTAAGACATAATTCTGAATATTTTTAGTTCAGCTCTTTGATCTCTGTGTTGACTCTGTAAAATATCATCAGCAAAACCTGTGTATAAAATTTCACGGAAAGAAGAAATCAAATATTGTTTAAAAATTGATACAGCATGTAGAGGGGATTTGTCATATTTTTTATTTCCTACTGTAGTTAAACACATAGAGAGACATCTTTTAAAATGGTTTTTAACAATTGTTCAAACATTCATCAATGACCTGGACAAGAGGACAGAGTGTATCCTTAGAAAGTTCACTGATGGTACCAAACTGGGAGGGCTGGCTGACAATCCAGAGGGCTGTGCCACCACCCAGCGTGACCTGGACAACAGACTGGAGAGCTGGGCAGAGAAGAACATAATGAGATTCAAGAACAAGTGTAGGGACCTGCACCTGGGAAGGAAGAACCCCAGGCACCAGTATAGGTTAGGGGTGGCTCTACTGAAAAGCACTTCTGCAGAGAAGAATCTGCGCATCCTGGTAGATAGTAAAGCCAGCAAAGTGTCCTTGTCACCAAGAGGGCCATTGGAATCCTGGGCTGCATAAGGAAGAGTGTGGCCAGTAGGTCGAGGGAGGTCATTCTCCCCCTCTACTCTGCACTGGTGAGATCACAACTGGAATACTGCATCCAGTTCTGGGCTCCCCAGTTCAAGAGAGACTGGGAACTGCTGGAGAGAGTCCAGCGTATGGCAACAATGACAAGGGATTGGCACATCTCCCTTATGAGGAAAGGCTGAGAGAGCTGGGGCTCTTTAGCCTGGAGAAGAGAAGGCTGAGGGGAGATCTTATCTATGTTTACAAGTACCTAAAGGGTGGGTTGAAGGAGGATGGAGCCAGACTCTTTTCAGTGGTTCCCAGCGACAGAATGAAGGGCAACAGGCACAAGCTGGAACATAGGAAGTTCCATTAAAATATGAGGAGAATCTTCTTTCCGGTGAGGGTGACAGAGCACTGTAACAGGCTGCCCAGGGAGGTTGTGGAGTCCCCTCCTCCGGGGGTTTTCAAGACGCACCTGGATGCAGTCCTGAGTAATGTGCTCTGGGCAATCCTGCTTTAGCAGAGGAGTTGGACTAGGTGATCTCCAGAGGCCCCTTTCAACCCTGACAATTCCAAGATTCTGTGTTTCTGTGAATGGCTGTTTAATACAGTTTTATGGCCACTGGACTTCTGGTTTATTGGAAAAGCTCCATGTGTAACCTCCTGAGGGAATAGCACATGGGCAAAGTTTTTTAAAAAAAACATGATTAGGGAAATACACTCAATAGTGTCATAAAAGTTTAGGAAATGCAGTTGTGTATCTGGGACAAATCCTGCCTTTTAAAAATGCAACAGATTGGTTTTATCGCCTGACTCTGACTGCCTCATTCATGGCTGGTCTCTTCCTCTCCTGCCCTCCCTTGCCTTGGACCTCTCAAGGCTTCTACCTGCCAGAGGAAAAATTACCAGATGTGCTTCCTTATTGGCCTTTCAAATGGATGAGTTTTTTAAACCATACCTTGCCTGATAAATTGCATGTGCTACTCCTCCAACATACATCTGTACAGACATCGTTCTTTTGATCTGCACCTGCTTCAGGTTTTTGTGACAGCAATGGGTGGTTTCCACAGTAGATCAGCTTAAGGAAAGCTTTCTGTGTATTTCCAGATGTTTTGTAATGCAACAGCCTCTAGAAAAAAAGGAGTGGGCAAAATCATTAAGTCAGCTGAATTTCTGCAAAAAAGCAACAAGCACTCTATGGAGCCCCAATGGTTCTGAGGCTATAGCTGTGAAATTCTGGTCTGTGAAAAATCTTGTGATCTGCCTACAGGGGCTTAGGGGATAGTTTTGGCAGTATTTGTTTGTATTCAGTGGGAAGTCTGTCTTTAGTCTGGAAGAAGGTATTCCTTACTGTCGTGATTGGAGGAATCTTTGCTGTAGAGTGTGCAAAAAGTAAGCTGTAAGTGTAGGAGACACTGCCTAGTCCTGCCGAACCATTTCTTGCTATGATGGCATCATTGTTTGATTTGGGTGAAAGAAGTTCACCCAATTCATTGTTTTATGGAGAGACCTTAAAAGGGCCTTCCAATACCTGAAGAGGGCCTACAGGAGAGATGACAAGGGACTCTATCAGGGAATGGAGTGATAGGATGAGGGATAATGGTTCTAAACTGAAAGAGAATAGATTTATATTAGACATTAGGAAATAATTTTTTACTGAGAAGGTGATAAGGAACTGGAGCAGGTTGCTCAGAGAAGTTGTAGATGCCCCATCCCTGGAAGTGTTCAAGGTCAGGCTGGGTGGAGCTTTGAACAAGCTGGTCTAGTGGAAGGTGTCACTTCATGGCAGGGGGGTTGGAAGAAGATGATCTTTAACGTTGCTTCCAACATAAGCCATTCTATGATTCTATGAAACTCTGATTCTATTGCTCTTCTCCATTGTTTCCTCTAAAGAAGTAGGATATAACGATAGCACTATGTTGCATTGCACCAGCATACAGTAAATTGTATCACAGGTTTAAAGTGAAGCAATTATTTCCATATTATTTCCGTGTTCCAAAAGGTGATTCACTGTGTCCTACTCTCATATGCATAGACTTGGAGCAATGTTTACATTTCTTTTATGGATGAGCATGAATATGCACATAGTAATGCTCATAATGAATGATCTTTTTTTCTATGCAAAGGAATATTTCACAGGATTGAATGTAGCTTGATTTATACAAGGGGCTGAAAGGCACCGACTAAAGCTATTTAACTTTCCCTGGATGATATCAGAACAATGAATTTATTTGTTATCTCAAAGGAGATATTTTTACTTCTGCAGTCCTTAATGTAGATAAGCCCTTGAGTTTATCATATGAAGTGATAATTACTTGAATCGTATTTGAAGTACTTATCCTCAAATTTCTCAGTATTTTGTTAAATAGTTTGTATGCATGAAGTGCTTTGATATTTCCAGTGTGAAGTATATGTGTGGATATTTACAGCTATATCACAGACAGTCATGTCACAACTAAATGCTAACGTTGGCTGATCAGTCTTCGATCATGGAAGACTATAAAGCTTCAGCTCAGAGATGATCACCTGCTGTCCCACCACTTCTCTTAACAGAGAGGATATTTCAGCACAATTCATCTCATCAGTCAGCATATACCGAATTGCCATAATTATTTCCTAAGACCTCATCTGTAGTCAATGCATCACACTCATAGAGCCAGATACTCCTAAGACACTTAAGGAGTTTGTCTCGTGATATGCTGCTTTGGTCTGGATTAATCATTTATCCAATGTTGTTCTCATGGATTTTTGCTAAGAAAAAGACCCAACACAANTGCCATAATTATTTCCTAAGACCTCATCTGTAGTCAATGCATCACACTCTGCTAAGAAAAAGACCCAACACAACAAAAGCAATTGTTCCATTTCTGTAGTTTTAGGTCTTTACATCCATTTTTCTGGCCTCAGAAATTGCATTTCATACTTACAGTGACTAAAACTGTTTGACACCATTCATTTATGTAGTCTTCTCTCTGGCAGCTGTTCTGGACATTGCAGGCACATGAAACCGTGTATATAACATGTCACTTCTTACTTCTACCTGAGTTTTTGGAAAACATAATGTTTCTGGTAGGTGAAAAGGACTGCTGCTTATGGAGTAGGTCCATGCTCACCTATCATTGTCGCTATATCCAAAAGAGAAAAAGAAATTTAGTACAAAACTCTCTTCACAGTACAGAAAGGTTAGGGTCAAGGCCAGTCATGACATACACAGATAAGGCAAAGATGTAAGGCAGCATGAAAATTCACTATCTGCTCTCACTGTTTTATTTCTACTGAATGCCAATCTTCATTGACTTCAGTAGCACTACTTCTGGGATAGATGGACGGTACACATGCAAGATTCATTCATTATTTTACTGTTTTAGAAATTTTAACTACTGAAATGAGAAGCATAGAGTTTCAGAGACCCATGATCTCTGTGCCTGGTCTTATAGACAAGAGTGACTTGTAATGCCCTGTTATTCATGCAGACAGTTCTGCAGGGGTGAGGCTCATGGGCTTTCCTCCTGAAAGGGAAAGAATGCTTCCAGAGTTGCAATTTGGGAACCTCTACACCTCATTATAGTGTACCCTAAATAGTTAGCATCCAACCAAAGCCAGTATTGGATTTCTGTGTATTTCTGCTGCTGGTAGGAATTAAAGTTGTAAGAAAAAACAAGACTAATTGTTTTTTTTCTTTGTCTGTGATCATAAACACCCAGTTATGATCACCACAGCTCTCTTATTATATGCTTTGCTTAAAACAAGTTATTTCGTAAACAAAAACTTGTGGTTTTTTCCTCTTCCTTTGCTCTTTTAACAATTCTTTTAACAGTTCAAATTTTAAATTTTGTTTCTAATTTCACTTCAGCAGAGCACTGTTTTCACAGTTGTTAAGGCAATTCTAATAAAAAATCTTGACTGTGGTAACAGAGAAAGTAACTGTCAGTCTTATGTAGCAAGCCTTAATAGTTAGCCTTTGTCTCTAAGACACAGCAAATGGGACACTAATTGCACAGCAAACCCTTGGCATTTCTCCTTTAGACAGTACATATGTGTACATACTCAAAGAGTATGTACTCTTTTTGGCCTTGTGCCTTAATTATTGTTTAAGAAAATTTGCAAATGCTAGAGAAATTAGCTTTGCTATAAAACGAAATTGAAAATTAATCATTTCATCTGTTGATATGTTCCCTTTATGCAAACTTTTGCAAACAATTAAATGTGTGCATCAAAACTTCACTATTTTCTCTTTACTGATTTATTGTTACATTAATTAATTTGCATTTTGATGATTGTAGGAATGTTGATGAGTATAGGGTCATTAGCCTATAATTACCATAGATCTTATTAGGAGTTGAAGGCAAGGATTTCTAAGATTTACCCCTGTTCTTTCTGCTAGTCTTTATCTGTTCTTCCTTATCTCAGTGCTGGAAGTCATAAAATCCCCATTTCATGCTGTCCCACCACCAACATGACCTAACATTGAAAGAGTAACTCCATCATGTTGCCTGATACAGAGCTTCAAGAGACATATTTGTAACAATGTTATCACAGCTATACACATCTTCAAACAAAGAAGGGCACTTTTGTCAAGCATTCATTACTTACAGAAACCAAATTATTTCCATTGTAGCTAAAATACATAGTGCATTTCTTCTTATCCATCAGCAAGTTACATTATATTCAATTTTAGGATAAAATTACATATAGAAAAATCTATGGGGAAATACAGTCCTTATACCATCTCTTTATATCCAAGATGTGGTATTATGCATATTTTCTGAAGTCATGAGAGACTTCATGAAGAATGCCCAACTGGCTAGCACTTTCCTCTTATAAGCGGCCAACTTCATATTCAGAACCATGACAATGGAACAGTTTCACCATAAGGGCAATCAGCCAGGGTGTTCGGGGAGATTGTGTAGTCTCTACTCACATTTTAGATGCAGGCACAGGAGCTCAGACAGATGAAAAAAAGATGTTTTTACTACCCCTTTCTTTATGTGACCACACCAGACCGGATACAACTTTTTCTCTCACAAAAAGTTTGGTCTTCTGTGTTTCAGTTTTCAAGAGGCCTTTAGATCTTCCATATAAGTATTTTCCAATGTAAACAAGGACAAAGTAATTATGTCAAGACCTGAACTAAAGAAAAAAGTAATAGTAAAAAGACACAGATGTATACATATAGAAAACTGCATCCTGTGATGCAGCTGCAGGAGAAAAACCCTGAGGACCTAATGCCCCATTTCTGGCTCTGTTTTGTAAAATGGACACCCTACCAGCACCGAGTGCTAATATAACTCCATCAGCATGAATGACTGTTGACCCCACTTGATGGCAATATTTGAGATTGCTGGTTTCAGTTCTGCACAAAGTTGCAGTCAGCTGGAGCTTATTCACTTGCCATGTTTGAATGGGTTTAAAGTTGTAACCCTGGCCTTTCTCCTGCTAGTGGACCAGCGTGAAAACACTGTATATCAGCCAGACTCCAGCTCCAAAAGATGGAGCAAAGGGAAACTCAAGAAACTGAGATAATTTTAGATATTGGATATTCAGGAATACGCATTTCTACTTTATTTCATTAGTTTAGTGATTATTTAGTTCAATCACACCAATTTTAATGAGGTGGTTTGGCATTTGTACAGGTGCCACATATATTTCCAAGATCTATCAATTCTAATTGCCCTTGCACAGTGGACCCAACTATAAACTGTTCTCAGCTTCAAATCAGACTTGGCAGCTGCGACACCCACACCAGATTGCTATCCCATCTGGAGGTCGAGGGGAGCTATGAAACCCTGACTGCTGCTCTGAGAGGTACCCAAGCCCTGCCAACAGTGAAAACCAAAAGCTTGCTACAGCCAAAATCTTGTCATTTGCAGCTGTCTTTGCATAGCTTCATATATTGTGCTAGTTAAAAAAAAGAAAAAATGTTACATAAGCTTCCACTTTACTTAAACTGTGAAACCTGAAGATCAAGGATATGATCATCAAGTTTCAAAATCTCTGTCCAGAAGGTGATAAATTCTGCTTGTTTCCAAAATAGGCTTTTAAGGCCGACCAAAGATGGGCAAACAGAAATTGTCACTGTGAACCGTTGGGTCCTAAGAACTACGTTGACTTAACAGGCTGTATTACCCTCTGCTTCCTCATTACACTTGTGCTTCTCTCCCCTTGCCCAGTAAAGGAAATAAATTAGGGGAAGGAATACCTATTGGGTGAGAAGAAAATGTAAAACGAGAAAAAGAGTATCACATAAAGATTCCAAAGAATAAGTTGTTATCAGTGTTATATTCTTCTCCCTTTTTGAGCTTTGGAAAGTAATAGCTAGAAAACATTTATAAAAGTCACCTCAATTATTTCTAAGGAAGCAGAAAAAAGACAAAAGATATTAAATACTATATTAGTGCCTGTGTGTTATGCATTCTGTAAGCCTTCAAGAAGTTTAAGTTAAAAATGGAGGCTTATATTTCCTGCCCTCAGAAGAATGGAAACATCTTTTGCCATTCTGGTAAACCTGGATGAGAAAAAAGAATAAAATAAAGAAAAAAAANAAAGGCAATAGTTTAGAATTCTTTATATGCTCCAGTAATATACTGAAATAAACCTCACCATTTATTCTTCTTACATCCTCCTCAAACAAATCTTTATTAATTCTCTGTTTAAAATAGAACACATTGTGTGTCCTCATAATGGGCCATATCCTGTTATCAATATTTTAACAGATTCCCCGTGGACTTTAATGTGGAGTCTGCTAAAAAATTGATGACACCATTATGTTCAACTGCAAGTATATTTATAATTAAATTATTTTTCCTTGTATTCATTCAAATTTCTATTCATGACAAACAAAAATTCCCTGGTTAAACTAATTAATTGTGAACACACTGTGTTTTGTTTATTTTGGTAATATTTGCTTCAGTCTGAAAACGTGTCAAAAATTTCCATGCTTTCCTGCTATGGATTAATACACAAAGGTTCAGCAGCTTAGTGCAGATTCATAAGATGTTGCAAAAGCCATTTGCCATAATTATAGGAAGCAATTGTTGTGATATANATAAAGAAAAAAAATCCACTTCCTTGAGTATTACGGTCCTTTGGGGGAGTCTAGTTTTTATTATATGAGAGGGATATAATTATATATATATTACACAATATAAATATTTTNTATAATTAAATTATTTTTCCTTGTATTCATTCAAATTTCTATTCATGACAAACAAAAATTCCCTGGTTAAACTAATTAATTGTGAACACACTGTGTTTTGTTTATTTTGGTAATATTTGCTTCAGTCTGAAAACGTGTCAAAAATTTCCATGCTTTCCTGCTATGGATTAATACACAAAGGTTCAGCAGCTTAGTGCAGATTCATAAGATGTTGCAAAAGCCATTTGCCATAATTATAGGAAGCAATTGTTGTGATATAATATATGTAGAAGTAGAGCCTTGCTGAATAAAGCTCCATAACAGAGAGTAAGGAAGGCTAGAAATTGCAGAACAGTAAAGCTATATAAAAACTGAAATAGAAGAATTTATGAAAAAAAACCCTATTTTTGACCTTCTGACTTCCATCAGGGTTCACAGAGCAAGAGGAAACAGTCCATGAAATTTCAGCAAATTACTATGAAATCTCCACTTAAGATCTATCTGCTTGTGAAAATATTCTCCATACCACTTAAAATTAAGCACACAGATTTCTTGTGAAAAATACATTGAGAATTTTATTTAATGGGGAAAGCTTTCCAGTGTAAGAGAAAGATTAGCGCGAATTTCTGGATTGTACTACCGTGGAATAAGCCTTTTAGGTACTGCTTTCTTTTATCGACCACCTTAAATTCTTATTTCTGATTATTTCCTACCACTGACAGACCGAATTAATATACTACTGGCTGGTTTTGAGCCTGCTGTGTCTTTCTCTTTTGTTCTCTGTTTCTCTTGGTACCTTTTTGAGTTTTTCTTTCCTTTCCTGTCTTTGATGCTCTGCAGTTCCTTTTGCCATGTTTGAGCACTTCAAAATCTTCTAATGTAATTATCAGAAACCACCTGGAAGATAAGGTATGACAGGGTTGTTACCAATGCATAAGGTGATCAAAGCTTTGTGAATCAATCAATTTTTATTTTTTTTTATGTGATCTGCTAAATGTAATTAAGGTTTGTAGCCTTTAACACTTCAGAAATACACATTCAAGTTAGTTTCCAAATGTTTTGGTTTTTAAATTGTTCAGAAACATTATATCATTATGGTGAGTTATGTGCCTATATATAGATTTTGTATATATATATATATATTAATCACCTAATTTTGAATGGCTATTATGTCTCAGAAAAGGTTTTTTTTTTTCAGCCCATAACAGAAAGCAGGATAAGCTAACTCAGCAAAATTGAATAACAAAAAGACAATGTTGCTTCACCCTTCTGCAGTCTTTTAGAAAATACAGGAAACATTGGAGTAGGCTCTCTGAAATACTGACTACATCTCACACAAACGTTAGAGAGAGTGTGGGGGGGTTCTGCACATCTATTTAATTTTAAACAGAAAATATCTTCTTTCTGGCAAAGTTTGTGGCAGGAATGGAAAATGGCAAGTTATGAATGACAATTATTGTAATGAGAATGGAAAACACCTCCATTATAGCTTCCTGCCTTCATCATATTAAAGCTGGGCTTTTGTAACCCTTCTTGGATGCAGCAGGAGGACACTATTCCTTTTTATGCTGCTATGCACTCAAATCATTATTCAGTAAATATCACTGGAAATATGTTGCAGTGACAACATACAGTTTCAGTGTTGATCATCCACAGTGTGACTCAGTTGATGTACATTTGCAAGTGATGTGCAGAGGCATTTACTCCCAAAATCAGACCTCACCTTTGTTATAGCAACTTATTAATTTATGAGAGAAAAGAAGCCAAGCAAAATTTTCTCAACTTAACTTCTCAGCAGTAAATCAATATAAACATGAGAGTCTAGGAATTATTTTCCTTGCTTTGTACAGTGCTACAGGATCAATATAGTCAGTCAGTTGCTTCATTAATTCTTTGGTCTTGCAAACCAGAGAGAGCACCCAGGAGTTTAAACCATTTTATTATTTATTTGTAGATGTAAGTTTATAAATGTTTGAATATATGTATAGAAATTCACCTAATCCATTTATCCCAGGTTATAAATAAACCCCGTTTCAGCAAATTAAAGAATTCAGTATCCCATAGTAGAAAAAAGCTCCTGCTCTTTACAATTGCACAAACAAGATGTCAGTTGCTTAAAATGGGCAGAATGGAGAAAGGATAATCCTCTGTTCCACACTCTAGCACATGAGAAGGGCTGCAGTGTGGGTGGTGTACTCATACCATTTATTTTTGGGCTACCAGTATGAGACATATATCTCAGAAAGTTACAAAAATACTTGCAGCAAGGTCTTTTTCTGGAGTCATTATCTTTATATTGCTCTTTCAGTCTACTAGTTGGTGTAAAGCTGCAATATGCAAAAATATCTCAAAAAATCTATAAAAAACCTATATACAAAACTAAATTTGTACAACAGTGCAAGTGGACATACTTAATCTGGTTTGCTTATAGTTGCTTTCATCAGATCTGCTTAAAAGTGCTGTCTGCTGATATGTCTTACTGATAAAAGACAGGACAGTAATAATCAGGAATTCAGGAATTTTTATGTTTATTAAAGGCTTGAACTTAACATTGCCCCTTTTTTACTTAAAACTTAAAGATAATCCTACTTTGTGTTTATGTTGCAACATAATATTAGGTAAATAAATCAAAAAGCTAAATTACAATTTTTCAGGTAGATGATCCAGTATCTGTTACTGTTGAGATACAGATTTTGTACACGTGCAAATTTTGCACTAAAAAGTAATATAGCTGGAGGATGATCTTTAATACTATTTAGGAACATAATACATTTCACATATGCTATTAGATTTTCTAACTCTAATAAAGGCACTAAGTTTCTGTGATAAAGCTGATCCTACTAGCTACATGATGATAGGCTTTACTTCAGTGTCATTTAAATGAACCGTAATTACAGTTAAAGCTAAATTCCAAAGACTCACCCTAAACGATTACTATACAAAATCAATAAATAAGCATGGCTTCAAAGGAATAAAGTTAAACCAAACCCTTATGAATACTCCAGAAAAGGATCATAAAATAATTTAGTGAGATATGTTGTGAGACAGACAATATTACTTTTGTATTATATGGTAGAACACAGAAGCTTTAAAACTCATAATTGACAGTTCAGCCAGAACTGCCGTTGGCTGGAGTAAAGCCAAGGGAAGAGGCTCTGCATCTTACTTGATCCTCTATCCCAAATAAGTATAAGTAGCCAAATCCTACACTCTTCTGATATCATCATGTAAAGGGCATGCAGAGGTAGAAGAGTGGAGTCACTGCTAAGCCACATGGAAAATAAGGAGGTGATTGGTGACAGCCAGCATGGCTTCACTAAGGGCAAGTCATGCCTGACAAATTTAGTGGGTTTCTATGAATGTGCTATAAGGGGAGAGCAACAGACATCGTCTGCCTGGATGTATGCAAAACGTTTGACACTGTCCTATGCGACATTCTGGTCTCTAAACTGAAGAGACACATATTTGATGGATGGACCAGTTGGTGGATCAGGAACTGGCTAGATGGCCTCACTCAAAGGGTTGCGGTCAATGGCTCAATGGGCAAGTGGAAGCCGGTGATGAGTGGTGTTCCTCAGGGGTCAGTGCTGTGACTGGTGCTGTTCAACATCTTTGTCAGAGACATGGACAGTGGGATTAAGTGCACCCTCAGCAAGTTTGCTGACAACACCAAGCTGTATGGTGCAGTCAATGCTGGAGGACTTGGACACACTTGAGAAGTAGGTCTGTGTGAACCTCATGAATTTCAGCCAAGCCAAATGAAAGGTCCTGTACCTTTATCAGGGATTGGCGTGATAGCATGAGGGTTAATGGCTTCAATCTGAAAGAGGAGAGATTTAGATTAGATATCAGTAAGAAATTCTTTAGTGTGAGTGTGGTGAGGTGCTGGAACAAATTGCCCATATAAGTTGTGGATGCCACATCCCTGGAAGTGTTCAAGAGCAACCTGGTCTAATGGGAGGTGTCCCTGCCCATGGCACGGGGGTTGGAACTAGATGAACTTTAAGGTCCCTTCCAATTATAACCATTCTATGATTCTATATGAGGGCATGAATAAAGCCCCCAAGTTTCATGTATTTAAAACTTTGCCTGTAGTAAAGGTCCTAAGATTGATTTTTGCCAGCTTGAAACAAAATTACATGCTCCAGATATGGGGAAAGTAGAAAAAATTCTAATAACTAGTCTTGTACTGATTATGAGAGCAAACACTGGTGACACGTAGCACATAATGTTCACTTTTCAATAGCATCCTTTTAATGTGCTACTCCAAGAAATACTGTGGATTTTAACTGGACAGGACTTTTTTTGGTAAGAATCTGATGCAGATTTTATATATCAATCATGTCTTAAAAATGGATCCACCTAATCAAAGTCTTACATTCACCTTGTCATCCCTTACTCTAAGCTTAGCATTCAAGCAACACAGCAGAACCACCTTTGTTGTGAACTCTGTGGGATGTGAAATGCCAGTATAGCAAGAAAACACCATTTCTCCATGTAGAAACAGACCATCAAAGATGTTAGGATTAATGATAAAGTGGGCTGTCAGAAGGACTATCTGCACTGAAAAAGCAGACAGCAAACAGATTTCAAAATGGAAGTAACATACATTTCTTTTATGCGTTGAAGACTAGCTATGAGTGCGTGTGTCATGAGCCAAAATGATGCCATCTGGTAGGAGAAGGATCCTCTTCAGGTTCTAATCAGAGTGAATACGCTTGGCTCAACTGAAGACTATGTCTATACTGCACCTTGCAGTACAATGTAGAATTGCCAGCTTTATGTATAAATAGAGCCTGAATACATGGACGAATAAAACCAAATTAGTGAAGATTTCTATTTGGATTAGTATATACTGCTTTTCATTGTAGGATTTGTGCATTAACATGATACTTGGATTAGCTTCAATGGAAATGTTGCCATACCGCTCCTAGTTTCCAGTATAGTGACAGCATGACTCTATGTAAAACAGCTGGGATATCCTAAGCCAGGTTTTGTAGGTGCAATTAATATAGATCATAATCTTGAATACGTACTACTCGTTATGTAAGGGTCAATTTATCCCTACACTAGCAATCTCAAGAAGTCTGTTACTTGCACAGACCCAGGTTGAGGATGCTGCACTGGAGCTACCCAGGCAATATCTCCTGGGGACCATTACCTTTTGCTCACTGAAAAGCATAGAAAGCATGCTCAGGAAGTTAACATATGGCTAATGTTGCTAAGCTGGGGTAACAATTGTTATGCTGCGGTGTCCCCTTCCATTTTTGTGCTCCCAAAGACGCTGACAAGCTGGAGTGAGCCCAGTGGTGAATCTCCAGAATGTTTGGCAGGCTGGAGCAGATACTGCATGAGGAAGAGCTGAAGGACCTACATGTGTTCAGTCTGGAGAAAAGGAGGCTCAAGAGGGTCTTGTTGGTATCTTTACTATTTCATTGGAGGTAGTAAAGAAGATGGAGGCAGAATCTTCACAGTGTGCAAATGAAAAGGGGGTGAGATAAGAGACACAAGGGAAATTCTGGTTACTGAGAGGAAAAATATCTTCACAGTGAAGGTGGTCAAACACTGCAGCAGATGACCCAGAGATGTTGCAGAGTTTCCATCTTTGGAGATATTGAAAGCTCAAGTAAACGGGCTTGAGCAATGATCTCACTGAAGTTAGCCCTACTATGAGCAGGAGGCTAGAGCACATAACTGCCAAGGCCGCCTTCAAATGGAAATGATTCTGTGCTTCTGTGATTTTTAATGTGCCATGGAATTTTCTCTGGCTTGAGACATACTCATGTCTGTGCATCTAAACTCTCTCACCCTCAGAAGGTGAACGTGTGCAGACTGATCATGGGGAGCAGTCTCTGGCCTACACTGTCAACTGAACTATTTAGGAAGAGGTTAGCTGGGGCCAGTCCAAATCACTCCAGGGATTTTGGCAGCATTTAAAATTATGGAAGTTGATCAGCTGTCGGTCAACCCCGTGGTCTGATTGCCCTCGTTTGTTATTAGTTTGCTCATAATCATACTAATAAGGGTAAATAATGTAGTTTATAATCAGATGTGTTCATCTAAGTGAGTTCGTCCCATCTGTATATGTTTTATATATAAAACACTAAAACAGTTGCTATAGCATCTCAATTCCATTAACAGGCTTTCTGCTATCAGAATGTAAAGATGAATTAGTCAGCTGTGCTATAAATATATTTAATTCCTATCTAGTTGGAGATAGCTAAGTAGGTCATGGATGTTTAGAATTCTTCCCATTTGAAAAAAGATAAAAAAGTATTTTAATACAAATATATGATTTTGTGGTTTTCCTGATTTGAAAAAGTATTGTCTAAACAGAGTGTGCGGTGATTCATTTTGGTTGAAATACAAAGGTCTTTGGTTCAAAGTATTTATCCACCAACTGGTTTGAAAGGCTTCTTTCTGTTTTTAAATTGTCATAGAGCCAAATTCTGCTCTCAGACTGAAGCATGTGGTTACCCTGCAGTCAGCAGATATGAAATCATTGGAAGCTGTATGTAAACTTAAAATGATACAATTTGGCTTGAACATTTTACTATTTCTGTCTAGTCTGTTTCAACAAATTCTTAAATAATCTCAATGCAATGTTATATTCTAAATGCTTTTTGATAAATTTTGCGCAGCTGACTGATACTGAGCATGTAAAAGTAATGAGTAGCTGACCTTGCAGTATGATCACTAATCATTGTTTTTTGAGATGAAAGGCCCTTTGGGCTCTGCTTGCAAAGAGCAGAGCATTATGGTTTCAGTTCTGCCAACTTGTTCAAGATATACTTGATATTAAACATCTGAGTCAGCTCACAGAAATAACGAGGCTGCTCTTGTATTCAAAGATAAACACACACTGAAATGCTTCTCTGGGTACAGCACATACCTTGCCACAGGACTGCCTTTCTATCTTGTGTACTTATGCATAAGCCTCAGCTTGGCTGCTTCTCTAGTAAACTACAGTGTTACGCCTATCAGAATGGCTGACAGCAGTTTGGGACATGTGGATTATACCACCCATCAAGATTTTATACTATTGTTTCCTAAGTAAATTAAAAAGGTCATAACCACAATTGGTACTGAAGTACAGGCATAATCAATTGTCTGAATTATAGATTCATGTAGCAATGATCATATCAAAGGGCATTTCCTGTAGTTAATAACTATCTGACGGTCCAGGCCCACTTAGAGTGATAATGAGAAAGATAAATTAAGTTTGATTTTAATAGTGCTGCAGCTACAGTGCTAGAAGAACATAATATCCAGAGTGATGCTAGAAAATAGAACCGATGGGGTTGAATTCCCTCTCACAGTTAAGAGTGAAAACTGCTGTTCAGTGAAGATTCAGTCAAATCCTTCTTTCCTGATATATATATATATATATACATGCATATATATATATGAGCTATGATTTTTGGAGCTTGTCCTGAGGTGCAAGTTGTCTTCCTCCTGTTTGGCCTTTTTGTTAGAAGATCTACTACATGGCATCAGACACCAAAAGATTAATGAAGATAAAGTAACATGAGGTCCTTCACTCTGTCTTATAACTTGCTACTGTTATTCATCATTACTTTTCACGAGGGTAGTTTATTTTATAAACCAACCACAGCTTCACACAGAATGACATTCAAGTAGCCCCAAACCCTTCCTTTTTCATTAGGTGTTCCCAACATTGTTCCCTGTCAGTGAGATGATTTAGAACATTTTGCTGCTTTGCTTTGAAATCCATGCAGCTGATTATAAATAGGTTTTGTGAGTTGCTGCGGAACAGGGTGCTTCTCTGTCCTCTTCTGCAGTGGCTGGCTGAATGTGCTACAGTAAAGGTTAGGTTGTTCTTACTCCTCCTTTAATGCATGGCTAGCAAATTGGCTGAGGCACACTTCCTGAGGGTACATTATAATAGCATTTTCAAATTTGAAGAACATAATGATGAATTAGCATATTCACTACTGAAGAGGTTGCTGACTGAAAATTAGCAAGTCACAGACCTTTGCTGCTAACTCCGTCATCCATTAAAGAAAATGCTTGATCTCTTTTTTTCTCTCTCTCTCCCTCTGTCATTTCAGAGTAAACTGTGGGAAAGAGAAGTTCCAATTGAAATTCAAGCCAAGTAAAACAGAGGAGAAAAATGTTGTTTTCTGTGACCTGAAAAAATTGGGTTACAAGTTTGCGTAGATGGAGGGGGCTCCACAGGATCAAACTTTGAAATCCTTCATGCTGTGACAAATATCTAAAAATAACAGTGAACTTAAGACTTCACAGGTTTTTTTTATTATTATTTTGGGGTGGTGTTTTTGTTTGACTTTTTTTTTTTTTAACTTCAGCAGTTCTACCCCTTAGGATATTTGCTACTGATTAGCAAAGAACTGGTCCATAATATGATTTTTAAATTTATTTTTAAACACTTAAAGTCAGCTGGTTAAAAAATCACAGTACTTACTAATTTCCATGTTTTATATATACATATACATACAGAGAGAGAGCATGTTTGAATATCACCAACTGCATTGCTGCTCCCATAGTTGGATATTGATGACAGAGCTTGAGAATTATTATGAAGTATTGCCCAGTTTAGCTGGAGTGCACTCACTAAGGGGTCTGATAAAAGCTACCATTCTTAATAGATCTGTAGAAAATTCGCTGGACGTTACTTAAAATCCACAAGAGAAACACTATAGCACATTAGTGGCAATGTGACATATCGAGTGATGTGCTCTCAGAACATTTTTCCACTGATTTGCAGACTTTAATTACATTGGCTAGTTGCACAGCAGGCTTCAGAAAAATTAAAAAATAAAAAATAATATTGGTAGATCTTGGCAATATTGCTAATGGACACTTGGCATAGCAATTAAAAAATAGGACTTCTATGATTAATGTAATTTTTTTATATACTAAATGTAAATAAGAAAATATGGCTGGACAAGGAATTAAAAATCTGCTAGCATCCACTTAGTGTTGCAAGGGCAGTACTTGGGGCTTATTCTTAATTTTCTATCAATATATCTCTTGTGTCAAAAGATCCCTGGTCTAGTTACTCATTGATCTTTATTTACACTGGCAGCTATGTCTGAACTTAAGATCTTCCTCAAATCCATACCCAGTGATCACAGAATCACAGAATGATATGAGGTTGGAAGGGACCTCTGGAGATCAGGTAGTCCAACTCCCTGCCAAACCAGGTCCATCTAGAGCAGGTTGCACAGGAATTTCTCCAGGCTGGTTTTGAATGTGTCCAGAGACAGAGACTTCACCATCTCTCTAGGCAGCTTGGTCCAGTGCTCTGACACCCTCAGAGAAGTACCTCCTTGTGTTTAGATGGAAGACATGACAATATCATTAATGTTGTAATGACTCCTGCCTAGTACTCCTGCAAAATCATCTTCATTTCTGGTATCAGATGACCAACGTTCATTTTTGCTACATTTCCAGATTTTATGTGTAAAAGTTTACTTGAGTGCAGGAAGTTTTTAAGCATTAACATAAAAGTTCAATCGTCTTGACTTGTAGAACTGTTTTCTACCCCTTCTCTTAACTGTCGTAAGTAGACACAACTCGGAAAGAGTCACCCACAGACTAGATACTGAAAGAGTCTTACCATAAGGGACAAATGCAAAAAAAAATATTTTCTTAAGGACAAACACAAAAAACATTGCTAAAGCATTTTTGCATGCATTCCTGTTCAATCAAGTACATAAAAAAGGTAATTTAAAGTAATTTAAAATACTGTTAAGCAGTTAAAAGTAACGCTTCTTTAGAAAACTGAGAGAGCACAACATTGAAATTGTGCTCAGAAAGTCAGCTTTTTCTTACTTTTTTCATCAGGAATATCAAAACTATGCACTTGTTTTCAGATTGTTTGACTTGAATTGACATATTTCATTTGACTGTCTCCAAGCATTTAATTTTGTGTCATTTCTATGCTTTTGGAGAGGGGGGAGGTCTGCATTGGTGCCCACAGATTTTGGAGAGCAATGTTCTTGGTTTTTGCCTCTAGACTGACATTCCTGCCTAAACTATATCTGTCTGCAATAAATCCAAGGCAGATTGCTTTCTGCCTGAGTATCAGAAGGCACAGGACAGTCAGCACAGCAGACTGTGAGCCCTGTAAGGAGATGATGCTTTGACTTTAACGTACCTTGGCTGCTCACGAGGCTGTAGCTGAGTTAGTACTAACCTAACCAACCTAGGTACTGACAAAATGTGGCTATGGCAGCAAATAAGTCAGTGCATGTTGACATCACCCGACAAATTCAGTAAATACCTGGGAGGCTAGTACACACCAAGTTCTCTGTTACCATGACTACTCGCAATGCCATCTTCTAAAACCAGTGTCATTATTTTGGTCCTTTGTTAATGTCTGCAGTGGAACAAGCCTCAAAATAACACACAGTAAATTTCATTTCATGTGCTGCTTGTACTCTGGAATATGAGAAGTTACAAAAGTATAATTTGTCTTAAGAAAGAAAAATTACCATGCAAGGCACTAAAATGCCAGAGTTGATTTCCACTTCTGCTTAAATTGTATAAATGGTTTATCGAGATTTGCAAACATTGTATCTTGAGTACAACTGGCTTTTTCACTTGCAGCTATTCAAACAAGACGAGATTATATATAACAGGAATAGCATTTAACCCACATAAAAATAATCACAATCTGTCAAAGTGCTCAGTAAACTTTATTACTCCTTTTGACAGACCAAGTGACAGACTATCCAGAAGCTTTCTTAAGATACTGTTTAGTACAGCATTAAAAAAAAAGGATGTACTGAAGCTTATGTAATAGCATGGAGCTGGAGAGTGACATAAGGACTTGCTGATAACATAAGATAAAAAAATACCAAAATATGCAACTGATTATAAAAACATAGTAGAGGAGCTGCCTTTTAGGTTTTTTGTGAAGTGTCAAGTGTTGCAGTATAGGGTCTGGCGACCGAAAGATCTCACCACTTGTCGCCTGCAGGAGGCGTGGCGACCTGGTTCAGGAACGGCACGTTGGCCAACCCCAGGCCGCTCGGTCCATCAGCTCGCAGACACCAATGTGGTGGACGGCAAATGGCGTTTATTGATAGATAACACGGCATTATATAGTCTGGGTTCACATCACTTCCGTCTACTTACATCCTGAACTAAGTGCTAAACGCTATTGGCTATAGGGAGAGGGGAAGGGGGGGGCTACCTTTCCGTACATCGCGAGATCTTCCGGTCACCAGACCCTATACTGCAACATGTCAAGCTTTAACAGTTCTCACAGTTGTGGCTGGAAAGAAACTATGACAATATAAAATTACTTCAACTAGACAGCTGTCATCATTGGTCTGCATATTTTGTGGCTAATTAATTATTATATCCCAATATTTGAGGAATAGTTGAGAGAGCAAGAATCTATGACTGGGACACAGAGACAAGTAGAGCAGTGCAACAGTGTTTTGTGTTCCTGGAAGCTCTGTAACAAGCCTCCTACAGCAACAATGCACTGCAACATAGAGAATATTTTATTACCTGGTTTTATCTTTTTTAATATTAGCAATAGTCTGAGAAATTGAATTGTAATCACTCAGAAAAAAAAAAAAAAGAAATAGGAACATTCAAAGTAAAAAAGCTCAAAGCTGCTTCTGCAGCTATCTGTAACATGCCTCATTTACTGCTTTTGTGACTATCCATCTCTTAATTACAGTATCAAGACTCAATTACATTAAGAAGTATCTAATGCTGTATACACCTGGGAAACTATGTTTTTAGGGGACAATCAGTATATGTACAAGAGCTGAGTATAAAACACAGCACCAACCATGTAGTCGAGTTGCTGAGCTAATTGTGCAAAGATCTTGTTTCCCAGGGCTATTGTCTTTCAGTAGAAATCAATTTAGGTGAGCCAAAACTACCTAGTAATCAGTTGAGGAGTTCCACAAGTCTGCTAGTATATGAAGTAAGTAACAAAATACATTACTTTTACCAAAATTGGAATACGTAGACAGTACTGTTACTGGCAACCCAACCCTCCTTTTAACTAACTTTGACTCAGGAATTAAATCCAATTTATTTATCTGACTTGAACACTTAAAGCCTTCATGTGACATTTACTTAGCCTCAACCAAAATTTAACTACAGGTGTGCTGTTGACCTGCTACAAGCATTTGCTGTACAGATGAGTAAGCCTAACATCCACCAAATCTCTGCATCTAATGTTTCCTATTGTTTGGCGCTAAGTCTTCATAATGACTTTTAAGCATATATGTTATATCAGGCAGTGGACATACCAGGTGAATTATTAACAGAACAGAAATAACATTTGTTATGCATAGAGTGAAATATATGTTTATATATAAAATGTTTAACCCTAGGATTCATTGGAGCATATGAGGAAAATATTTATAATCTGTTTGAAAAGTGCTGCCTCATTAAAAGAATTCAACAGGTAAAAGAAATTATTATTTTTTAAACAGCACAGAGCACCCATAATTTATAGCTACATTTTCTCTGATACACTTCCCATTATTTCATAACTTCTGCTTGATCATAAAAGGAACTTGAAAAGTCAGGGTACTATGCAGTAAAGAAAACATACTAATAACAATTGAAAGTTAAGGCAAATTACATTTTAATTACATTACATTTCCTCTACTGATTTCACATCTAAGTCTAGCACTAAAACTTGAAATTGCTACCCTACGCATAGCATATAGCATTTCAAACGAACAGTTTTAGCAAAAAATTTGACTCAGAGATTTGGGTTTTGCTGTGACTTTGACAGAGTTGTGCAGTGGATATGTCATTATAAAACTTGTCTCAAGAAAGTTCTAAGTGTCATTTAGGGAATTTAAAATAACTATTGTTGAATCAAAGAAGAGCTTTGATGGCAGCTATTTTGACAAGTTATTTAAGTGAAAAAATTACTGGTGAGAACTTAGGAAAGGTTCTCACGATAATTAGATGTAATAATAGAAGTAGCTGGCAGAGCAACATAGCATTTTAATCAGTTATTTTTGGACTAANTTCAGAGGCAAGAATATAAAATTGGCTGGTTTACATCTGCAGCTTGTGAGACTGCTCCATTCCTGGAGCATTGTTTAAAGTACAATGCAAAGCACTGGGTCAAAGATAGTTAAGACTAAATCCAGCCCTCTAGCAATGGCTGTTGACTGTTTCATCTAAGACTAGACATGGTCTTCCCCAATGTAAATAAGCTCCCTGTGAAAAAGGATCAAATATGAGACTTACTTTATGCTTCCACTTATTAATCAAATCTATCTGGAAATAGGAATCCCATGAGTATTTGCTAGTTAAATGTCATGTTTTCAGTCTAGCAAAACTGTTAGTCAGAGACAGCAAATTCACTTTTAATGTGTAGATTAATGATATTGGCTGGAGCTCCATTCAAAAAACCCAAATCCTGGATGACAGCACCAGGTAGCAAAGGTTGCATATACACACTGAGGCACACAAAGCAACACATAAGTAACAGCTCCCAGTGAGAGAGACAGGCCATAAGTTGGAATTGATAAGAACGTAAAACATTACCATCCAGTGTGGAAACACACTAAGCAGGTTTAACTCACACTACCATGTGTTTTCCTTTGGTTCAGGCAACATATGATTTTTATTTACAGAGAATGAAATTGAGGTTTAGACCTACAAAGAAACTTAGTAAAATACAACGGGTAGCTTTGGGGAGATGGGACTGCTTGCTGATTGTTTGGTACAGGGTGGAACAGTTTGTGCTCCTCCTGCATGGGGTTGTTGGGCACTGTCAGAGATGCAATGACCATATTCCAGAGGACAAGCCTTGGAAATGGGGAAATGGGAATATACCTAGTACTCCTTCCATCGCTTGTGCAAACACCCTTATTGAAGCTGATAGCAGAAGGTGTATACAGTAACTTTGGAGATCAGGCTATATATCTATCCATGAAATTTCTCTATCAGAGGGTCAAAAGACTATACTCTAAAAAATTGGGAGTGATAACTATTTTCATATCTATATTTAAGAATATGTAGCAATGTATGCCAGGATTTCTCAGTTTTTGTTTACTGCTTTGACATCAGTAAGAAAAAGTGGGGATCTTATACCACCATATGACAAACAGCAGATGATATTGCATAGTCTCTGTGGAAACTGCATTGCCCCAAAAGAGGTCCATATTTGTACTTCTGTAATGAAAATAAATCATAGCATTTTTAAGTGCCCCTATTGTTACCTTGATGTCAGATTGTCAGAGTTACAAGTGGAGAAAATATCTGGGATTCTTTTCCATTTTTTTTTTTTTTTGTAATTGAAATAATATAATTCAAAGTTTAATATATGTAATATTCTACATGGAAGAAACAGATTTTCTAGTAAGAAGGAAGCAGTTCACAGATCTTAATAAAAGTTCATTGAGGACAACACAAAGCACTCACTGCTTTTAATAGGAAGTGGTCATCTGACCTAGGAAGTAGATTCAAAAATACATGTGTTTTCCTTTATTCAGAATTTACTAGGTATTGATTCAGTGAGGGTGTACAGAGAGTACTGCAACTGTAAAAAATTCTGAAAGTGTAGTTACAGAGTAGGTTGTCCGCTGGACAGCAAGCTTTGGTAATATTATAATAAATGCATGAAACATCGAGAACACATTCCCTGATTAAGAATAAAAAACTCACACTGGCCAAGGAAATGTTAACAGGTTGCTGTAGACTAAACTAGCCCTGTTCTAATTTATTTGTGAAAGTTATTGCAGAGGAGGGCTGTCAGCTCACCTGACAGAGGCTGGAAGTAGGTCTGCCTCTCCTCAGCTGGTGCCTTTGTGGAAGTCTGGGCTGTGATGGGCAAGGCCATGTTTTCTTATCAGACAACTACCAGCAGTTATGGTTCCATAGGTATATAGCATTTCTGTTGCAGCGTGGGACCGGTCTTTTTGACACATCAGAGTTGTGGTGATCAATTATGCAGGTCCACTTCACAGAACTGAAAATGCAGATGTCAATAGTACACTTGGAAGAGATTGTCTGTGGAGCAGTCTGCACTTATTTTTTTACAAAGTGATGTGACCACTTCCACTGTTGCCAGGTGTTTTACTTTCCCCCCTTTCAATGAGTCTTTGTTATCACATTCAGTCGCATAAGGCCAAAGCCCTGTGCTGTTGTGCCACAGCTTCGTCGGTGCTGTTGACCCTGATACTGGTGGTCCTGGAAGGAAGAAAGTCGTGTCAGTAGGGTCTGCCACTTAGGCTCAACAGTCCTCTGCGAAGTAGGATTAATTGGTCTGAGTACAGTGGTGTGCTAATGCAAGCCTCTGGTATCTCAAACAACATCTCCTTGCAGTGATGCAGGGTCACATATGTATGGAATTGAGGAATTTTTAGAGTCAAATCATGGAGGTCTAATTAATTTTGGTGTTTGTCCACTGCAGGAGGGAAAACATCCTTATTTAAGTGCCGAGACTTCTTTTATGATACTGGAGGGTTTTCAAACAGAAATAAACCTGAAAGACCCCTAACTGCCCAGCTAGGAACGTTAGTGACCAGATTATAGCTGAAGTACCTAAAATATTTTTCTTGTTTGTGTCATTCAGAGCTCAGTTGCTGCCACGTCTGTGAGTAATTTGTGCTTTCTGAGGCCTGAATGCTTTGGTACTAAAATTTCTTGTTACACCTGAAGTTCTCTTTCTGGCTACGTCAGAAGCATCTTAGTGGGTTTGGAGGTGCTGGTAGCTAACCTTTGCATCCACAAAAACTTACAGGGATGCACTTAGACTGTACTTGTAATAGCTAATCTTGTGACTTGATAGGGTGGTTTGGCATCAAGCCTTTAATGTCCCTACTGTATGAATCTCAAGGGGTTTTACTTCAGACAAGATCCTGTGGACTGAATGGCCAGTTGTGGTCAGAGTACATTAGGTGGTTTCTGTGGTCTGTCTTCAACTTTCATTTCATCCAGAAGGAATCCATTCATGTACTTCAAGACTCTTCCGTGATATATAAACAGTAGGTAAGAGTAATTAGGAGATTTACTTTAAAAGTGCACTCCTGGTATGAACTAAATATGTGGATGCACCCTTGAATATCACAAAGTGTCTATATCCAAAGGTGAACGAGTTCTGGTACAAAATGATGCTGCAAGTTACTGCCAGATAAAGAGCTGGATAAAAAGACAGGGCTTATGTTTCATATCGGGAAGATTTTATCGCACTAATAAAATAAAGCATGCTCTATATTTTAATTTTTTTTCCTCAATAAGCCTTTGTTTTGAAAAAAAGTTGTTTGAATTTTCTGGACAGCTAGAGATATATTCAGTGGTCTGCTGAAACCTCTCTCTGCTGTTATAGGAAATAAAATTGTGCTATAGAAAAATACAAATATATTAAATGAGCCTTCCATTTTCTAGTTCTGAGACTTTTATTCCACCAGCAAAATTAACTAATAAGCTTATTTAAATTCTACCAAAATTTCTTTATTAATAAAGGTTCCTGCCCTATTAACCTGGTAAGGAATGACTATTCTGTGTGAGGAAATTTTCAACTATAAATCAAAATGGATGAATACTGAACAAGCTGTCTCCTTACTGCATGAATGAAGATGGTGAGTGTCTTGCACAGTATGTCTTGTAGACAAATCTGTTGGGGAATACAGAAACTGGACTTCTAGGGCTCCTCAAATTCAGAACTCATTTGTTTTAATCTATGCTGGAAATATTCAGATCTTTTGTGTAGTAAGAGCTATGAAGCCATAGAACAGACATGTGGAAGGTAGAAAGTGACATCTCTTCATGTGAAGAGCATTTCCAGAGATGAATTAAACACAGTTTGCCCAGCAAATTTGAGATTGACCTGCATATAACCTCCAGTTTCTTTATGTTCTACCAATACTTATTTGGTGTACAGCCAAGTATTTTGCATATCATTTGAACAAAACAGCCTGCTGGCAGCGTACCTGGTCTCCTATGCAAAGACCTAAATGAAGAAAAGATTTGCACACAAGCTGTCAGTTTGAGTCCGAAATCTTAATAATCTTAATACTTGAAAATCTCAGGCACTTGAAAAACAATTCTGACATGTTACAGCAAGGATTTGAGTAAACTCAAACTTCACTCATAGAATTGAACTGAATTGTTGCCGCGATTGAGAGACAGGACACAACTTGATGCAAGCAGAATGTCCGAATGTCATAATGTCCGAATGTCTGAATGTTTCAATGTTCCTCTATTGTGCACAATCATTCCTTTTTTATATGCTTACATTAACTGCATGGATTGGAAGGGAGCTTTAAGATCATCTAGTCCAACCATCAAAAGAACTAACGCAAAAAACATCAAGTACTCAGAAGAATCTGCGAGAAGTTTGTGGTTTCATGAACTCTTGTAGCTAGTACCCTCTGTTGACTTTAGTGTGAAGAATCCCACATATTATGTGAAGAACTTGCTATAAATTCCTTGTATTGATTTGGTGGCAGAGCTGTTCTCCAGTCCTCCACAGCAACTTCAGAAAACAAATCTGTGTGAAAGGTGGCACCACAAGGTTTCAGGCACTATAGAAGTGAGCTTTTATTGTTCGGTCACTGCAAATATATGTAGTTTGGAAAAATTACACCATTTGATAATGTGAGCTTTTCCTATGGATGGAGATTTTTAACAACTATGTGTTGACCATTAATTTAACCTTTGATTTGTCCTTGTTTGCAAACAGTTAATGTCCTAGAATCTGTTTGCCAAGACAAAGCAAAAAGCATTACCTCATTTTAACCCTCAATAATAGTGTGGAGAGCTAGAGGAGATAAAGATATTTAAGGCTGTAACTTGACAAATTACGCACCCACCACTGCATGTTAAATGTTAAGCAGTAGTTCTGAAAATGCCCTTTCATTAAGGTTGAGTTTTACTTGGTAAATACTTGATTTGTGCCATAATATAGGGAGTAGCTCACCGTAAATTTCCTTTGATTTCTGTGGGCTATATGGCTAAATAGCTTTAACATTAACAGTTGTTTTAAATATGGCTCTGCTACTCCAGTCTTGCCTAAGATTTATCTTGCCAAGGATGGAAAAGAACATGATGAGATGTAACAGCTAGCAAAGAACTGAAGCAAATCCAGGGCAGATCAGGAATTGTATATTTTCAGTGAGTACCTCCGGGCACATAGGAGTTAGATAATAAAACTCAGGGATAGAGGAGTTGATCTGAAATGGAACTAGGCATGTAAATTCTATTTAAATCCTTAACTGTTATTTTCAGACAACTTGCTCAGTCCCTCAAGTCCATTGCACATTACTTTTGACTTTAAGGTCCTTGCAGACACAGCCATTCTCCAATAGTCCAGGCCTATCTCACTTTTTAGCCTTGTCTCCATCCAGTACTTTCATGTGTCATGTGACTGATGATAACTCTCCTTTTCATAGCCAAGGGGATAGACCGGAAAGTCAAGTTAGTGTCAGATCTTCCTGAGCCTGGGGGTGTTCCTACTCAAATGTTCCAATTTGCATTACAGTGTTACTCCCACAAGCTATATGCTTTGTTCTTCTGAAACAGATGCTTTTTCCCCCTGGTTGAACTGTGCCACAGTGCAGGAAACTCCACTGGATCGGAGTCCTGAGGTGAAGGCTGTTTTACCTTAAGTGGTTGATTAATGTGGAGTGCTCTGAGAGCCAATAGCTTAGCCATATAACTGGGCTATTTTCTAATCACAAGTCATGGCCACAGTTGTTTGAACTTTTGATCTGGGTCCTGGGATGTTTCAGCTCAGATCCTGATACAAAAGGTTGGTTGTTTTTTAAAATTCTTGAAATTTACAAATCCTGGATTGTCTCAGAACAAAACTGGTGTTAACATCACTTGCAGCCTACATCTAGTCAAAACAGAGCAAAAGGTAGTTATTTATCAAAGTTTTTCATATAATACTATTTCAGGTTTGATGTGCATTGTGCACATTTATGGCTGAAATTTGACCTTGTCATATAGCTAACCAAAGGAGAATCTGATTTGAAAATTACTGTAAAGATTTCAGTAAATTATTTTTTTCACCACACTCAAATGTGGGTTGCAAGTCTTTACACAAAACAAAAGTTTTTTTATAAATTGTTATTTCCTACAGAAAACCAGGGTTTTCCTTTTCTACAGGATGGATTGAGCAGTCCAGGATTTCAAACTTTACTGATACTGTTTAAAAGCATCTTTGAAAACCAAACTTTTGGCTTAAGTGAAATTGCAACACTCGAAAGACCACAAGAATGACATTTTCTGAAAAATATTGTCATTAGCAACAATCCAGATGGGATTTCTCATGTTACAAGTACCGACAGAAGATATGGAAGTGAGAGAGAAAGAAGCAGTTTGGTTTGTATTAAGTATGATAGGTTTCTCTGAGTGTAATATGGATATGCTTATGCAACTGTAGCTGTGTCCTGTTTTAGCTGCAAACACTGCTTTTCTTTGTGGACACATTGATTCACTCTGAGTCACTCCTTTTCTGTCAGAGTTGACAACAGCGATAATTACTCTGAAAACAAACAGAACCGACATCAAGGCCTCCACGTTTGTTTTATTCTGTGGTTTCTGAGATAAGCAATCAGATATGAGGAGATGTGTACCTGTCCTGGCATTTTTGATACTAGCTCTGATTCTCCTGGGGAAGGTTTGGCTACACATACCACAGTGGCACTTGTAACGCTTCTGATCCTTGCTAATGAACTCTCAAAGGAGCCTAGAGCTGTAATAGGAGCAGGGGGCTGGAACCAGGCTATTGTAAGCAACATGTGTTTATAATTCCTCTTAACTTGATCAGTCTATGAGTCTTGAAATCAGTTAAGGGTTTAGGGTTTTTTGCCTGGCATAGATCTGATTGGAGGTGTGTTCCATAACCTTGCTGCTTTAACAGTAAGAAACTTCCTTCTGATTTGCAGCCCAAAGTTATGCAGAGCAAGTTTTAGCTTTTTAAAATTTTCCTCTGCTGTTAACATAATTTTCATGTAGCTTCAGTAGTTCTTTTTTTCCCTGGCATTGCATAAAATCCATCACGCACCGTGTCTGTAAAGAGCACTTGACTTGTGTCTTGCAAAGTGAACTAATATAGTCTATGCTTCTCTAGACATTCTCCCATGACCCCATCAACAACTTTGTAAACATGTTTTAATTGAAACTCAATTAGTCTCAAAATTGGGTTTTTATCTTAGTAATTCAAGGAGTTGGGTCAGTTGTCCTTGTGTATCTCTGCTATTTCACAAGTTTGCTGTCACCATCCATCATATGCCAAACTCCCTGATTATGCAGCCATCCAGAAACTGCTGTTCTCAGGCTCATAGGGAAACTGAGGCACACATGGAACATTATTTCAAACTCCAGTGTATGCATAATGGTCTCTCATATCTACTGTCAAATAACACAGCCAGGGTTTTTTCATTCCATGTCACAAGCACTTTACTTTTGCAGAAGAAATGTTTGCTAGGATAAAAAGCAATGGGCCTGAATTTCACTCTGAATCTATTAATTTACTTCCAGGCTGGCTGGCTGCATGATAGCTTGGTACTCCTGCTGCTTTAAGAAAGTCTTCAGATTTTGTCTTACTCCATGAATCGCTTTCTTTTGTTACTTATCATCTCCATTAGGATTCTATGGTTAGTTTTCTTTAAACAACATATTTTAAAAATCAGAGAAAATATCAACATAAAAGAATGTGGCTGAAAATGGGTTCCAAAAAATGGCATCACTTTGCCATCCTTGGGGGATATAAGTTCTAAAATGATCATCAACAGAAAATTTGGATTTCAGAGCTGCACTGTGTGTGAGTTTTACAATGAAAAGAAGGCAAGAAAGCATCTTTTTGTCCTTACACATAAGTAAAAATAGATATCTATTGTATAAGTCAATAGAAAGAAGTATGTCTGTTACCACCATGAGAGAAAATGGTCTTTACAAGATATTCTTTTTATCAACAGCTGATCCACTTCATGGAAAAATCTTAAAGGATCTGGCACAGCAAAGTTAATGGTCATATTCGTATTCAGTGAGTCCTTTCAGATTTGATCCAACACCTCCTGAGTCCAGTAGACTGTCACCTTGCACACAGCATGTGCACGTCTTGGTTTCTAAAATGAAGGGAGTTCAGTCTGTACTTTATAAAAGTAATTGCACTGTACCACAGCCAAACTTGAGACAAATATTGGCATTTTATCAAGTTACATATCCAGCATAATGACATTCAGTGAAAAACACAAGCTTTTGACAGGATGGATGAGATTCAAAATCTATGAAAAGCAGAGTTAATGTGAAAGCCTTGATTCTTGATATAACAGAGCTAGCTTGGAAATTTGGGCAGAGCAATGGGGAAAGGAGCTATTGCCTGACTTAATTTATTTACGTCAGTTAAGCATGTAAATCCCTATGGACTTCCCCTGTTTCACACATACTTTAGCTACAGCTCAAGGGAAATACAAAGGGAAATACAGAAATACAAAGGGAAGCTGTGAAGTACAGGTTGGCAGAGGAAATACTTGCTATTGAAACTGGTGAAAAGGTTGAATCTTATTAGCCATTAACCTTTCCGTTTCTGATTTCTTATTGGAGAGTTGTAAAGTTCTGCCCTAAAATGTAAAGATGAAAGTTATAGAAAATACCAGTGCTTTATCATCAATATCAGCAATAAACTAATATTCTGGAAGAGAGCAAAATGTAGAGGTCTATGGTGATAATATTACATCAGTATCGACTTTTAAAAATTTTACTAGTTCTAGCAACATAAATAGAACATAGCCTTTTTGCAGAAATATTGAGTCAATGGAGGAGGTTCAGATAGAAAAGAAAGGGAAATGTTTGCAACATATCTAAAGGCTGATTTTGTTTATGGTCATGGATTTCTCTTTTGCTCCAGAGGACCCTAAATTGTGGAATTCAACATGAATAAGACAAATATATGATTAAGAATCTATTCCTGTGGCTGTCAGAATCATGTTTAGGACATTACAGTAAAGCTACAGTCTTCTTTTTCCTATTTACAGCAATTTTTCTAGACTGAAGTCACTATATGCAATTGGTAATAGCTCACCTATAGCATAATTTATCCAATATGATGAAAGTAATGTTTTTACAAAGGGTAAGCTATTTAGTAGAACAGCTTGTACAGTGTTAATAAGCATAGTATATGTGTTTATAAAAATATTGGTTTAGGAGGGTGTGCTCAATATGAAGTCTTGTTTCTTATTGCTATCTTTTTCTATTACATGATACTTAATGAAGAGTAGGAGATAAACTCACCACAGAGGTATTTTGCTAGCCCAGAACTGAGCAGCTTCAATTCTAGGCAACAAGATACTACTAACTGCTCTGTAAAATGGGAAACTTGTACTAGCTGTTACCTTTTCTGTAGCTTGTTGTGAACAGCCAGAATATAAGCCATAGTGAAAAATCTACAGCATTGACTGAAGAGTTCTCCTGGCACATTACAGGAAGGTCCTCTTACTTCGGTGGTACAGGAGGGCCTGCTGAGGCTCTAACGCTGCTTTTCAAAGCACTACATCTAGAGGAGAGCTCTGCAGTACCATCTCCGAGTGAAATGAGCTGTGTCCCCACAGCCCTTGGATGGTATTGGGTGAAATCTGGGACTCTCCTTCTAGCCAGCAGGATGTGCTGAAGGTGACCATAAATAACTGCATCTTTGCCCCATATGCTGTACTAGGGAGCCTCAAGGCCTCACTGAGCTCCAAGTTCCATTACTGAGGCTACATCCCAAAGAAAGCTGCAAGCTAACGCTAAAATAAACTTGGTCTTTTTAACTTTAGGGGTAAATCTTCAGCTTTTAAATAGTTTGTGAGACTGGTCGTGGATCTCAGTGTGTTCTGTGTTTTGTGAGCTGCCAGAAACTAGCCAGAAAACCAGTCTATTTGTACACGTACTTCCGTGTTTGTATACAATCAGTAAGTACTTGGTGTGATGTTGCTTCTCTCTGGGATGCAAGAGAAGTTTGTTATCATTTTTGTAAAGAGAGATGCAACAAAACTAATAAATATTTACAGACAAACTTGCACCAGTTAAAATAAACTGCCTTAGCCTTACATCTTTCATTAGGTCACTGCAGCTCCTCTCTGTATACAAGTTCCCAGTCAGGTATTTGTAGGAAACTGAAGATACACTGTAAAATAAATTCTCTTCACTGTTTTATATAAATGTGTAATTGATAAGAGGAAAGAATTTTCATGCCCTTTGAAACAAGTACTATTTCATCAAAGCAAAAATTGAGAGGGTACTATCCCTGTAAACATATTCTGAAATTATGTCAAAAGAACCTAATTGTTAGAGAAGCTGATGACAATCAACTGCCTTCAGAACAAGATGAACCATTCAGCAAATATTCATTTCCATTAAAATCCTAAAATGTTCTATCTCATGCAGCCCTTGTTCTGGCTGTGGTCCATACCACCCTTAAAAGCCTATAATGTTTCACTTGATTTTTTTATTGCTTGTATTTTTTTTGACATAGCCATCAAAGTTAATCTGATTTTGAATTTAATTCCATTACGCCAATATCCTCCTTTTGAATACTCACTGAGTTGACAGGCATCAATAATTTAGCAAGCATCTGAGAGAAATATTTAGGAATATGTCAATATTACTCATTATTAAAAGTTTCTACAAATCCCTGAAGGCGGGGCAGATTTGATTTATGTGAAGACTGAGATGAACAGAGTTATGAGTATCACCTAAGATAGCGATGTTTGTTCCAAGCAAATTATACAGCAATTGTATTTAAACATTCAACAACAAAATAATTTGGTTTCCATTTGGGCTATGAAGGCAGAATTACTGCTGCTTCACCATAGTTCCATACCCTGTTTCCAGCGATATCTAGGCTTTTCCTATTCTCCCTCTTTACTACAAGACAATCCTATTTTGGATTGTCAGTTGACCCATCTCTATAACAACCTTAGAATTATGCTGATGCTCACAGTGGATCAAAATAGGACCGAGTTCAAATGCAACCAAATATATATCAGCTCATGAAATAAACAGATTGTGACGCCTTAGTGCTTACATTCAGACCTACTGTGCTTTCATAATTCAGAGCATTTTGGAAATCCATAAACAGATAGACTCTACGCTTGTTTTCATGTCCCTTATTTGTGCAAAGCAGTCTTAGGTTTCAAGATTAATAGGTGCCCGTGACAGCCTTAGGCTTGTTATTTCCCAGCCACTGCCACTTTGCCCTCCTCACTGAATGGAATTATTATGGTTCACTAAAAGATAGCAGTGTGACAGTGTGTGTCTTTCCTCTCCACTTGTTTGCCGTCTGTTCTTTCTTATTTCTCTGCTACAGATATGTATGTTTTACCTATTTTACACCCATCTGCAAATCACTAATCTAGATTTCTGTTCAGCTCTTTTCTGTAAAAAGCTATGCATGATTTTGCCTGCCTTTAAAGAAAAAAAAAAAAAACCAAACCAAAATGTCTTAACTCTCTTTTGTCTCTCTGCCCAGGATGGAACTTTTTCTTCACAAGGATCAATCTAAATAAGATCAATCTAAATAAGAAGTCAAAGGCCTAATGTAAATCTCATTTTGATTTTGTATCATTTCAGAAGTTACTATCTATCACTCATCTATTTTTTTTTCATATCAGAGCCCTTGAATGTTCAGTAGTATTCTAGGTTGTACTCCTACAGCCTCTCAATTTCAATTAAAACAGGTTTTGACAGCTTTTGACAAAATTTCTAATATCTCCCAAAAGAAGTACCAAGAAAGTGTCATTTTCTTGGTCTTCGTTATCTTGCCATATGGACACTTAAAATATCCTATTTGCAGGATACTAATTTCAGACCCCATATAACTTTATTCCTTGGAGCTCTGTTTTTGAATATTCTGATCCCTCTTTTCTCCTCAGAGGCTACCCGTGATCTTTAATCTGGACAGGGACACTTACTTCTGTTTGATAAAGCTGACTGCTTATCAAAGAGGAATTTGAAGTATTCTACAATAATACCAAAAGTATAAGATATGGGAGGACTTCTTTTTTTTCCTGGTATACATTGTGTTTCAAGACTGCATCGAAGTGACATCCTGGCATGGGGGAGCCATCCTTTCCTTCCCCATTCTGTATGCCCTGCTTTTTGTGAGAGAAGTGTACAGACTGGAAGGATGTGACAGTGCATGTCAGCCTTCTGCCTGTGCAGACAAAAAATGGTAAAGGCCCCTGGGACACATCACAGAGCTGACCTCCCCAATCTAATCCATTGATTAACCTCCTGCCTAGTAGCCTTGCTTTGAAGCATGTTGTGCTGTGCACAAACCACCCATCAGGGAAGCTGCAACATTGCAAGGTTGGTTCTTTGACGTCAGGTCAGTCAAACTCTTCTGTGGACTCACATACATTTGCCTTCCCTGCTATAAAACACGTTGCCCACATATTTCATTTCTGTATGAAAGGCAGAAGAAAATGTCTCCAGTCATTCCTCAAGCTAATGAATTAGTTTTGGGTCACCTGTCTGGTCTGCTCCTCCCTGCAGGTGGGACCCCTCTACAGTTTACTGGTTCCAACCCTCCAATGGAGCAAATAATGAAATCTTGGCTGTTACAGCAATAAGCATAGGCAAGAGCCTCTCTACATACCGTTCCTTGGCATCAACTATAAGCACAGGTCCTATCACTCTGAGAAGGAACAGTTTTCTGCACAATATGCTGTTAATTTCAGAAAGCTAGAAGAGGCTTAGCGAAGAAGGAAAATTACTGGACAGAAAGTTGGCTCTGTTTTACCTCAAACCAGGACATTAAGCAACCACGTAAATGTAGAACTATCCAGTTTCAGGAATTGCACTACCTTCTGACTTTTCTTTTGGTACAGAAACACACTATAACAGAGAAAACTTCAGTTTCCCTCACTTTTTGTGCATTTTCAGTGTCAGTTCAGGGACCTAAAACTGTTCAGTTTCTTCTCAGAGTGTATTACTTGTTCATTTTTTCTGCTTATACTGAGATTTAGGTGTTTGTCTCCAACTAGAGAGTAGGTGCCTTGTGACGAAATGTCAGTTTATTCTGCCCAGTATCAGAGAGCTATGCATAACAACTATAAAATGTCGTGCTTGGTTTCTTGCTTCAATGGGTTAGTCCCAGATTTCACATTGTATGCAATAGTACAATCATGTAAACAAAAGCATAGAAGGCTGCCTTAGATATAGCTTTGAAAAATGATGAAACCAGTTTGCTTTCAAATTTTTTTTTTCATTTCAAACTTACCAAGCAATAAAGTTTGAGAAGTCTTAAGAGCTTTTTAACACAAAAAAACTTTAATCTAATCTAGATATTATTGCATACGCTTGTTGAAAATGTCTGTATAGTCTGAGATCACCTGAACTATTATCTTGTTCACTTTATCAGAGATTCACAAAGCACAGAAGCTGCCCTAGCAACATTATAGAATGTTTGGCCTTATCTGCTTTTTAGAGGTGCTTAGCTTCTGTAGTCATTATCTTAACTGCCAATAGCTCCACTCAACAAAGTAGGATCCAGAGTCTGGAAAAGTTCCTTGGAAATTTTTAGTTTGTGCACTTAGTCCTGCATGGGAAAAAAAGATGTTCCCAATGCTCTTGAGTATGACTGTGGTTCCTCAGCATTCAGGGGATGATAGTCAGGAGCCCTGACCCAACAGGGCCAGAAACTCCTCAGACAGCTTGGCCTACAGGTCTTGAAGGAGGTGATGCAGCAGTTGGTTCCTTCTGTGGAAAGCAGCACCTCCCTCTGTGCTCCAGTTTTTGAGAGTGATCATTTCACATTCAAAAATAGCATTAGCAAAATACTCAGTCTAAAAGGTGCTATTTTGCTTTCAGACGCTTAAGATGTAGTAGGGGCTGTGTATCAGGGGAGATAGGGAAAGAAGTTTTTTAGAAGCTAGAGCTATTGCTTTCCTATCATGACCTTTCATAGATTCCCCTGGCTAGTCAAAAATGTCCAGGGAGAATTTTCTTGATGTAGACTAATCTGAACCTGCCGGAATGTATAGTTTCCAGTGAGGTACTCACAGTGCACGTAGATAAAATGAGACCTCCAAAGGACAAAGAAATATGTGCTTTTATTAAATGCACAAACTCCATTATCATCTTTGGCATGTGACAGCATCTATCAATCAGTTCTAAAGCCATATGGATATTGGTAGGAAGAAACTAAGATTTTTTTATTTGTTGATGGTGCTCTTTTTGTTGGAGGTCCAATATATATTTCTTCATTCTAAATATATTTTTAACCCACAATAAATTGTTTATATAAGACTTTCTTTTAGAATTTCTCATCCAGTAGACATTTTTTTTCAGAAATAAACTAAATAGTTTAAAAAAAAAAAACCCACAAGGGAAACAGAACAGAAACACTGGGGTTCTTCATTCTGCTGATTTGTTGCTCAGGTTGATGCTCAATTGCTATAAGTTGCGTAGGCTGTAAGGTGCGATTGTTAAATTTCTGCTGCTCTACTGAAACTGCTCGACCAAACCTGGTATTATGCCAACTCGTATCAGCAGATAATTCAGCATAATATCGTCAAATGATACCTTTAACAGTTTGACTTCCATTTAATCAACACAGAAGAAAAGCAGGAGAGTTTAATAAACACATATAATGCCAATGTTATGAATAAAATAATTATATTAAAACTCATGTAATTGAGTTATGTGTGTTTACTAGATTTCTGCCAAAAGCCATCAGGCAGCAGGATGCTTTGCAGTAACACAAGCATAGCAGTTTTAAGTTGTCAAGGAGTTTGATGCAATTAATTCATGGAGATATTTACATAAATGAATTATGTCAAGCAATTTTTGCTATTTAAAAAAAATTCAGCATCTGCAGACAAAAACTATTTCCTCCACTTGCAGATGCATTATTAAAGCTGAAAAGCAATTCAGTCTCCATTTCTTGGCTATTATGAAGAACACTTAGGGCAGGGAGACAATTTTTTTGAGGAGATAAAGACAGCTGTGAACAATAAAAGTCCATGCTCATAATTAAAATGTAGCTTCCTCCCTTGCACATGCCCTTAATTTCCATCTTGATACAGTCAGGAATAAACTAACATTGCTACCAGTGCTACCATTGCTACCTGGTTTTCAAAACTAGATTTTTACAGGAAGGTAAGACAGAAAAGAACCTGGCCAACAGTGGGAACACCATGTATGCTGGGCTGTGTTCGCAGACAGAGAAACTGTAGAAATTATAGTGGATTGCATTGAGAAGACTTTGATACAGCAGAGCTCTGTTAAAATAGAGGCAGTCTTGAGCTCTTAAAGAAGAAAATATCAGCTTGATATAAAAGCAGATTTCAAGTTCTCATCCATTTAAATTGGGATTCACCACACTGCAGTCTTTTGTTCAATCAAGAAGACACACTGCTTTAAATGTTAGGCCATAGAATCTCTCTACCCCTTGCTCAAGTATCCAATCCCTTGCTCAAAGCCAGATCAACACTGAATTCAGTCCCAGCTGCTCAGGGGTTTCTGAATTGTGAGACCTTTCTGTCTACCCATTTCTGTAGTCAGTCTAGGTCTCTCTGAATGACTGCCTTTGTCCTTCAGTGTATCATCTGCTCCAGCAGTCTTGTGTCATCCAAGGTATTGATGAAGCTACAAAGCAGGAGAGTTCACAGGATAGATCCTTGGGGAAATCCATTTTGAACTGAATTTCCAGTAGAGACTATTAACCTCTATCCTCCTGACCCAGGCAGGTTTTCACCAATCTAATCATGCATCCCCCCAGAAAATGAGGTTCCGTCTTGGATACCAAGGAAGATGCTCTCAAAATGGCCTTGATAAAGCAAAGATAGACAGCATATACAGCTGTTTGCTCATCCACACATTTAGCCATTTTATTGTAGAAGGCAAACAGGTCTGTAAAACATAATTTACTCTTGGTAATTCTGCATTAACTACTCACAGTCACCTTCAATTCTTTGACTCCTGACCATCCGTGTTAAGCATAGACATTACCATGAACTAAAATTCATTATATATTACCTGAGAAGACTTAATGGTATCAGTGGGTTCTAAAGGAAACAAAATCATCACAGAAGTATAAGATAATTCATGTCAGGCATAAACACTGGAAATCATCTAGTGCAACCCTGCTCTCCCCTACTAGAGTATGATCAACCTTAAAGTTAGATCAAGTTTCTCAGAGCTGCGTCCAGATAAATTTTGAATATTTCTAGTGGTAGAGATTCCACAACTTTTATTCATCACTTGTTTCAGAGTTTACCCACTGTCTTTTTTTTTTTTCTTTTTTTAAAAATTTTTATATACTAACTGGAATTTTGCTTGCTGAAACTTGTGATCATTGCTTTTTGTCAATACAATTTATTACAAAATGGCCAACAGCTAGGTAACAAAAAGTGCTGAACACAGGGCTGTATCTGAGAGTCAGAGCTTTTCTTTCCTCCCTCCTGTTTGGCTTATGTTTGTCCTGATCACTGTTCCTCTCAAAGAGAGTCAGAATCCTTCTTGTCATTTTGTCTTAAACAAATCATTAGCCTTTATGTTTTTGTTCCTAATTCTAGCTATGGATTATTATCCATTATAGCTTTCTTTTGTATTAGAAAATATTTTCCATCCATCTGAATGGAGAAAAAGGACATGACAGTCCACAAATCTGAATGTATTTTAAATCTCAAATTGCTTATTAAGATATCACAACAGCGTCATTTGTCTCAGTCCATATGGGAGTTGACAATTACATAGTATTTAAGATACTTCTAACAGACCTGCTATGTTTTGTCTGTTTCTGCAACTGAACTACTTTGTGTAGTGGTCAATTTTAGCTAAAAATATGATCAGAAGTGATATTTTCACCAGTTCAATCCTACTGAAACAGAATTCTTAGACTTATTTTTTACTGATGTAATTCTTAACCCAGTGTTATTACAGACTGTGTCTTTCAGGGCTCAGCTTCATGGTTTGTGAACACCTAATAAAAAATCAGTGAAAACAGATTTTATTTTCTACTTATGCTTGCATATACTTCAGCCCATTTTCTCTGACTGTAACACAGCTATTAAAACTATTGGGTAAGTCCTTCATTCTACATAGCATTTAGTAAACTGCTTGCATTGCTTGATACAAATTTCTAGACCTCCTACTAGCTAATATTTAAACAAAAAAAAGTGGAGCCATTACTTACCTTCAACAACCCGTAACAGTCAATAGGTCATCCTGACATTGTACACCACAATTACATAAGATAAACTGTTCCAGAATATTGTGTGGAGGGTCTGCTTCTACTCTTGACTATTTTACACCAATGGAATGGGCTAGAGATTTTGCTATCAATTCTGTAATCTCTTTTCAGTACATATGATAGAAGCCATAATTACTGCTGCCGTGTCAAGGGTTATTCCCTAATCTCTGTCCAAATAGAAATTTCTCCCAGTCTCTTCCTGAAGGGCATTTTTTTTTTTAGCAACCAGTTTCTAAATTTAATTTCCGTCTTGCCAGCCAAATTATTCTTCTTATTTTTTGTGATATTTGACTATTTATCTGTTGCCTAACTTTACAGTGTTTGCCTTTGTCAAAACTCTTATTTACTTAAGTCATTGGTTGTGCCATACAGCTGTCTCCTCTGCTTTGTGCTGTTTGTAAATTGCACGTTGCAGATTCAAGAAAGAGTATGCTTTGCTGGCAGAAATTTCCCATCAAGTCAATAGGAACAATGTCACTGACTATTATGTATTGATGTTATGAGTGCTTAGAAATGAGAGAGATGCATTTTTCCCATTTTTAGTAACTTTAAAACCTAGTTTTTAAAAAGTAGTGGTCTCATTCTGTTCCATTACACTAAGTATAGTGTCTTCTGTTTTGCAAGTAAATCTGTTGAAGATAATAGCTTCTATGCTGCCAAATAAAAATTGCATGACTCTCATGATCTTTACCACTCACTTCACAGTTCTACTAATTGGAGCATGGCTAGAATTTAGCTCTTAAGTTTCAATTGCATTTGTAATCCATTTGTTTTTACAGATGAGGGAATTTTACCCGTCCTACATAAATGCAGAGAATGAGAAGCAATGTCAAATACTTCTATCTCTTCTATTTTGGCCATTTAAATGCAGACTAAAAAACAGGTAAATATCAGTCTAATTACTATAACTCCACAGCCCTAGTTAGCTAGCCGGAAGGAGTAGACAGGCTGACAGCTGCCCTGATTTCTTTCTTGTCATTTAGTCAAACGGCTGTAAATTTTTATACTGTAATATTGAAGGGATTCTTCAAGCACACAACTACTAGCCACACTTGCCTGCCTTATGCAGGCTTAGCGCCTTGGGGAAGCTCAGGACAATATACTTTTCCTTATATTATGAACAAGAGGGGAAAATGTGGATTTATCTTCCAGCTGTATAAACTCCCGGAAGTGGAAGCAGGAAAAGAGCATTACAGTTTCGGTACCTTGGTACCTATTTTTCTCTTTGTAGAATTCCCTAACCCAAGTATCAGATAGAGCAGGCTTCATTAGTTCCTTTTGTATGATAGCCCCTCTGCCTCCAAGATCATAGAAAGGCTAGGGATTTATAAACTGTCATCCATAGCAGAAGGAACCCTTCCAACAATCTAATTGGTATTTCTGTGATGAGGCCAAGAAAGAGACTGTGAATAGCATTGCATTACACAAAATTCTCATGATACTTAGAGGAAAGCTCTCACTGTCATATCATGCATAAATGGTACTATCTCTTGGCTGTGCTGGTAATTGACTGATCTCAGAAACTGATCAAAGACTAAAGTAGAACTGTAGAAAAACTGTGGAGAACTGGCCATTATAAGACTTGTCTTCCAAGAAAGCATTTCTTCCTGAACCACATAAGGTCTGCTCCAGCACTTTTCAATTGTTTCTGCCTGCTCACTCAGCCATGGCTGAAATAAATATATTTCTTCAGTCATTCCTGAAAGAAATGCTATTTCTCCTATAGACAGGATTCTAGTTTAGCTACAGTGACTTGCAGAATTTAACTGTGATTCCGTGCTAATTTGCTTGACATGTATTCCTTAAAGAAAAAAAATAGAGGGAGAATATAAACTAGCAAATTATCCAGTTACTTCAGTCAATGACAACACAATATGTCAGCAAACCTATAAGTGCTTCCTCCCTTCCCTGCCTCTGTGCGACAGTTATCCAACTCTGCTGTTAAGTAGTCACTCTCAAAATGCTGCTCAAATTGATGTGACAAACTTCAGCTTGTGGTCAGCCACAGCAGTGGCTTGTGACAGGATCTATTTATGTCAAGTACAGAACTAGTATGTTCCAAAATGGGTCTTCAACCTGAAACTGTTCCTTAGACAAGCACAGAAAATGTGAGGCTCATGAAGTTACATTAACCTTCTCACCCAAATCACCACAACAGGGAAAGCTACGCCTCTGATGGGAGGCTAAAGAAAGAAATCAGACTGGGTAGAGTTAACATATCACTGTAATAACTGTTACAGAAGAACTTAAATAGACTATTCAATGGGAAGTATAGGAGAGTAAGAAAAATGTTAAAGAGAAAAACTGTACATGGTTCCCCTCACAAGAAGAAACAAATTTCCCCATCACAGAGGTATATATCTTGCTAAATTTTGTCAGCTAATTACAGTGATCTATCTGGCAATCCTTCACAGTTCTTCATGTATTTTTCTTTATGACCTCTCTGTGAGAGAAGAAAGTGTTGCTATCCCATTATCGCAGAGAAGGAACTGGGGCATAAAGAAAATGTGACTTGTTCAAGATCACACTTAGTGTCTGTCCTTTGGGGCACTTGAAATCATTGCACATGATATAATCCAATGTCGAGGCTAAGAAGCATTATTACTTAAAATCTGTTGTTTTAAAATTAGATTTCTGTGGCTTTTAGATTTTGTATTTATTTGTGTGAGGCCACATGCAATAGGAAATCCCAAAGACTTGCAGTTTTCTGACTGAAAATATATGACTGAATAACTATTTCTACTATTTATTTGTTAGATTAACTAATAAAAATATCTGAATCATTTTCTCAAAATTATTTCTGTCAAGCCTGTTTATGCCTCTCTTCTTTGCAGATGATAGATAAAGAAGGCTTTTTTCCTTTGGTTACCTGATGGTAACCCAAGATGGTTGTTAAAAAAAAAAAAAAAAACACCAGAAAAAAAAAAACAGAAAAAAGCTAATTCTACTTGCAGCCTATGTGGCAATATTAAAAATGTAAAGAAGAAAAGTAGCAGTAGAAAGTGCTTTCAAGATTACTCTAAATAGCACTGTATATTTACAAATTTAATCTCCAAATATGGTATGATGTATTTATTGCTGTGAGATTTATTCCTTTATAACACTTCAGAACATTTAAAAGTTTTCAGGACATATTGATGGATGTGTGTGTCTGAGATGCTGTCTGTGTCAAAAATTAGCAGCTGTGAAGATCACTCTGGCTTTTTTCACTGAATAGGAGTGAAGGCACAAATTAACTACATTGGTTAGATGAGATTTATTGATGTGCCAAAGGAGCACTTCAAATTCTGTGCTCTCCTTTTCATACATGCTCTAAAATACAATATATCTCCAGTGTGTTTTTAGAGCAGTGAGGGGAAGTTGGTCTATTTCCTTTTTGGCATGATGGAAAGGCCAATCAGATTTTGCTTATTTGGAAACCTAGAAAAAATTCACTGTTGTCAAACTCAGTGAAAAGTAGAAGCCTACTTCTTGTCTCTGGTAAGAGCAAAGAACTTCTGCTCCCATGTGCTCACTAATACGGGTAACACCGAGAACATGGCTTAACTGTGTCTTGATGAAACTAATTGAAAAATTAATTCCTGCATATTAGTCTACACAGTTTTTATTTAAAACCAACACTGCCCCACTGTAAATTTCATACGTTAAGTGTTAAGTGCTTTCAGATTTAGAGGACTAGTGTAAAGTGGAATGTGAAAACGTTCTACATAGTGCATGTGTTCTCTGAGACCTTTCTCCCTTTCATTTTTTGGCTTTGTATGGTTCTCAGAACAATGTCCTATTTTAGATATATTAATATTCCTGGCATACAGATGCAAATACATATAGCTGTACTTTGATTTAAGACCCCTACTTTACTGGCAAATGGATTTAGTTGGAAGAAAAGTGAGTATTAGTTTATATCAAATAAAGAGAGATTTTTGAAGCTAAGAAATGTGAATCTGACATAGCCAGGAACTGCCAATTATTCATTTCCACAGTACTCCTACTTCAGACGAGATGCGAAGGTTAATCCATTATGAAACCTTTTTCTCCTTACTTTTCTAAACTAGAGTATCTAAAGACTAAAACCATCATCAGTAACTCATTTTGTGTGGGTAGTAGAGGAGGAGAATTTTTTGAAGTCAAGTATAAACTCCTACATATAATGCTATTAGGAAGGTTAAACACAGAGTGACTTTTCAGGTACAAGTAACCATAAGAAGGAAACTGGAATGTCATTTCAGAATATGTATTTTGTGTTCAATTAGGGGAGAGAGGTTACTGAAAGTCATAAAACAAGAAGTAACTTGCTTTTCAGCTTTTTAGAAAAGATTGTTTGGTCTCAAAACAAGCTCATCTTTTAACTGTGTTTAAGACTTACATTGGCCTTATTAAGTGGGAACAATTGCCTCATACCTGCCTTGCTCATCAGTTTGTCTTGCGGCCCCTAATAACTGCAACAAAGGTTGAATTATCAGTGAGGGCTACTCTTCATTTCTCTGAAGTAAAGACTTTCCAACAACTGCGATTGATCCCACTGTGTATACTGAATTGCCATAATACTCTAACTCTCCTTTGTTGCTGTTTGGTCTTCTTACGGGACAGTCATCCCAATGAATTTTTTAAAAAAACAAAAGCTTTTATTTTCCTCACAGGAAAAGGCTTGTAGAAGATACATGCATCCATCAAAATTATTACCAAAAATAGCATCTGTCAAAATCTTGGGCACACACAGATGTCCACAGGGATACAAACTAATTGATGATTAATATAAAAATATGTATCTTCTCTTTTATTATTATTATATTTTTATTCCCGATTGTCCTTCATAAGATTAATTTCAGGTAGATAAAACTCAATGATAGCCTATATTTTGCATGTTTTCTGAACACATAGCAAAACATTAAGTAGATGTTATGCTTGAGTAGTTAAATAAAATATAAAGATGTATTCCACAAACTCCTGTTGGAAGTGGAGAAGATGGGGAAGCTACATTCTTTTTTAAATTAAATGTGTCTCATTTACCTCCTAAAATTATTGTGAAATTTTATGTGATTTGTCTTGCATATAGACACTTTTCTGTCTGATTATTTAGTAGAAATATATATCTTCATTAACTGCAGTCCTTGTCTTACTCAAATTAGGTACCTGAAATTCTGTTAATATATGAGTTGCAACTCTTGAACCAAAATAAATACATATCTAGATACAAATAAAAAGTGAGATTGTTTTTGCAAAAGAATTTAAAATTTAGATTAGATATTAGGAAGAAAAGGTGGTGAGACGCTGCAACAGATTGCCCAGGGAAGCTGTGGCTGCCCCATCCCTAGAAATGTTCAACACCAAGCTGGATAGGGCTTTGAGTCCCCCATGGCATGGGGGCCGGAACTAGATGATCTTTAAGGTCCCTTCCAACTCTAAACATTCTATGATTCTATGATTATAAAATATCACCTAATTATATTATCACGTTAGCTTAACATTGGCAGGTTTCAGAGTAACCATTTTTCACCTTTCCCAAATCGGAATCCCACTTAACTTCAATACAAACATAAATCACAATTCACACTCTTGTTTTGTGGAACTTCCATGTAAGAGTGTTAAAAAATGCAGACTATTTGTATTTTCGGTTTCAGTTGGTAATCTCTACGTTTGGGAATAAATAGAAAACAAGCAGGAACAGATAAATTGATTGTTTAAAGTAATTGAAGGCATTTTGAAGTGGAGATACAAATCCTTCTCTTTTTCGTTACAGTTACATTTCATTGTAATTTCACAACCAAGGAAAAATTTCTGCACCAACTGCATGCTTCAACCTTTTGAACTAAATACATTTGCATCTGCTCATACTAATAGTAAATGCTTGTTTGTGACTACAGTTTGCAATTTACACAAGCCTTGAGAAACACAGTTGCCGCATCATACCAAACTGATAGTGTTCAAGTAGGTTTGAAATGAGATAAAGCAAACCTATCTGTGTCTGCATTGTAGGTTTACCTGCTTCTTACAAGCCAAGTATCCATGGTTCAAGTGGAAGCCAGATCACTTTATTATTTTTTCTAATGCCAGAAGCAGTTACATTCCAGGAACTGAGGGGGAAACTGTAATATTGTTGAGAAGCTGTCAAACCAATGGTTTGAGAATATTTTATTATTTTTCAGAGTTAATTTTCACTGGAGCCTGGTCAGTGTGTTCCTTGTTAATACTGCATTATCCTGAATGAGCCAGCTATTCTTTGTCAGTAATGGCTTTTCATTATGAACTTCTGACCTGATTAGTTTCAATGTTATATATTTTTTACATATTATCTGTGGCCTATATTACTGTCTTACTAAGTTATCTACATGAATAATTACTCCTATTATCTTTGTCATGTTTGGGTGGAAAATCTCAAGTAGAGTGGCAGAAGAAGCCTGCTCTGCAGAAATTATAGCACTGTACTCAACTGTAGTAGCATAATAAAGTGGTTCAGAGCAACCTGCCAAAATCTCTGACTTCTGTTCTTATGTCTAGTCGGTCTGTTCTGGCAGTGAATTTCAGAGAGACAAACTGCTTTTCCCTTTGCTCTTTGCAGAGATGTCCAGTCAACTGGACACTTGTTAGAGACTCTGGGCTGCTCTCAATTAGTCTCAATGGTTTCTGTTAAGATTGTCGTGAATTTTTTCCTGAATTTCAAAAGCTTGCCATGTTAGAGTTTTTAATTTAATTTTGAATTTTTGAAAAATGACAACTTCAAGATCATCCATGACAGTTGTACAAAGGAAACCTCAAATTACAAAATTGGTTCACAAAATCATTATTCTTCAGGAAAAAAAAACGCCTTGATGATTCTCCTCTACTGAAAAATAAAATTTTGCAGGAAACGGCGGAACCATAGTATATACAGTATATCAAAGGCAATGGAGCACCTGTAAATATTTTTTCATGACTATTTTAATGATCATCAAAATACTTACAAAGTACTGGGTCAGCTGTTCTTTTCTGGATGGACAGAACTTGAACTGATGAAAAGTCCGAGCAGGTGGAACTGCAGTCCTGGAGTTCATGCCAGATATAAACATATCGAGTGTATTCAACTGACCTTCCAGCTGATTTCTGGGGTGAGTACAATTATTTGTGTTGATGAGGATCTGAACTTGGACAACCTCATTTAAAAGCAGAGATGGTTGTTTATGGCTGCTGCCTGCATCCTCTGTAGTATACTGAATCACCTCTAATTTACAAGTGAAGGTTGATGCACCTTAACGAGTGTTTGCTGTTGCCAGAAAGAGTTTTCCAACCCTTGATTAAATTATGATTAAGTGAAACTGCTGCTGATTTTCACTGGAACTGATCTATAATCATACATTACCTTGTGTACTTGGGAAGCGCTGCTTTTAAAAAATGCACATATATGTGTTCAATTTAATTCTGCATTTTTTATTGGCATTCAGTGGGTAATAGTGTAATCTTTTGTAACAGACAAAGCAGCAGAATATGAAATGTCTTCTAGACAGGGAAAGACGACTGTATTTTCTTTCCCATTGACCCCTCTTTTTGGTAAATTCCCATGAACAAGACAAACTGTGAGATACCTCTGATGTAAGATTCTGTCATAGCTGTGACACTAGGAAGCAGCACTGAAGTGGTGTGATGCTGCATGACCTGTGTGAGTATGATATTATCTTTTTAAGTTTACCAGGATCTGTGGGTTTGGGGATGCATATGCTGTGCCCAATTTCACTGGATCAAAGCCTTGTCCCATTCCTTGAAGAACTCAGAAAAAAACCAACATACAATTCTTCAAGGAATTTTCCCTGCCCTCTATTCCTATTCATGATCTCTAGAAGAGAAGAATTGATCCAACTGTTTATTTTGGAACCAAATATAGAGCTGCATGTTAACAAAACCATCAAAGGGTATTTGGAAATTGAACAGCTCTTCAACTTTAGGAAAATAATTTTCTGATGATGAGCTGTACCAAAGCATATGTAAGAATAATAATATTTTGAGATGTGTCTAAGGGGTTTTATTCCATGGTTAAGTGAGAGAATTTTGACAGAACATGTGGAATTGTTTAGTGACTCTTAGCATGTCTTTTCTTCTTATTTAGATACAACTATTTTCTTGGGATGTGATGGTTCCTGCCCTTCCCCACCTCGAATCCTGTGATACATAAATAGAACAAACTCACTGAAAATTTGAAAGAGCATGATATTTATACAAAATAGAAGCTCAGAATGAAAAACATTGCCTGGAATAAACACTGATAGCATAATAAATCAAAATCGTTGGAGATTTCTAGAATACCTATTCCCAGTACTTTGCTCTACTGTTATGCATTGCAAATCATCTATTATTTTAGGTTTAAAAAACCCCACATATGCTTTTGTGTCAATGTGTATACTAAAGTACACTTCATGTCATAACTTTTTTTTTTTAATATTTAGTGATTTTTACCTGTATTGTTATTTAACATATAGCTTGATTTTCAAAGCATTTTTACTTTTAATCTAAGCTTCAGAAATGACTGGCATGGCTGAACAGAGAGCTTTGGCTGGAACTCAGGAAAAAAAGAAGCATTTATGACCTTTGGAAGAAGGGGCAGGACACTCAGGAGGATTACAAGGTTGTTGTGAGGTTATGCAGGGAGAAAATTAGAATCACCAAAGCTCAGCTAAAGCTTAATCTGAGTACTGCCACAAAAGACAATAAAAATGTTTCTACAAACACTAGCAACAAAAGGAGGACTGAGGAGAATCTCCACCCTTTATTAGATGTGGGGTGAAAAATAGTGACAAAGGATCAGGAAAAGGCTGAGGTACTTAATGCCTCCTTTGCCTCAGTCTTTAATAGTAAGACCAATTTTTCTCTGGGTATCCAGACCCCTGAGGTGCAAGACAGGAACAAGGAGCAGAATGAAGCCCCCATAATCCAAGGATAAATGGCTAGTGACCTGATACACCACTTAGATACACACAAGCCTATGAGGCTGTGTGGGATCCACAGAATCTGGCAGAAGAGCTCACCATGCCACCTCAAATCATTTATCAGCAGTCCTGGCTACCTGCGAATGTCCCAGTTGACACTCATCTACAAGAAGGGCCAGAAGGAGGATCCAGGGAATTACAGAACTGTCAGTCTGACCTCAGTGCCAGGGAAGGTAATGGAGCAGACCATCTTGAGTGCCATCACATGGCACATACAGGAGAACCAGGCAAACAGGCCCAGCTGGCATGGATTTATGAAAGGCAGGTCCTGATTGACAAACCAGATCTCCTTGTATGACAAGGTGACCCACTTAGTGGATGAGGGAAAGGCTGTGGATATTGTCTACTTAACCTTTAGTAAAGTGTTTGACACCATTTCCCACAGCATTCCCCTGGAGAAACTGGCTGTGCATGGTTTGGAAGGGTGTACTGTTTGCTGGGTTAAAAAACAAGTAATAGTAGGCACAGATGGTGGTGGTGAATGGAGTTAAATCCAGTTGGCAGCTGGTCACAAGTGGTGCTCCCCAGGGCTTAGTACTGGGGACAGTTCTGTTTAATATCTTTATCAATGATCTGATGACGGCATCAACTGCACCCTCAGTTCACAGATGACACCAAGTTGGGTGGGAGTGTTGACCTGCTTGAAGGGAGGAAGGCTCTACAAGAGGGATCTGTACAGGTTGGATCAATGGGCTGAGGGCAATGGCATGGGGTTCAACAAAGCCAGGTGCCAGGTCCTGCACATGAGTCACAACAACCCCATGCATCATTACAGGCTTGGAGAAGAGTGTCTGGAAAGCTTCCTGGCAGAAAAGGACCTGGGTGTGTTGGTCAACAGCCATCAATGTGCCCAAGTAGCCAAGAAGGCTAGAAGCATCGTGGCTTGTATAAGATATAGTGTGGCCAGCAGGACTAGGGAAGTGATTGTCCCCCTGTGCTAGGCACTGGTTTATGAGGCCCCATCTCAATTACTGTGTTCAATTTTGGGCTCCTCACTACAAGAAAGACATTGAGATTCTGGAGTGAGCCCAAAGAAGGGCTAGAAGTTGGAGAAGTTTTATGAGGAGCAGATGAGGGAACTGGGGTTGTTTAGCCTGGAGAAAAGGAGGCTGAGGGGAGATCTTATTGCTCAGTACAAGTCCCTGAAAGGACGTTGAAGCGAGAAGGGAGTTAGTCTCTTTTCCCTAAGTAACAAGTGGTAAGAGGAAATGGCCTTAAATTGTGCCAGGGGAGGTTTAGATTGGATATTTGGAAAAATTTATTCACCAAAAGCATTGTCAAGCACTGGAACAGGCTGCCCAGAGCAGTGGTTGAAGCACCATTCCTTGAGGTATTTAAAAATTGGGCAGAAATGGTGCTGAGGGACATGATTTAGCAGGGACTTGGCAGTGCTATCTTACCAGTTGGACTTGATTTTAAAGGTCTTTTCCAACCTAACTGATTCTGTAATTCTGAAATAGTGAATGCTAAATGGAAGAAAAATAAATATAATACTTTTAAAAAGGGCTCTATTGCTTCTAAAACAATAATTTGAACTATATCCACATAACAAGCACTATTGACAAATAGAAAACAAAAATAATTTGTAATTACTTTGCTTCTAATTCCAAACTAAAATAAAAATAGATCTAATTATGGAAAAATAATTTAAATGGAAATGTTTACTAACAGCATTGGAAGCATTGGAAGCCCAGCAGTAATACTGAGCAATATGAGATATAATTAAGTCTCCTGCCTGCTTCAATAGACTTTTTGTATTGATGAATCCCCTGCACTTTTATAAGAAGAATTGCTTATCTTAGATTTAAAACTTGATTCCAGCACAAATATATAGAAATTGTGTAATCCGTAAAATGCACTCTCATGCTTAAATAGCAGAGATGGATTCCTTAGCTAATTATTTTGAGCAGACACAAGTTTTTTTAATCAAAATCCATGCAGCAAATAAAAATAATTTAAGGAGCCTGCAAGCACATTTCTGCAATCCCCTCACCACATATATCCTGATACAGCATGCAGGTGAGTAAGACTGTATATAAAGTAGAAGATTTAACTTCTTTGTGCTTTCAAACCAGCAGTGGGGTAGGAGACAGGTTCTGCAGCAGAAGTTAACATTGCTAAGTTGAATCATGCAAAATAGGATGTTCAGAATCACATTCTCTGAAATCTCGCTGCCATGCTGAGGGCCAAATGGAGGCAGAAAAGAAGAGCTGCAACCTATGGTTGAGAAAACAAAGTAGGGTCAGATTTCCTTGAAACTGAAAAAAACAAACCCAAACAACTTTAGAAAGAAAGGGAGCCTGTACAAGAAGGGAATAAATACTTCATTTAAACCAAAGTGGAAACCAGCTGCTAATGCTTAAGATCAAAAATGTTACAGGAGGCTTTTTTTTAGGGAAAAGAAAAAAAGAAAAAAGAAGAACAGTGGAAAAAAAATATCAAACATGAAAGATGATGGACCCTCTGAGATTAAATCAAAAGCATTCTTCTGACTTTTGGTAAAAGGGGTAGTCCAAAGCATGAAACTTTTGCGGGTGACATAGTGGCTATTTGAAGACACCATATCGGAAGCTCTCATCAGATAGATGCATACTGCATATCCTAAAAAGAATAAAATTAGGAAGCCTAAATTGAAGGTAAAGGGATGTTATTAAGAACAAGAATCACGGAATCACAGAATGGTAGATGTTGAAGGGACCTTTGGAGAGTAACCAGTCCAACCCCCCTGTCAAAGCAAGTTCAAAGAGAGCAAGCTGGACAGGAACACATGCAGGTGGTTTTGAGTATCTCCAGAGAAGGAGACTCCACAATCTCTCTGGGCAGCCTATTCCAGTGGTCTGTTACCCTCAAAGTGAAGAAATTTTTCCTCATGTTGAAATGGAATTTCTTGCGTTTCAGTTTGTGCCCTTTGCCCCTTGTCCTGTTACTGGACACCACTGAAAAGAGTCTGGCCCCATCTTCTTGGGACTTGTACTTTAGATATTTATAAGTATTGATGAGATCCCTTCTCAGTTTTCTTCAGCCTAAAGAGACCCAGGTCTCTCAGCATTTCCTCATAAGGGAGGTGTTCCATTCCCCTGATTATCTTCATAGTACTCCGCTGGACTCTCTCCAATAGTTCCCTGTTTTCTTGAACTGGGGAGCCCAGAACTGGACACAGTACTCTAGATGTGGCCTCCCAGGGCAGAGTAGAAGGATACAATGACCTACTGGCCTAAGCTTACCTATAAGGAAGTTATGGGAGAAAGTGTCAAGGCTGCCTTCATAAAGTTGAATTCTTGTCCAACTGAGAGTATCAGACAAGGCCACAAGCACTGGCAGATTAAATGTGAAAGGAGATTTTGAGGAAAAACTTGCAAAGACATAAAAAGTAAGAATACATTTTTTTTCAAATACATCAGGAGCAGAAAGCTCGCCAGAGAAGCATAACAGCCAATCTATAAGCAAGGCATAAAAGCATTTGCCATGGACAAACTTAGGGAAGTTTCCATGCTGAAACCCTTCTTTTGGAGGAGGTGTTAGAGAATCTGTCACAAACTGAAGCGTCAGTGGAACAGATTATAGAACCAATTGACAGAATACTCCAACCACCAGGACTGGATGGCACCTGCCCAAATTCTAAAGGAATGCAAATGTGAAATAGCTGAACTACCAGCCAGACTAACTTCTCACTTAAAGCCACCTCAGTATAAAGTGGAAATGGGAAAGGCAAAATTATTTTCAAAAAAGGGAGACGGGGAATAACACAAAACTACAGAGAAAGGTCTGAGTTTTAGAACAGCTTCAGCATGATGAGTAATTAACTAGATCAACACTACCCTGCCTGGAAAAGAGGCAACTGTCATACCATTATGCAGAAAGGAACATATTACAGAAAGCATCAAAAGTTGTTCACCATCTTTTCTATTTCATGAATGCAGGGACATCAAATGAAACTTGCTAGTGGCAGATTCAAAAGAAAAAAAAAGTTGATTCTTCAAACAATGTTCACTTGAATTAGAAGCCCCTTGACACAGAGTTGGGAATTTTTGTGTCCAGATTTGGTAAAGAAGTTCATTTGAAAAGTCCTTCATTTTCATTGAAAGGTCCTCAGGCGAGAGCAAAGAGCAAAGAGAAAGGCCAGAAATCAGGAGACAATGATTTACAGAAAAAGACTGAAGCCACATTGTTTTAAATATAAAGGAGATCACTGAGGGAGGGCGTAAGTTTTCAAGTATATGATCAACTATTGCATAAAGGTAAGGTAAGGAACTGTTCTCCATGTCCTTCTAGGACAAAAAGGAATAAGCTTCAGTCTGCAAACTAGTTAAGAGTAGGAATAAATTTCTAATCACAGGGAAGCAATAGAAGAGATTCCCTGGAGACCCTTCCCTTGGAAGGCTTTCACAGAACTGACAGTAATCTTAGATGATGCTACATTGATATGCGGTTGGTCTGTATTGCTTAATAAGGGATACTCTAATCTTATATCTGTTCTGTTGCTCTTTTCCTCTCCTTAAATTAAGAGAATAAGCATTATTTCCCATTTTACTGTGGCTTTTTTATGAGTGTTCTTTCATGCTTCCTATCCATTTATCTAAGTCAGCATAGTACATTGTAACCTGTTAGTTTCCAGATCTGAAAAAAACTCGTGTGGTCTGTGAACATTATGTAAGATAACTGTTATCCATGACTGACAGGTGCAATTTATGCAATATAAACCATGCAGAAAAGGATCACTAAAAATGAGATCCTCGAAACCAATGTAAATAGTAGGGAAATATATGCTAGTCAGATGACTGGCTTTTGTATCATTTAACAATGATTTGGGCATGCTTTCACAGAATCACAGAATATCAGGGATTGGAAGGGACATTGAAAGATCCCCCTGCTGGAGCAGGAACACCTAGATCAGGTCACACAGAAATGCGTCCAGGCGGGTTTTGAATGTTTCCAGAGAAGAAGACTCCACAACCTCTCTGGGCAGCCCGTTCCAGTGCTCCGTCACCTTTACTGTGAAGAAGTTTTCTCTCATATTTAAGTGGAACCTCCTATGTTCCAGCTTGCCCCGGTTGCCCCTTATGCTTTGATAAAATAGTCCAAGTATTTCCATGCAAACAATCCCCCAGCCAAAGCAAAGTGCAGTATACCAATCAATTTGCGGTATATTGATTATATTTTATCTGTTGTCTTACTCCAGGACTTCTATTTCTGCTCCAAGCAATCTCAGGTAGCACTGTGTGGTGCTCTAAAGCAATGAGCATGCACTTTAACACAATAGGTCTTGGTCTGATGTAGTTTTAGAAAGCAGGTAACAACATAAGAAGAACATTTTTAACAAAGTGTTTAAAATGTTGCCCTGACATTTATTTATTTTTAATGCCAACAAATGCTTCTTAATTTAGTCCCTTAAAAAAATAGAGTTACTTTCAAATAACCTGGATTTGATGGACAGTGGAAGACACCCACAGGATCTGTGGGTGCTGGCAGTGAAGCCAGACCAGGCACTTCTTATCTAGGTGTCTAAATATGGATTTAGCTGCCCCTCTTGAAGTACCCAAATTTGAAAATGATTGGCTGCAATCCCTGCTAAAGCAGCTCACACCATTCTCTACATGGTCTGTGTGCTCTGTTTCTAGTAGCAATTGTTTTAATTGGAAAGAATGTAGTTTTCTTTTTTTTCTGAGAGAAAACTGGCCAGTCCCAATTATGGAAACAAATCTTCAGCATAAAACTTTTTAAAAAAAAACAGAAATTCTCTTGGGGAAGTCACAGGCAGGGCAAAACTAGCTTTTCCAGAAGAGCTGACAGTTGTTTACATTTTAATGTGGAGGAATCCAGCAAGTCCGCAAGTTTATTTTTAGTAGTTGTAAACTGAGTTATTTAACTCCTTTTTTTCTGTGACTGGAGGCTGAGACATAAAAGTGATTAATAAATGACAAACTGGTGCCCGACCTCATGCTAGACTTTTGACGGTGATGAATATTGCATTAATCAGAAAGAAGTAGGATTCTTTCACATTATATTTCTTGCGATGCCTCATCTAAATATTTGCAATCTGACAGCTTCTGTGCTTAGAATAGTTCTGGTTGCCACAAAAAATACTGGGTTGCTATTTCTGAGCAGGATGAGCCTGCTTCCCTGCTTGTGGAGCACAACTGGCAAAGAAAATGTTGTTACTGGTGTCCTGGCTTCATCACTGCTAGCACAAGTCCTGACAGACCCAGCAATGAAAGCTGTGGCTGTTGCTTTGTCAGGGGTGGGGAGTGATCTAACACAAGCCAAAAGCCATCTAAGCCTTGCTGGAATAGGAAACGTGAGAGACCTCCTCCATTTAGTGTCACCAGTGATGGCAGGACTTTGGCTTGAGCTCCTTAGCGTGATGCCAGAGAAGGCACCCCAGGCGGTGCCAGCTGCGAGCTGCTAGAAGAAGAGCACAAGTTCAACGCCGCTGCTCCTGTGTGCTTGACAAATAAAGGAGTTTGCTGCAGCAATTACATTCCTTCGTAAACGTGAAGCACCTTCCTGTAGGATAGCAAACATGTAAACTGGTGTAAAATTGGAATTGTCTCAATTACAAATCAATCCATTCTCAGGAACTTCAGTTTGGAGATGGTGTTTTCTAAAAGAACAAAGCAGCTTTTTCCTCAAAAGTCAACATTAGGGACTGCATCTGGGGAACAGTCAGGACAGTGAGTGTCAAAAATCATTCCACCAAGGGTTCATATCAGAAAAGTGTACTAAACTAGGTATACAGGAACCAACATTTGTAGATGATGCACAGTGAGGAAAATAAACATTCACCAGGTCTTACTGTGCTATCACGTCTGTGGTCAAAGAAATAGCTCTACTCAAAAGAAGAGAAGCAGTCACACAACTTAAAATGGATGGCTAGTAGCTGCGTGGTTTAGCTTCTGTTCATAACTGAGATGCAGACTTTTGCCCTTTTCTCTGGCACATTATTTAACCTCAGAGTTTGTTTCCACATAGGTCTACAAAGCTGTGCAATTTAATTAGCTAGCCTCCAAGGGGGCTAGAACAATACTTATGAAATTTGCAGATGCTTTTGATCTGGGAGGCACAGCAGAAGGGCAAAGTAGTATTTACATGGGTTTTGAAGAGAATTACAAGCAATCTTTTTGTTTGGTTTTAAATTGAAAGCCAAATTACATTACAAAGCATTGAGCTATTCTGGCAGAAAGCATAGAAAAATATGTAGCATGTGTGGTGACTGAAACCTTTACTGATGCTGACTTCTTACAAGTCTTGTACATTTCTCACTGTTATAATTAAATCTATTCAAATTTTGTCAGAAAGAAATGCATTTAAAATCACGCTTGGGATAGAATAAAACCTCTGAAGTGTCACTGGTTCTGTACAGATAATCACATGTGGGTTCTGGGCCGAATTTTTTGTGGCATATCTTATGCAGCCTATTAAAGGCAATGACGACGATTTGAATAGATCTGGTATTGCAGTCATTTTCTTATCTCACTAACACAAATTCTTTATTGGTGAGACCCATATCAGAAAGTTATTCCTGAATTACTGCTCTGTGAGATACGTTAATATTAACAGGCTAATATTATCTATGTATGTCTTTCTAAAACACATTTATTCTGAGTAAAAAAAGAGTAGGAAACTGTCTTAAAGGATCAACTATTAAGCCATTGTGTCATGTGAAATTTGTACAAGGAAATATACAGTATTTTCAGAGGGGTTCTTTGTCTTTGCACTTAATAGTGAGATGTGAAAGGGAGGTGGAGAGAGCCAAGTTAAGATTTTCATTAGTAGTTGGGATTTTTTTCTTTCTCTCTTAAACCAAACAAACAGCACCACCTGACTTGCTTGGAATTGCCAGCAATTAAGGTCTGAACATTTCAACATAACCTGTGAGATGCTAGCAACACCACTCTATATAAACATTGTCAACCCACTGCCTTTGGACTGTCATCTTAGTCCCAGAGTGACCACGGGCAGTGACCTAAACATGTACCTTTGCACAACTTAAGGAAGGGGGAGGATGTTGGAGAACTTTGCATGCAGAAAAGGCTGTGCTCACTAATTTTGAATTACTTTCCCAAAATAACAATCAACCCAGCAGAACCCTGATTGATCAGTTCATAATAGTTCATGCACATCCATGTAAATCAAAGAATCTCACTTAGAGTCTGAAAGAAGGAAAGCACACCTGGCTCAAAGGGTTAGAACACTCTGATCTTATTTACCAAAATGGCATCACATCACAAAGTCTATTTATTAAGATTTTAGACCTGCCTGAGAGGAGGAGAGAGGCACTGCATTTCTGGGTAGCACAGGACAGCAGTTTTAACGGGAAGGCCAGGCTGCTTTATGTGCTACCAAGTTTAATTACAGGAAGCCTATATCTGTACCTGGTTTAGTACTTCTTCCGAAAAAGAGAAACTTCAAAATAGGGGTGTTGTAGGATGGTTTTAATGATTTCCTCACTCCCAGTCAAAGGACATAGGCAAAGATGTCTTCTTCCTGTGAAGAACAGTGGAAAAGATTTCACTGTGTAATGCCTGTGAAGTCGTACCACTGATCTGACCACACAGGACATCACTATCAGAAAGAAAGCTTTCTTTGTAGCTGTCAACTTAATCTTTCCAATTTAAATATTTCATATCTATCTTCATTACTGGAGATTAACTGAGGTCTTTGTATTCAGGCAAGTGTTCATATATCAAGTGCAGAAAAACAGTATTCCCAAATGATTGAGGTGAGTTGTCTGTTGTAAAGGGCAAAAAGGACGCTGTGTTTGTGGGAGCTATACATAGTAAAACTACCTCTTTAAGTTGAAAAGAGTACCATGGTTTCCCTAACCTACTATTCATGGATGACAAATAGTAAGAAAGACATGAAATTCTAAAAATAACATGACAGATGAAATTTTCATGATTTAAATTGGGTTCAATCCTGTAATGAAAAAATGACAGTGCCAATTCTCGAATGCAAAGCTGCTATTCCAGGTAGAAAAATCACTTGTCTGAGGCTAACCTAGGCAGCACTGAAAGATACTTATTGTTTGGAATGCAAATTTAGCAGAACAAGAAAAAGGGAACATTACCATGTAAGCTAACAACTTAGGGTTTATCAAGTGAATCTTCAAATTGCAAGACAATGAGAATCAAATTACTAGAGTGTGGATAAACTTTCACATTGGACAGGCTACCTTAATCCAACAGAAAATATTAAAAATGCACAAGATAAGAGCTATCAAACTAATTGTGTATTCTTTTTGTACAAGAGCAACATCCTCTGCATTCATAAGTGTTTAATCTGTAATTATTGCCTTTTGTAGCTCATGTACTTTTAGGATGAGATCACTTGAGCCATAAAAAGGTGCTTAGATTAAACCTCTGCTACTTAGTGCACAGCTTGTTCCTTGTTAAAATACTGCTACTTAGCGCACAGCTTGTCCCTCATTAAAATACAGAGTATAAACAGTCAGAAGATAGTAGTCAAGGCTTATTTAAATATACATTCACATTTTGGAAGAGAGGAAACAAAGAAATTTCAGAAAATTTACTACAATAATTTATGAATTTTAGTATTAATCTCTTTCAAAGCATAAATATCCGTAGCAGGGAAGCAGTAGACAAAATTGAGAAGCAGGGTTATTAATGCATGTATTTGAGAAGTGTGTAAGAAAAAATGGAATACAAAAGAGGGAGATGGTTTAGATGGTAGATTCACAAGTTGATCACTCAGTAGACTCAGATGGTATACTTGGAAAAATTAAATAGACTCCTAAACTGAAGAACTATAAAACGTGAAGAAGGGGTTTTCTGCCAAAACCCATTTTTGCTATCTGTTCAACTGTTTATCTAGTCTAATGATTTTGGTTCTATCCATAAAGCTTGCCAATGCCTCCCCATTTATGGCTTGCATGTAGCATAAGCACTCCACTCCCAGACCATAGTGTAGTATGCATGTGCAGGAAGGCTCTCACTTTTTTGGGCAGCATAGACAACTGCACAATTTATTCATAGACTTGTTTTGTTTTGCATAAAGTCACTGGTTAGAGACCATTATTGTTATAATTGAGAAATTAATTTTTTAGCTTTACCTACAGAGATACATTGCTTTTGGTGTAGATGTTGTTAATAGAAGACAGTAGGTTGGTACTCCCATCAGGGCTGAAACCAGTGATGTTGTTATTAGGCAGATAACTTTCTATTCTTCATTCAGCAGTTTGAATTATATTACAAACTGAGCCTCTTCGGGGTTTTTTCATTAAAATATCATATGCAAATATTTCACTATTTTCCTAAATGTCTCTCACATTTCTGCATGTATGTGACTGAAAGGCCTATGTCTTATAACAATCCTCCTAACAAATATTAGAAAACGATATTCCTTAATACTCTTTGCAGTGTAACTTGCAGTAGGGTTTGCTTCTATTTTAAGTGTCATGAAATGCAAAGACTGTAAAGAAAGCTCAGAAGAAATCAGCTAAGCCAATGAACATCAAATATGGGCTTCAGTTTTTCCCTTAACTCCCATAATCCTGAGTATTGTTGCTGTTCAAGGATATGAAGGCTCCACGGAGTTAGAGCTTTGCTGTGTAAGGCACTGCAGCAGCACGTAAGTAGACAGTTCCTGCCCTGGAGAGTTTGGCTGTTTAACCAGATTAAATACATCTTGCATTCCCTTTAATGTGACCTTTCTTCCTTTCCTCATTTTATGTGCTTGTGTAATGTACCATGCTGGGGACAAGTCCCTGTGATATTTTTATTTCGAAACAATGTTTAAGCAAATTATTGCCTTTTGGGTCTTAGGAAAGGATGACATTCTTAACCAATACATAGTGCATGAATTTTTCATGACTCTGCAGCAAGAAATAGTGTCACATGCTGACATAGATTCCCAGCACCTTTATTTTTATTTAAATGTGTGCACAGAAATCAAGGTCCTTCTGAAACAGAAGAAACACCATTTGCTTTCTGCTGTATCTCTTAGTGATACAGGAAAAGCAAAATTACTTCAGCAGGAGAACTGGTGTGTCAATTGTCTGAGGGAAGCTGCAAAAACACTCAATTTCAAACACCTTCACTGAAATTTCTTTAACTGAATCTCCCATATGGATATTTTCGAAAGGAAGGGACAACAAGGGAGATGACTGTGGAAAACATAATTAATGCACACCAAGCTTTCCTGCTTGGTCTTATGTAATGAGAATTGTGTTGTGTCCTTCAGCATATATATTTGCAGACAGAAACTATGTGTAATAATGGAGCCATACAGTCCAAGTAAGATCTTTGTGTCAGGAGTTGTGTTCATTGCTTCATTTCTCTCTCTTCTCAGGAACATACAGCATCTCTGTTCTGGTTAGCAAGAGGGTTTGCACTTGTGGGAGAGACATAAGAACAGGAGCAGCATTAACTGGTACCTAGAGATAGGTAGAGGAGCAGGAACACTGGTTTAGTGGAATTATGTAGAGTGTAAATCAGAGCATAACTGGGACCCAAAGAAGGTGTTAAATTCTGAAATATATATTTCCTGAAATATATCTCCTGAACTTTAAGTCCCATTGAAATAAAAATAAAAAATAACCGATTCTTTATACCTAGACCTAGGTTTAACTCTTGTCTAGCTCCATATTCTAAAAATCCACTCTATCGGGTTTATAAGCACCTTTAGTGTTATAAAGTATCAAAGATTTGAAGAGATTAAACTAAAGGCTGCAAATGGAATTTGCAAGCAGCACAAATCACTATTGATTATTGATAACATTTCAAAAGTCTAAACAGGCACAACCTTCCTCACATGTTCTCTTGTGTTCTTGTACCAATAGAGATTTTGCCTCAGTATTAGCCCAGAAAGCCTCTGTACGTAGAAATGAAATGAATTGTTTGAAACAGTATTGTGAAAACTATTTCCAGTTTGCTGACAGATCTTTAAACCATAATTCTGTCACCCAGTTTCATTTTACATCTTGCCTATGCCCTAAAGGTTGTCTCCCTTAGGAGAACAAAAACTTCTGGTGACATGTCAAGATGAAAAGACCGCTAAGTGAGCATCTAATGTGCTTGCTTGTGCTTGCTTATGACTATTCCTCCAGAAAGAAATACAATATCCTGAAGCAATATAATTTTGGAGCTTGAAGCACAGTACTTATGCCGTCTGCATCAGAAAAGCTACACAGACCAGGTGGGTCGCCACACTGGAGCAGTTCTGCTGCTCTCAGTATCAGGACTATTACCAGGGTCTCTTGGTCATTCTCTATTCCCAGAGGAGGTACATGAGTCTTTCTGCCTGAGAACAAATACTGCATTTTAGCTTCAAAAGTGCTAACAAAGACATTGCAAACTCTAGCACTGTATAAAAAACCTGGAATTCATGGGTAAGCTTATAATTGGGGAGCATTGCTCTGAGATTTAAAAAAAAAAAATTAAATCACTCATTTAGGCACAAGTTACTCCTCAATTTACCAAATGTAGCTAACTGGCTACTAAAACACCGCAATAAAGTTCAGTGCTTCACACAAATTAAATTGCTAGTCTGTATGTACCAATACATGAACTGATTGCAGTTAGTCATCGTCTGCTGCAACAGAGAGCCAGAAAACATAGGGCAGCTGCTAGAGAGATGGCAATGTGGCCATTCCATTTATCTGCCAAAGGCTCTTTGTTAATGATTCTCATTTTCTTGACTTCTTGAATTAACCTTGAATATCAGCTAGAAGCAGAAAATATACAGATTTACTGTCTGTACTGTCTGTCTTGCTTGCACAAGATCAGTCTGAGATAATTAAAGTTCTTTCTAGTCTTAAAATTGATTTTTCAGGAGTCTATTTGTGTCTGAGCTTAAAATTAAGTCTTTTCTTTCTGCAGTTAGGTACTTGTAACATAGATGAATAATTGAACAAATGATATGAAAATTCTGCCAGGTGTGCATGGTAATAGCTCTTTTCTGGGTAACCTCACTAAGCAGTACAGTCCTCACCCAAAGTCCTCCACTGTGCACATAAAACCAGGAAGGACTTTTTAGGGAAAGACACTATGATAACAGTTTAAAAAAAGGTAATAATTATATAAGTAAGTAGTTGATGAAGTATCCACACCCTCAAAATTATTTGGCAATAGTCTTTCACTCAATTTTGTCCTATAATAGTACATACATATGTCTCTCTTCCCCACAAGCACACCATATTGGCAGCTTGGTGGCTAAGGTGAATATCAGTGAACCTTTCTGCAGTACATAGATGAGATTCTGGTCATCTTCTGATGTTTATCATCAGTCAGGCCAAGAGATATCCATGCTACAGCTGGTGATCCACACTATAGATCCACACTATAGATCCACACTATAGTCCACTTTATTGCTGTACCTCCAGTTTGAGCAAAGTCTCTGTTCTCTGCATAGGCTCTTTGCAGCCTCAGTGAGGAAGGGCCCATTGCACATTGACCTCCTGAGCAAAATCTGTGATGTGTTGCTTGCATTTTTCCATCTTTCTTGTTCCTCTGTCCTTCCTATCTTCCCTCCTCAGCTTGAAGCTTGATTCCCCAGCCCATATGGCCACTCTGTATGTTTTCAGTAAACACCTAAGGTGTCACTGGTGAGTTCAAAAGCATGTTCCAATTTATTTTCTCTGGCTTTACTTATTATTGATCATCAGGAGTATTTAGAAGGGCATACCATGCCCTTTTCTGTATTAGTTTTCTTATCTTTGAATGCATGGAAACCCCATGATAACAAGCTTTTTCCTGGTCCATGTTCTGAGTGGTTAAACCAGACAGTGGTTAAACCTCCAGCTTCTGTACTCTTTAGTGGATGTTTAGGAAACTCAGCAACATACATTGTGGAGATACACGGGGAAAACTTATGTTGAGGGTGATTCTGTCCTTGTCCAGCAGAACATTAACAAAAGTGTTTCCTGAGAACCCATAACTTCTATATTGAATGTTGAAAACAAATAATACCGAAACTGAACTCTTGTTTCCCAACTGCCCATCTTCTTAATCCTCATAAAGTGGCAGATGCATGGCATTGTAGTATCATAGACTTATAGAAGCATTCCGGTTAGAAGAGACCCTTGGGATCATCAAATCCAACCATCTGCCCTACTCTACAAAGTCCTCCCCTACACTATATCCCCCAACACCACATCTAAACGACTCTTAAACACATTCAGGGATGGGGACACAACCACCTCCCGGGGCAGCCTATTCCAGTGTCTGACCCCTCTTTCTGTGAAAAATTCTTTCCTAATGTTCAGCCTAAAACTATCCTGTTGCAGCTTGAAGCCATTCCTTCTTGTTCTATCGCTAATTACCTGTGAGAAGAGACCAGCACCAATCTCTCTACAATGCCCTTTCAAGTAGTTGTAGAGAGCAATGAGGTTTCCCCTCAGCCTCCTCTTCCTCAAACTAAATAGTCCCAGCTCCTTCAATCGCTCTGCATAAGATTTGTTCTCCAGGCCCTTCACCAGCTTCATTGCCCTCCTCTGCACTCGCTCCGGCACTTCAGTATCTCTCTTGTGTTGAGGTGCCCAGAACTGGACACCATAGAAATTCCTGACCATAGAGACATCATAACAATACTTTTAAAAACCAGACTGAAAACCTTTGTTAAGAATATTTTTTGAGACTGCAGCAGATGATTACAGTTATTAGACTGTCGCTACCTTCATGGCTTTCCCCAGAAGTGCAAATCAGCACAGCTTCACTGATTTGAAAGGAGACAGACTGCTGTAAGCCATTTGCATTTTTTGCCAGATAATTTTAGAAAACAGGAGACAAGAAGAAAATACTTTTAAAAAAGGGCCTTCTTTTGTGCAAGGCACTGATTAACTCCAGTCCTTATGTTCTTCACATTCCCTATCAACTTCAGCCCCTATGTTTTTCAAAACTGGACACTCTACAAAAGGCAGACTGCTACACCACAAAAAATAGTTCAGGTACCTGTTGAAGTCCTTCAGGTTCTAGATAGCCTTACAGAAAAAAATAATAAGGATTGTGAAAATCCTTGTAGTTTTCAGTTTGCTCTTCAAAATGACCCCCTTTTGAGGAATTTTGATCCCCTTACGGCTCTCCTTGGGGTTTTTCTTTGGGAAGGGAAAAAATGGGAAAGACAGTTGTTTTCTTTCCCAGGAGTGCTTAGACCACTACTTCCCTTCCTTGGGTAGGCAGGGGGTCAGCTTCTGAGTGAGGAAGGCCAAATTTGACTCCCCCTTTGGATATACAAACTTCATTTTTTGAATGGCTCAGAACTGACCTATCAAGAGTACCAGCTCCCAGCTAGGGTTTGGGTTTAATGACTCTGCCACACTCTTGGGCCTAGGAGGTCTGGGAGCGTGGGACAAGTTCAAGACCTGAAATTGAACTCCTTCTGGGAAAGTGCATTGTGCTGACTGAGAGAGACTCCTGGGACAATCCACTTTAAATAGCGTTTCTTTCTAAGTGCGATAGTTCATGTGAAAATGCATGCAGCACTAGTTCTTACAAGTGTCTCACCTCAGATTGTACTCTGTATAAAGAACAGTCTCAAGCAGCTGCTGGATTTGCAGGGTGGGGACAGGAAGAATAAGGAGGGAGCAAAAGTTCAGCTGTTCTAATATGTAGGTATAGGAGCTGGATTTTAATTGTCTCGCAGTGCTCCCTCTTTCATTCAGGGCTGCATAGGGGAATGTATGGGAGAAGGCAAGGCTGTAGCTTCCCAGAACACCGCAGCTGAAGCTTGCCAGACACATGGTGACCATCAGAAGGTTGCAGTGATTAGTCTAGCTATATAAATAAACATGACTGAATTCTACCCCAACCAAAAATTGCTTGCTCTGTGTGACTGCTGCACGGAGCGTGCTTAGGTCAGTGCTTCATGGAAAAGAAAGAGGAAGAGATTGGATTGAAAACTCTCCCATACTGCAAAAGCCAGGGAGAGAGAGAAAGTTTTTGACTGGCTCCTGTTTGACTATAGGGGACAGGAAGTGTACAAAGAACAGGTCCCCTGAGGGTCTAGCTGAGTTGGGATTTTTACACTTTTTGTGCTATGCTGAGTTTTTATGCAGTGTTCACCATGGGGATAAAAAGGTCAGCCCTTGTGGAGCTTTGTGAGGGAGACATGCCTCCTGAATTGTTCTCAGCAGCGAGTAGGACAACAGAGCCAGTAAGTAGAAGAGTCACTGGGAACTAAATACATACATTGTTTGATTTTTTTTTTTGCCATTCCCTCATTTTTTCACTTGAACTTTGTTTACAAGAGTACCTGGCTCAGCTGAAGTCTATTCACAGCCATTCTAGCCTTTCAGGAGAGCTGCTTGTCTCATGTCTTGATATCAAATACCTGTCTTATTGCTGCATGTAGATATGGAACACAGAGGAGAGAAGGAACCTTGCACTTTGTTGGGAAAGTCCCTGAACAGTAAATCCTGAACCTTGACTGGTGCTGTGCTCTCTATAACTTGTTTTTTAATTAAAGGATAGTCTCAGTGCAGGCTCTGTTTTGCAATTTGTGCTCTATGGTCACAGGACATGTTCAATACTGTTCCAAGTATTACTGTGAGGCTGCCCAAGGGAATCCATATCAACTGGTTTGTCTGCTAAAAGCAGTAAAGTAATACTAGCATGGGGCTGAGTTTACTGGTGGTGGTGCAGAGTCATACTGATATAGTCCTGCCAGTTTCAGGACAGAAGCCAGTATCTCAGAATACATTAGAACCCTGAAATCACTTTGAATTAGGACAAAGAGACTGCCCAAGCAGAACAGCAGACAATTCTGTTTCTTGAATCTGCTAACTGGCATGGACCAAGCTGAAAAGTGTCTAGCACCACGTTCTATTATAGCGATGCACTTTTTGTGCTATAAGAATGAACCAGCTTGTTCAAAGCTAAGCTTATGCACTTAGAAGACATTCCCTTGCAAAACTGAGATATGTCCTAAATCACTTTCAGACTACCTGTTAGTGTATTTGAGGCCATTATTCCGGAGCGGCCTACATCAGCAGACCCTAGTCTCCTCCACTGGAGAGGATGAAAATTTCAAATGTGCATCTCGTTTCATTTTGCTATAATATTAGGTAGCCTCGGTGATAGGCAATGTGCAGATACACATGTATTCCAACATAGAGAACCATAGCAACAATAGCTACTGTAAGACTGGACTATTTCTCTAACAGAAGATATGAAATAACAATATTCTGAGTCTATTGCAAGTTGCTGAATGCCAGGTTCAAGACAGCTCCTCTCTCGCTTATTGCTTTTTATAGCAAAATATTGGAAATGTCATTGCCCTATTTAAAATCCACCTCGTGATAGAAGAAAGTATATTTCTTGTATGGCTGCCTTTATACAGACATATTGTTGGATTTTATTTTGACTGCAATGGGAAAGGCTTCACCGCAAAGACCTGGGTTTATGACTACTTAGGAGTTTTCATTGCTAGGGCTATGATACAATTTTCTGTGTAGGTCTCCATGACAACAAGGTAGTGTCTAGAAAGATGCCTGGAAAGGGTAGGACCAAGACAAGTAGCAAGTTTTGCTATCCCAGAAAGAGCAGTCTGCTAGACCAGCTCTGTTGCTTCCTGTGATCAGGGCTCCCATGGCTCATTTAATGAGATAAAGTGAAAACTGCAAGACATACTGTGTTTTCTTTTCTACACCTGTCCTACAGTGGAACAAAGTAACAGCATGGTTAATTTAGCTTGTCAGAGGGATTTCCTGTCCCTTCACTATCTCACATGCATCTGCAAAGGCCACACAATGGTGCCTCTAATTCAACTACAGAATACTGGCCATGGTTGTGAAAATGGAAGGGTACAGAGGTGATGCCCTGATAATAGAATATCCTGAGATTGGTGCTCTGTAGCTTGACATTCCCATGACTGAGAGCAATTGAAAATTATGCTGTTACCTTTTTCTCAACATCATTCTGTACGAATTATTCATGTGGCACAGATTTTTAGCTGAACAATCTTACATTATTTGTAGTCTCAGCATGTGTGAGGGCTTATCCTAAAACCAATAAATTGTCAACAGTAACTTCTCTGATAAAGTTAAATATTAATTTCTACAAAAAATCCCCTTCTTAATCTTGCACTATGGTGCATATTGTTTTTGCCATCACACACACACATTACTACTATTGTGATCAATAAGTAACGAGTCTGATCATCGTTCATTAACCAGCCCTTTCAAGTTTCCAGATAAATAGAAACAAAGAGGTTTTCAGGCTGTTTCACTCCAGACACCTTTTTTCTTGTATTCTTATGGTAAATAGATGGGTTGATAGAGGCTGAAAATTTCACATAAAGCAACTTGTTAGCCTGCTGCTTTGAACTATACCCTCACAAGAGGAACTATACCTTCAACTTTCCCCCACTTCTGCCATCGAGGGTAACACAACCTTTCTTTTTTTGCCACCACATCCTTTCCAATTCACTGCAGTCACCTGGAAGCTAATGCTACCTTTATAATTATGACTGCACCAGACTATTATTTATAATTGCTGTACTTTGATAGGATAAGCAGTATTTTGTGCTGTTCAAAAGCAAACCTGAATACATTACTAGCCAACACTTGCAGAACAGCAACAAAATTGTATATATTTTCAGAAATAAAACTTTGCATGCTTGTTGATTGGTTTAGGTTTCTATATAATATCTCTTTTATACGAGTTACCTGTATAAGTATTTAGAACTGTATAAAATAATGAGCTTGAAATCAAAATGTTTGCCTGGGGAAGTCTGCCATATCAAATATTGCTTAAAAGGGATGCTAATGACTCACTTAACTCTGGTGATCAGCTCCTTAAATAAAGGAAATAGAAAAAGCATAGTAAGAATAATATAGCTGTTAATAAAGTTAGCAACTTCACATACAAATTTTAAGTCTCCCTGCATTACTTAAATGCCAGTGAACTCTTGTCCTCAGGCTAAATGCGGCAATAAAATGTAACAGACTGTAAGCATGCAAAATATTTTATATAATCTGCAAATTTAAAAAATGATTGATAGGTTTTGAAAAGAGACACACTGTTGCTGAAGTCTGAAATTTTTCCATTAATTACCACTGGAAAGGGATGACTAATTACAGCACTCTCTATGCTACACGATATACATAGCAGCCAAATACACTGAAGAGTTTTGATTTAGGTGTTCTTCATTTGGTAGAAGGAGTTAACCTATTTTTGGAAAGAGACCTATGTGCCTGAAGGCTGTAGGCTGATGACAGTCTTCTTACTGTGCTTTGTAGAATCAAAACATTTTCTGATGCTGCTGTTAAGTTGAAGTCAAAGCTTTTGAATTCAATACAATATGAACAATTACTCAAAGTACAATTACATTATTATTATTAAAATTGCCATCCCTTTAGTTCAGCACTGCAAATGGTTGACATGCAGAACAGCAGTTGTAGGTTCTCGTAACACAATAGAGATGTAACTTTCAGCAATGGTTGAGCATGGCAAGACTGTAGAGATTTCTGCTGCCTTCATATTTTCATCATCTGAAGCCAATATCTCTTTTTCAACAATATTGAGCATTCGAAAAATATTTGTTGAAGCCTATTCCATGCTCATATTTTTGTGCTCACCTAAAACTGAAGGGAAGCTTATTCAAATCACACAGTGATAAATAGGTGTGAGGGAAAGGGAGTAATTCCTCTGTCTTCCTAATTCTCCATCCATGTGGAAAGTACTCTGTTGACGTAGCTTTCCCTAAGAAGTATGTTAGGAATTACAATGTCAGACTTTGTAAAGGAGTCAACTAAGACCAGAGGCAAGGATTTTTCAAATGGGCCAAAGACATTCAGACCCTAATGTGAAGAAAATCAACATCCCTTAAGCTACCAGGAAAATTGGCTAGTAGCCTTTGTAAGCCTTCTGGGTTTCTGACAGAATTTTTCCACAGAAATCAGATTTACAGTTCTTCAGCTTAAAATTAACTGATCTCACTGGTGCCACACAGCAAAAGGAGTGAGCTTGAAAACCCCTCTCAAATGATGGCTAAAATAAAATTAGAGGCCCTATTAAAGCTTGGATAAGATTATTGCTATTTGCTTTTCGATAAGAGGAAGAGGTATTGCATTGTATCTGTTCCTGAGCATGCTGTTTAGCAAGTATTATCTGTGAACAATTTCACCTCCTGGTGTCTTGCTGTGATGAAAGTAGCATGTCTGGGCCTGGGAGTACCTCCACCAGTAATTGCATGTTTTACATTTGGAGTTGAAGGCCAGAAGTGCCTGGTGGCACCACTGGATACATTCACCAAATTTTCCTGTAGAATATCTTACAGTCATGAGCTGAGGTGGCACCTACAGAAACATTAGTTGGGGAATATGTCATTAGAGAAAGAGAACTACATTTTTCCCTGTAGCTTGGCACTGAATGAAAATTCCTGACTGTTAGTTGTAGGTGGTGAGGTTTTGGTAGAGGAGGAGCTGCAAGGGTGGCTTCTGTGGAAGGAGGTCAGGGCTTGCCCTGTGCTGGGCATAGACTGCTCCAGATGGCTCTGCAACTGAACCACCACAGAACGGAGCAGAACCCGTCAGCCAAATTGGTGGCACCTCTCTAAAAACATATTTAAAAGCAAAAAATCCTGATGGGGGAGGGAGCAGAGGACGGAATAAGGGAGCAGTGAAAACAAAAAGAGTGAGAAACAACAGAAGGAACACCCCAGCTAGAGGTGGAGCAGGCACACCACATGCTCAATGGTGGAGTAGGCACACCACTGAAGGGACTGTAGTCTGCTGCAGACCCAACCAGAGCACAGGAAAAGTATGCAAAGGAAGGAGCTGAAGAGAGAAACAACTACATCTTTGACCACAATCCCCTGTGCTACTTGTTTCCTCCCTGAGGGGACTGAAGGTAACCCACAGTGATAAGGAGAGGGAAGGAGAGGAGTCTGGAGTGAAGCTGAGCCTGGAAAAGAGGGAGGATAGGTGTTTGAAACGTTTGTCTTTTGTTTGTTTGTTTCCCCTTACCAAATCAGTAGTTACATATTTATGCTAACTGGCAATAAATTAAGTTAAATTCTTCAAATCCCATCTAGTTTCCACACAACAGTACTTGGTAAGTGAGTTGTCTGTCTTTATTTTGACCCATTAAGTTTCTCCCTACTTTCTCCCTCATCCTGCTGGGCATGGGAGAGTGAGCAAAGGGCTGAGTGGGTGCTTGGCTGCTGGCTCCGGCCAGCCCATAATGCTGACATAGAGACCTTTCAATACACACTCACCCGGGGTCTTGAGCTGGGTTTCACAAATGCCGTTTCTCTGCAGCAGAAACTTTAGGAAAGCTCCAAAAGCCACAGTGAAAAGGCCAATGGTATTTCATAGCCTGAAATCTGTAGCTATTTTTATAACTTTCTTCTGGTGGCTTTTAACATTTCCAGATTTAAAACCACCTTCAGATAATTAAAAAAAACCAAAAAAAAACAAAAAAAACCCAAAAAAAAACAAAAAAAAAAAAACAAACAAAAATAAAGCCAAAAAAACCCCTCAAACTAAAATAATAAATACTATCTTAGATGTCTTGGAGAAAATATAGTGAGATAAACTCATTTTAGAAGGAGTAGGATGAGAAAGGACTGGAAAAGAGCCTGAAATGCCATTGCGAATTCTTTGTTTCAACTGCAAATGAGAGCAGCTTACAATAGCTATCACTGCTTTAGAAAGGAGTTTTATATCGATGGCAGCAAATGATGCTTAACATACTAAGCTATAAAGACTCACAAACATTCATCTTCTTCTTTTAAGGACATTTATCTTCTTGTATTCTTGCAGATGAACTGTTTGTCTTTTATGTTTTATTGGTCATTTGCTCTCCTACATTAACTAACTACCTGCAAATACCATTTATGTTTCTCCATGCTGAGAATACTGCATAATTGTTTGACTGTAGTTTAACCTATTAAGGGTTTCACAGAATAGGTCGGTGTTCTGTGCATTGATAATTATTTGAACTCCCTCTGTAAAAAATCCCCTCACTTAATTTCTGTTGATTTTCTAGGAGTGCTTTTGGTTTTCACTACTTGTTAAAGCTTTCTATTTACTTTATCAAGGATAAAGAAAGTACATTGGCAATTACTTTAGGATTCAAGTGTATTCTTGTAATAGAGGCTTACTGAATTCTGCCTAATATAATCCAGAGTACAGAATTAGAAGCTACTTTAGTGTAATCTATAAATTTTATTCTTTTCACTAGTTTGTTGACATTTTCAGCTATTGCTGCAGTCAAGTGATGAGTCATGGAGGAAGTGTTCTGCACTTAACCTGGTCCTATACTGTTGCATAGTCTTGCAGCATGCTGTGAAGCAACTTCTAAGGTTTAGAAGGTTTCTAAGGTTTAGGGGCACCAGTACTTGCACAATGACTCTTACACATGCCTCAGGTTCTTCACAGAATCCCTACAGAATAAAGGCAGAATCAAAAAAAATTTCACACCATCAGTGAAAGGCTTAGAGAAGCTGTAGCAATTACTGCAGTTGTTGTTGGAGCAAGGGATTATATTCAAGATGCATGTAGGTATTAGCAAAGGAAAATCAAGTCTCTTATTCCTTTTATAAATCCTTTCAGTCCTATTTTTCTCATTGTATTTTATCCAGCCTTCGTGTACATCAATGAAACATTACTTTTCTCTTCTTCCTTGTGGGTTTTAAACTTCATTAAAGGTCTGGAATTTTAATCAAAATCAACAGAGAGTTACTTCACAGATGATAATTTTTTCTTTCCTCCCAAACTCTCTAGAAAGATATTCAGCAAAGCAAGAAACTCCTTATTGTAAGCTTTTTTTCTGCCTCTGAGCTATTTTGTTGAGAGAGTTTTGGTTTTTTTTTAATAGGAGGGCATTTACAATAGCTGTGTCTCTGTCTATGAGAAAAGGAGTAAGAAGGAACACTTTTTTACCTCAAACTAGTGATAATGCATTTTTTTTTTTGCTTTAAGTTATTCACTGTCCATGTGGTTTTGGAGCACAGTGTGTTTGGACAGCCTGAAAATTTCACAAGGATACTTTTATTATTAAACATAAATTCTCATCACTTCACATTACATATGCACTCTTAATCCACTTATAAATGGCAATCGCACATATCAGATTTGTTCCAGTAGTCAGTAGTTTCTTTGGCACAGCTGCCCTATTAAGGCAAACAATCAGTATTTTAACAATAACTCAAAGTTTAGATTGACCTAGGTCCTTTAGATAATTCTATACTTTATTCATAAGAAGCTCATTTTTTTCAGGTACTATTGTTGTTTTTTTCAGTTTCAGTGTAGTTAGAGAGTGTTTGCATTGGATACCTTTAAATCACTATAAGCTGAAAATCTTCAAAGGTGTTTGGCTTCTGACATGGACTAGTATATGCGTGACACACTCAAATTACCTTAGATATCTGGGTCAGCTGTTCTCAAGGATTTACCTACATTAGGGAAAATTACTGCGGTGCCTTTTCAAAGGTTTTTAGCAATTGTAGTTGCTGTAGTGTAAATAGCTCTCTGAGACTTGCCTACTGGTTTGCCAGTGTTCCTAATGTGGAAAATGAATGTTTTGCTAAACATGATAAACGCATATTGGTGGCTTGGCCCTGAGTATTTCTTCTTCCCATGCTTCTCCCTCTCATTTCAGTGGACATTAACTTCTGCCATTAACAGAAAACATGCAAAATTACTTTAATTATTTAGAAACACTTTGCACTTGTCCTATCTATTTGTGTCCTTGGGATGTAATCCTTCTCAACAAATCAAAAGAGAAAAAACTACCAGTTCATGACTGTGTGTGAAGCTTCTGATTCTTCACAGTACTTGATAATTTACAGAAAATAAAACCTGTCAGTGCTTTATTAAGACATCGTACTGATGAGACAAAACCTACTGTGGGTGACAGTATCCAAAATCACTATCTCTCTCTTTTCCAGATCTCAGCTATTTGGATGATAAATGACCAGTGGAGTAAGTTACCTGATGTTATTAAAAGAAGAACAAGTTATTTCTGCCTCTCCTTCTCAATTTTTCCACAAGCTTATCCTAGAAAATATCAGTGGGGTTTCTGAGCTTTTGCTTTTCCTCAACTCTGTCATGTTATTTTTGAGATAATTCCTACTGACTCAGTTACCCTGCTGTCAAGACTGAGAAACTGCATTGACTCCACTGGGCTGGGAGTTGACCATAGCAGAAGAATTTGGCAGCATGGCTGTGAAAACGAGCTAGCAAACAGGACTGCAAATAATTCGGGTAACATACAATAAGGAGGGACACACGATTCCACTCCAGCCTGATGTTTTGAACACTAGTTCATTCCCTCCAACTAGAGTTTTAATACTATATATAGAATAACAAAGCCCATTGGCACCTTGATGCCGTCATACAACATGATTTCTGTTCAGCTCGATCATTGTCCCTGCCCCTACATGGAAAGATGCAGTATTAGTAACCATTATTCCCTCAAACACATATTTCTAAACCTGCAACACTAGAGTGTGTGAATCTGTGATTCTATTCTATGAATCCATTTCACTCCTACAGGAATTTGCCATTGGGAGTGGTGATTGGCTCTAAGAGATCCTAAGGATAAATGCCAGGTTCGTTTTCCTTATCACTTTCTCAGCTCCAGAGAATTGGTAGCGTTCAACTTCTCTCCTTCTACATTCTTCCCACTCAATGTCCACCCACTGTTGTCACGTTACTGGTCACCACATCCAAATCTCTTTTTATCCCCCGGTTCTGGGAGATTTTTAATATAAACTGTAATCTGTTCCCATCTAAGCAGTGCAATGGATCTCAGTGATACAGGTAAAGAACATGCTATTATTTATACCAAATAATTGATTTCTGGAGAATGAATCAGATCCTTTTATAAATGTCCATAAATAAAAAAGTTTTGCTTTTTTTCAGCTCCAAGAAACTAAAAACATTCCATGTTACCATTAGTTTATAGAAAAAAACCCAAGCCACAAAACAAACAAAAAACTAGAGAAAACATTCCCTTAATATGGAGACACTTTGTTTTACCCTAAAGTAAAAAAACTAAAATAACTCTTTTTAACATATAAAAGAGTTTAGAAATCTATTTCCAAAGCTTGCAAAATCATTCTAAATTAAGTACATTATTCACCCTGTTGTCTCACCATTCTTTCTGTGGCTATAAAGCCTACAAGAAAAAGGACCAAATATGAAGCGCTGTGTGTCTGGAAAAAGAAGCTTTAAAATAGCACTTGGCATTTTCCAGTTTATTGCACTGAATGTTAATGCACATTGGGAATTCATAAACATAGCTAAATGATTTAGACTTCCCTTCCTGTATAACAAACACAGCAGGACAGAGAAGTGCAAAAACTAGTATTATGGTGTTTATAGCTGGGATCCAATTATTTGAATACATTTTAATCTCAACTAGTGTCTTGCTCATACACTAGTCTGTACCTATATTGAACCTATGAAGAAAAGTTGGGTGAAGCATATATAGGGCAGCTTTAGTTTAGTTTGTTCAGGTCCTAAGATGCACGGACACATGTATAAATGTTACTTAATGGAGATGAGTCCGTGGACTAAAGCACTGGTGTGTGAGTGCCCAGTATGCTCCACTTGGGTTCACCCTCCCTGGCCCAGTTCTGGCCAATGCCAATTAGCACTGTTCGGGAGAATAGGGTGGGAACAGCAAAGGCCAACGATGGCTCCCAGTTGACGCTGCAGTCCAGGCCTCTCTATTTTGGGAAATGAAGAGAATGCGGCTGTGTAGACGTGAGCTATGCTGTGATACTTGCCCTTGGGTCCAGCAAACAGGCACAGTTTGTTCTAGTTACCAGCACAGGCATAACCCATGTAACCTGGTTTTAGTTACATGAGCAAGTCCACAGTGTCTCTGGTGGGCTCTCTTCAAATCCCACACTTGCTGTACTCCTTGCTCTGGCAGTGGAATTACAGATAGCCCAATTCAGGTAAGACCATGTGCTGTTAATTACTTAGTTACAGCACAGCCTGCAGCAGCAGAATGAGAAACAATGACCTCGCTGATGAGGCTGCTGGCTATAGTAGAAGCTCTATTCTGAGATGGTCAAAGAGGAAAGTGCTAAAATGTGTTTTGCCTTTCATTTGAACTGGTACCATTATTTCCAATGGATAGGAAGTGTGACTGATCGACTCTCTATATTTGACAGTGCTAATCCCCAAGTTGTCACACTCTGTCAAAGCTACCATGGGTCATCTTGGTGGCACTTGTCAATGAAACACAAAAACTCTTTTAAGAAAACAACACATACAGACATGTGTATACATATACAAATGCATGTGAATGTATATTAATAAAAAGCTATTGATTACTTCTTAGTCCTATTGGTTCCCATTCTATTCTAGGGATAGATGACATTCCCCCTTGCTGGTCTTATTCACATTTTTAAAGAAATATCAGCCAAAAACGTTGGAGTAGTTTGTTTGTCATGAGTGTAGTGCCTGTCAGCTTCCTTCTCTTTTGGTTTGACTTAGAATTCTTGGAAAAAAATTAAAACAGATTTTTGACACACTAAAAAACTATGTGTTTGCTTTATGACAAAATCTCCAGGTCTGTCTGCAGTGAACTGATTTTGTGTAATTCTAGCTAACTTAAACAACTTGAAAGACATCTCTGGCAGATGGGATGAGAAGTTAAAATATAAAAGAAAGCCAACCCTCATTCAAATCAAAAATTCCATCATTGCTAGCCCTCTGGCAGGGTTCATGAAGTCCAGACAAGTAAGTGAAATTCCTAAGTGAAAGAGTTACTTGGCATCTTCTGTTTCACAGGCTGACCAGCACAAAAATAACGCTCTAGTGTAGCTTAAATCATGTATCTTTACAAGTTGTGCAAAGTAATTGTACAAGCTTTGTTATGTAACTCTAATATCCTTTGCTGTCCATGACAAACATCATGAAAATACTGACTATGTCTCTGGGAGATGCTGCCATGCCATCTAAAAAGAACCAGCCCTGAAAAGCTAGGACTCCATCAGCCAGGGGTCTGAGCTAAATAACTGTGCTGCTTCCCAACCTAGAACAATTCTACGTGACACAGCCCAGAACGATGTAGACATACCCCTAGGATAAAACTTGAGCCTCATATAAATTAGCAAAGGCCGGACTTACTTCAGTTGACAGAAATTAGAAGATTTGAATCATGTTTTGTAATTAGAAGACATGCCAGAATCTGAGAATGAAACATAAGCATCCAGTGAATTCTCCCCATTCCTGAACTGCAAACTTTGCCAGGTTCATCTTGTTTGGATTCTTAAATGTATTGCCATATCTTCAGTGGACAGAAAGGAGGTTTTATTTTCTTTTAGCATTTAGAGACAATACTTAGGTTATGTAGTGTTTGAATCAGCATGACTTTTTGCTATACAGAAAGCTGAATAAATTAAAAATATAAAAGAATGAAGATGAGCTCTTTGTTTAATATTAGTCTTCCAGACATTTGAAAATATTTTTAAAACATAGGATTTAAATTCTAGTAATCCAGAAACCTCAGTGCTACACCCAAACAGTGTATTACATGTTTGAACTGGATTTACCACATGCTTTCCCTTACTTTAATCTGGCATCAGTTGTGAAAATATCCATCGTGTTCACTGGGGCAAAGCCTAGAAATAATAAAGAAGCTTTTGGAAACATTTAAAGTTTGAGACCTGTGAGAATTCAAAGCTCTTTGTTGATCTGTATATATATGAAAATGAAAACTCCCAACAGTTTTATGAAAAATGAAAATGCAAAAATGCCACTGCCAACTACATCACAGTCTTGTAAGTGACGGTAGATTATGGACCCTGAAATAGCCTACTGATGGGGTTAGGTATTATTGGGAGTGGAAAATCAATCTGTATGCTTTCTGTGGAAGAAAAAATGGTTTTGAAAAATTCACAACCTAAAGTACAAAAACATTTTATCAAAACATTCTACCTGTGACATACAGTACTTTTTCCTTATTTCAGCATTAGTAAATCCCAGAATCAGAAATATTAGAAATGCCCTCTCTTCCTTCTCAGTGTGTCACTGCCTTGATTATATCATTTGTTCCCATTATATGTAATGGTACATAACATTAAAGTGGTTTGGAGTCACCAGTCTATTTCTTGCTAGCAGTATTATTTTATGTGCGCTTATCAGACTCCTAGTGCACAGAATTGTACTCCCTACAGGGTTGTGAAAAAACAGACTGCTGTCAGCTGCCCTCAAAATCCTTCACTTTTCAGCATGGCTATGTCTTCTATGTCCTGTCTATTTTCTCAACAGAAGATGCATTGTAAATGAAGGTTTGATGTAATTTTACTGCAAGCCTATTCTTTTCTTTCCACCAAAAGAAGAGGATAGCCTTCTCAGAATATAAAGTGTGATTTGCCACCATCACCACTTATGCAGATGGTCCTATCTCTCTCCTCTCCCACTGTATCAGTAAAGGGATGACTTTTATTTCTTACTGATCACCTACAGTATTCAATTCATACCTTTATCTGAGAGGAAGTTTTTAGTATTCAGAATTAATTTTACTCCTGACAAAAAAAGCTTGGTGGTAATGATAATAACAACAACAACAACAATAATAATGTTTTACTCAATACAGAATCATATGTAGATAGCGATAGACCTACATGTAATCAACGGTCTCCTCATTTTGACTGGTACATACATTGTTTGTTAGTTTTCCCTTCAGGCAGCAAAGAAGCAAACATATTGTGGACATTACTATGAAAGTGAAAGTTTTTATATTCTGTATATTTTGTTCTGTAAGTTTGCTTTAACATAGATTTCAAACCATTTTAGAACAGAGAGGCTTCTTGAAACCCTGTCATTACACAAACTCATACACATAACAAAGTACAAAGCTCTGTATCTCAAAAGAGATAAATAACAGCATTTCAGCAGTGGGAACTGTTGTAGCAGGTAGGGGACTCCATCTGCGAACAACGTCATCGCCAGATGTGCTTGTTTATCAACTTTATGGACACTGCTTCTATAATATCCCTAAGATGGCTGCATTCATTGTGCTTATTTATGCATTCAAAGATCAAATAGCTTCTGAAGCTACTATTAAGCTTATAACAAAATTACAGTAGTTAATCTTATGCATATGTGTGAGATGTCTGACAAAAAGAAGCACATCAGATGCAAAGTATAGATAGATTTGTGTAGAGACAGCTATTAAGCCTAACCAGTGGGGGCATTTCAACAGCGTCCTTTAAAACAATGGCTGAGATGCCACAAGCATAGAAGGCAGGAGGTGATTGTTCAGATGAATCTATTGCTGAGTTTTCCATACCAAAAGGGTACCCAAGGGGGAAAAGGCCACCCAAAAAGAGTCCTTTTGGAGAAAAGGAGGGATAAAGAGACACTTCATCTATCTCTGGGCCCGGGAAGGCCCAGCCTTGGGGATGGATGACGCTCCAGGAGCTGCCCAAGACTCACATCTCACAAACCTCTCTTTGATTGTAATCCCACTTCAGAGGGAATCAGCAGAAATGACTTCTCAACCTCACACTCTTTGCTCCTGTCTTTTGTCTGGAAACCTTAGCTGGGAACAAAGTCTGAACACCATTAAATATTTGACACACCATTGCCATGCCAGAAGACTTTTCCAGCCTACAGCCAGACCTGGACAGGCTGGAGAGCTGGGCAGAAAAGAACCTGATGAAATTCAACAAGCGCAAGTGTAGGGTCCTGCACCTGAGGAAGAATAACCCCATGCGCTCAGAGTACAGGTTGGGGGCTGACCTGATGGAGAGCAGCTCTGAGAAAAAAGACCTGGGAGTCCTGGTGACAGCAGGGTGACCATGAGCCAGCAATGTGCCCTTGTGGCCAAGAAGGCCTATGGCATCCTGGGGTGCATCAAGAAGAGTGTGACCAGCAGGCTGAGGGAAGTTATCTTGCCCTTCTACTCTGCCCTGGTGAGTCTGGAGTACTGTGTCCAGTTCTGGGCACCCCAGTCAAGGAAGGAGAGGGAATTGCTGGAGAGGGTACAGCAGAGCACTACAAAGATGATTGGAGGACTGGAGCATTTAGTGATAGGACTAAATTCATATCATATTAGCCAAACCGTAACAGAGGTTGCTATTTTTATGTAAAATTATTATTAACCATTTGCAGTGGATTTTTAAATTAACTGAATACTGCTCTGACAACTGTGAAATTATTATCTATGTAAAACAAGATGAGGGTAATGGTAATCCCATGTCATGCCATATACTTGCAGGGATTAGGAAGGATTTCATAATAGTCCTGTCCTTCTCTTACTTTGTTCTGAAACTGATTTCTCATGTACAGTGTGAGTGGTAGAATTATAACACTGCCCACGTGGAGCAAATGAAACTGGGACAAGTTCACCATTATTGCTCGATCTACTTTAAACATGGATTTTTTGACACTACCACAAGCAAGTAGTTTAACCACATGGAAATTCACCTGCATTGATTCTTGTAGGTTTTGAGGTTTGGGGTTTTTTATTTATTGCAAGAAAACATTAATGTTTAAAAACATCAACAAGACAAAACAGTTATAGAAAATTCCTCAGGACATTAAAGCTTTAATTTGTGTATGATATAATGTTGTACAGAAAAATTCTATGTCTAACCCAGATTTATTCAATTCTGCAAAACCCCAGTTTTCTGTCCCTATATATTCGTCTCTTATTTGCCATTTCAGTTTTTATTTGAGTTTTCTTTTTCCAAACATTTCAAAAACATCTTAAAAAGAGCATTTCAGCATACTAAAAGTGAAAAAAAGAATAAAAATCAGTCTAATGGGATATAGCAAGCAATAAACATTGGAGTTCCACACTGTTTCGTTTGCTCTTTTTTTTAAAATAGAAGTTCATAATTTTTAAAGAAATGTATGGGTTGTAGATTTCCCCTTGTTTTGATACTTTGAAAATTCCTCTTTGCAGTCTGTCTCAGAAAGGTTTTTGAATTTAATTTCAATGATGACTTTCAATCATCTTTATTAAAAATGGTCTTTAAAATAACAAAAAATATAAAAGAGTTGGAATTTTTACCACCTTTTGCCAGTATTTATTAGCCTGCATCACCAGTAGCCCACAGATTATAAATAGTGTTTTTTATCTCCAGGGAAAGAACTCCAAATTGTTAATTTGCAGACATTTCTTTTTGAGTTTTGCATACTTTTCTGACACATGGTTATTCTGTGATATATTAAAATGTAAGTCCCTCCTCTTTTGCTTTTCTATAATTTAAATAATTACCTGAATAAAGCATATGAATTATGGCTTTCACATTTCCCAGTTCAATCATGCTAATTTATCTTCTGGCAGTGAATTTCAAACAAAATTACTGTCTCGTTCTGAGACGTGAAGTTAATAAAAGATATTAATTACTTCTTAGAAGGCATATTTCTTTATCCAGACCACAAATTTAAAAAGAGGTTTGCCAGCAAAGAACAAACTCTACTTAAGTTCTCCCTCCTCTGAGAATTACAGAGTTTCTCTCACTCAAACTCACACAAAAAATCTCTTTTTTCTCCTTCTCATTGAAAACCTTTCTATCTAATTTCTTCTGTATCCTCACTGACCACTGGTGCCATCACTTCCTTTAATGCCATTTAGGATACATTTACTTTGAAAACTCATCTTCCTAGCTTTGAAATGTACATGGAGATCTCTGGTGTCTAATCAAAGCAAAGGGTGAGTACAGACTATATTCTAGACTATTTTCCTTTCTACAAGAAAGGAAATCCTTTCTTGTTCCATTTCATATACTATACCCTGCTGATAAACTAGGCAATTTCAACTGCAATAAAAAAATGAGCAAAAGTGCTGAATGCATGTCAAAAGTTTTACACAGCATGAATCATTCACCATTTAGGAAGAAAGTCTCTTCAGATTTAATTATCTGTTTGTCAGTATGTCTGGGAAAGCATGGCTGGATCAGTTTTGAAAAGCCAAATATAAATACAAAATATTAGTGTAGTATCCATCTAAGACATAAAGATCATTCCTCTGTTCTACTCCACCACTTGAAGAAAAAAAGAAAAGAATAAAAAGTGTACACTTTCAATGCAGTGCCAATGACATTCTCTAAAGTAATGCTTTATAATGGAGACAATCTGTTTTAAATTGATATTGAGATAATTGGCAGTGGAAGAGACAGAGCTAACATTTTTTACCTCTTCATTCAGTGGAACATAGAATATTTTGGCTGCAAATACTGCAGCAAAGCAAGAGGATTTATCATGGATCGGTTCTCTCACAATAAACCACAAAATGGCAGAAGGAAACTAATTTACCTTTTCAAATAGTGTGGTCCAGAGATGCAAAGCAAGCAGGAAAGAGACAAATACACTGTGTTTTCAAATTACGCCAGAGCGAGTTACACTAGAAAAGAAACAGGCAAATAAAACCCAGAAGAACCAGATGCTAAAATATAAAGATCTCTCATTTTCCCTCCAGTTGCTCAACATTAAAGCATGATCTGTTGTCCTCTTGTTTGCTTGGGCACCATTTAATCTCTGTATTTTGCATATTCATACTCCTTCCAAGCAAAGCAGGCACTGGACTATACAGAAGTTTCCATTTATGTTGTCCTTGATTGTGTCAGTTTTAACCTTTCTTCACAGTCTGTTGCTGTACTTCCGTCTAAAACCATCAAAAGCTTTAGGAGAGTTTCACCAAATATTCTGTACTTAGGTTGAGTATGATTTCAAAGTGCAAGTGATAATTGTGATAGCATTTGAACAGCTTCGTGTCTTATTTCTAGACATAACTTGGACTTCCCATGGAGTGAGAAGTGCCTTCTCCTGGCTGTGTGGTTGACACTGCAAAAAACGGTGCATATGCAATTGCTTCCACAGAACCTGGCCCAGCTGCCAGCAGTTTCACTGCTTCTGTTATGGGAAACGCTGCAGCAGCTTCACTGTGTCCACTTTCACACAGCCCCCATCTCCTCCTGGGGAGGTTACAGCCTGAAAAAGGTTGTGACACAACAGCCTTTTTGCCTGAGAGATGGGTTCTGTTGAGGTACTTGCCACTTCAGAAAAATCACTCTTCTCTTACATTGTTTTACAACACCCTAAACAGGTTGCTAGTTCATTGACAGCAAGCCTTTTGCTCTAAAGAATAGTCTCATTTATGTGTTATTCTCAGTTTTGCTCACGTCTTCTTCCAGACTAGGAACATTAGGTCCTGAAACTAAGACTGGGCCTGATCCTGCACTGAACAGTAAAACTAGAGGAAAGAAGAATGCAAAAAAGTCATATCATCACACTTTATCCTGAGTGCAATACAACTGAGGCAGATGAAAGCAAGCAGAGTTCCTCACTGTAAGCTCAAGTGAAGCTTATTTGTTCTTCATGTTAATTTTAATTCATTTTAATTCTTTGTTAATTGTAATTTTAATTTAAAATCCTTCAGTTCATTGTAATTTTAATTCCTTTCTCCATTCTGAATTCATGTTAAAGAATCACTTGTAAAACAGTAAGGATGCCCTGTATTTTTAATTAATACATCGAGATAACATCTTATGCATGTATACAAGAAAAGAGAATCAGACACCAAAAGAAAGGAAGAAACGGACTGTTAACATTTTGGCAGAAACTTAAGATGATATTTTATGAAGTTCTACTCAAATGTTTATTTTAGAGAGCATATAATACAAAGGCTAAACTATATGACGCGTGAGAAACTTTCAAAAGGCTGAAATTTTGCTCCGATTTTTAATTTTTTTTTTTTACAGAACACCTCAGAAGCACACATAGGAACACTCAATGTGAAAATATGAGAGAATTATCTAGTGAAAGAACATAAGCCATTAATTGACCCAAGCACCACATAATTGTGCAATGTACAGAGAAGGCATTCAGCAGCCTTAGGTAACCGCTGTGGAAAAGTGGAGCCAACACCTTACATACTAGGGAGAACAGTATTTTAAAGTAAGCAGTGATTTCTAATGATGAGTGGGCTGTGTGTCAGAGGTGTCAGTGGTGAAAATACAAGCCTGCAAGATGAACACAAGATCACATAGCCTATAAAATGAAATGGCCTTTTAAAACAAATCAAATTCTGTCCTAGGCAGAATGATAAACAAAAGCGAGATCTCCAAGCCTAAAGTAACCAATATATTTCAGTGTTAGAAGGTCTATTTTTAATCTTCTTCTGATCACATTTTCTAAATATGCTTAAAGATAGTGCAGAGGAATAGAAAAAAATTCCAACTCCCTTAGACCAAAAGTAGTGATCTAATTAAAAAGATTCTGAATGGTCCCCAAACCCAAGAGCAGTCTGGGAAAACCAGCAGCTGTATCCTAACCTTTAATTCACTAGCGTCTCCAGTGGGGCTGAGACCAAAATTTAAACGCTTGATTAGTTTTGGATCTTTGGGCTTGCAGGTTTTTCCCCGTGGAAGCCACTTCTCTTTTTATTCATCTGGCAACCCATGGTACTGTGTTTTGATATTTCTTTTTGCTTTAATGTTGATTTGAGGTAAAACAGCCCAGCCCAAACCGCAAGATTTTCATGCCCATTCCTGTGTCTGGAGTCTCAATACAGTGTAACACTAAGTTTTTAATTTTTAATTCATGTTCAGAATATTGTTCTGTCTTTCCCACAGAAGCAGCTTTCTACCCCACAGTGCAAATTCCAAATGACAAGCAATACGAATAACTTTTGAATGCACCATCCTGCTTTCTTACTGCCAGGACTTTACCATGGAACTCAAACAAATAAAAATTCAGCCTTTTATCCCAGACACATAGGAACATCTGGTGTAGGTGCTAAGGATCAAATTAGTAAAAGCCTTTACCCTGATCCCAGGCATACTATGTAAATATGGATTAGCTCCATTGTTATGAATTTGCTCCACAGATTGTATGGGTTTGCTCTATTAGCATAAGTGAGACAGTATATTAGCAAGAACTTTTTTTTTTTCATATATTCATTTCCATTTCCATTGTCGGTCATCAAGATGAAAAGTTATAACTCTGAAATCTGCCTGTCACTTATATAATTTGAAAACCTACTTACTATAGAGCTTGCAAGCATACTACTCCTACACACATGCACTTTTAGTCAAATTAACCTTCAAGTCAATGAATATTTAATTTTTCACATTATTTTCAGCATCTCATCTCTCCACAGTAAGCACATACTAGATAATACCATAGCTGATGTGGTGCTAAATTCTTTGCAGCATGAAAGATGAAGTAAAAAGGGCTACAGGTGAACTAACTACTCTCCCGAGTAGTAGTTAGCCCAAGTCCAAAGATAAAAAGACTTTCTCAAGTGGTGAAATACAGGCAGTAAGTATAGACAGAGAAATACAACAAAGACATAGAGCATTATTTCTCACCGTGACAGCAGCATTAAACATGGGCTAGTAAGGAAATTAAAGCACTGGAGGCCTCTATGATAAATTATAAACAGATCAATAGCGTAAAATGTCACATGTATCTTCTTTCCAACATTTTCAGTAACTAAACACTGACCTTTATAAAGAGGCACAGAGCTGTGAGAAATAATCTCATTCGTTTTGGCTAATGCTATAAACCTAAAAGCATCAAAGAGAAAAGTCAAGCCAATAGATATTACATACCTTTTAAATAAGCCAAGAGCTTTCCTTTACTAAAAATGTTATCTTTTCAAAAGAGTATCAAAGACTTGTACAATCTACATTGGGTAGTTCAAATTTTCAATAGTATAATTATTTTGAGGAAAAATGAAAAAAAAATCACAGAAAAAAAATATGTGTCGAAATTACTGTTCTGGCAAAATCAAAGCATTTTATGAAAGTCTATCAGTCTGATGAAATTTTCACTTCTACATTTCCTCAAGTCCAGGTTAAAATTTTGATCAAAGCATTTGCCAGACCTTAGACTAACCAGGAATGTTCCTATGAACTTCAAATTATTTCTTTGTGTCAGGCAGAAGCATGGTTTGAAGCTGTCTCATTTCTCAGCTGACTGGCCTACCCATCTCTTTCTGTGCATCACCCTTCTTCCTCCATGACCTCTAGATGGAGTCTCACCAAAATTTCAAAACTTCAGTATTTTTCCATGATCAATTTATTACTTTCTAAGCAATCCCACTACTATTGTAATTCATGGCCTTAATTAAACATAAATTGGTGGTTCCACTAGTTTGATGCAAGAATATTTAAGAGACACTGAAAACACTGATAATGTGAGCAGGGAACATAGGGATGTTCCTGCATTGTTTGAATTAGTGGTGGATAATGTTAATTTCCCTACTGATAGCATTCGCTGTGTTTCTCTAAAAGTTAAGAACCACAGTTGGCAATGAGAAGTACAAAGAAGTACCTCTTTGTTTTCTATCTGTTTGCAATAAACTCATGCAGCTCTCTAAGAAAAACATGTCTTTGAAATAGCTGGTGTATTTAAAGGATTTCTAAAAGGATTTAGAAAACTAGTTTTAATCAGGCACATTCCAGATAGGTTTTGAGTTTGGTTTTATGTTTGCTTAGGGAGGAAGGTTATTTATACTATTACTTTGACTCTGTTATTCATGTATTAGCTGTTCATGTCATGAATAGCATTTCAGGAAAGAGTTGATCCTGGGTCTAAAGAAGATATACAAAGCTAGATATTAATTTGTGCAGAAATCTGATTGTTGGGATTTATAGTCATAGCATCTTTCCTTATTAAATGTTTTCTGTGAGGCTGTAATTCCATGTTATTGCGCAGGACAGCAAGAGAAAACTTTTAAAGTACAGAAATCAATGTAGAGCAACTGTGAAAAATAGCAGCAATCATAGAAAAAGCAGTAGTTGCATAAAGCCAGACTATTCTTCGTGTATTCACACGTAACCCAAGACTGAAATCCAGCTCAATTATTTAAAAGTTTACAGAAAAAAAGTAGAGGGAATGCATTTTTAAAAAAAGACTACAGTTTGCTTTCTCTTGTAATACTTCAAATTGTTTTATTTTTCTTCAGAGATGTACACTGGCTACCCATGAGGCAATAGTATATGCTGAAAAGATATTAGCTGATGTTACAGCTTACATAACAGGAAAATGTTCTCTCTTTCCATTCCTCTCTTATCTAGCCAGGACAGCCACATATTTTATGGGTATCAAGCAGAAATACTGAAAGTGTGACAGTGGCAGTGGATTCTGATTTTCAACAGAAATTTTTCCAATTCAGAAAACCAGCTCCCAGCACCACTCTGAAAGAGCTGTAGTAAGAAAGTAAGACCCAATATGTTCCTTTCAGTGGGAAAATGGAAAGACATCATTTTACATGAAACTCCCTAAATATCCTTGCTGGTGATTTTTTTCCTGCCTTTTTTTAAAAGTGGAATTTCAGTTCTACATGCTGAAGGAGATGGGTTGGTGATTAAAGTTGTTTGATCACACACCAGCCAACAAAAGACCTCCCACTGCCTGCTCTAACTGCTCCCTCACTTCCTCAAATGAACATCTTTACTATTTTGACTTCATCTGTAACCTTGTGTAATAAAAACAAAGTCATCTGTCTGGTATATATTTATATCACTACGATAGCAGTCCTCTGTTTTCACAAATTGATTTTCAGTGTGCCATTTCCATGTATGTTACCCTATCATACATTCCAAAGGTACCCCAAAATAATTATGATGATCATCCTAACATAGAGCTGAAACTACATTCCTAACACAAAGCTGCCTTTCAACATATACTCCATGGAACAACTTTCTTTGAAAACGCTAGTACAGCGATGTATTTTGCTGCTGCTTTACTAATGCTGCACACAACATTCATCCAAAAGAAAAATTCATGTCAGAATAATGAACAATACGTGTCGCGACTCATTAGGATCAGCACGTGGAGCTCTTGCTGCTAGCAACAGAAGTGACACACACGAGTCAGCTAGTGGCAAAGACGTGTCACTCCCTCTAATCATGGAAGGTGGGGACATGAGTTCTCTGCTGATCACAAAGCACTTTCTCAATTTAAAGTTAGTACTCATGTTGATTAAAAGGTTTTCCACTTTAATCTTACTTAATCAGATCAAATGACTTGGTTCCATGTGTGTGAGGCAGTATCTGTTACTCATGGTAAACTGCTGCTTAACAGAATGAAGGCAGAATACAGTTCTCACACAAAAAGGAGGAAATTATGTTTGTAACTACATTGTTCCTTGAAAACCAGCAAGCTTCATAATAAACTACATAATGAAATAGTATGATACCTTTTTATCATATGTAATAAAAGGAGTGTGAACATGTGATAACTTTTTTATTAAATGACCAGAGTGTTACTGAAGGCAGACAAAACCCATCCCTTTCTTGAAGAGGCAAATTAACATAGAACCAAAAAGGTAAAGGTAACTTCCTCCAAATTTTCAGAATACTATGTGCAAGAAGGCATGATTGTAACTTGTATAGCTTGGTTATAGTTTATGTGTATGCACAGTTTTCTGACTTGTATGAACAGCGAGCTCACCACCTAACTGGTCATTCAGCCTCACAGCAATCATGCCTGTACAGTTGCAAGAGATATGTTAAATTTTTTAAACACATAGTTTTGTTGTAAAAATATTAGCCTGGGTTTCTTGCTGCAGAGGACTGAGGTCATGTCTACACCACAAAGTTCTTCTGGCAGGACTTTGGGGCTGGTTACATAGCACTGAAAGTACAGATACATACTTGCTGAACTGCCTTTGCTAGTGCCAAGTGTCCTCCCCTTAAAAGTCTTTTTCGGCAAAAGATATGCTATACACACTTTATATTGATGCTAGGTACTCTGCTGAGTAGAGTTCCTCTGGGACTGTGTGTTGTGGGATATCAACAAGGAGCTCAGGCTCAAATTCTTGTAATTCCCTTTCTTCCAGCCCACTGTTTTTCCCATTGTTTGGCATTCAGATTGTTGTTTTAGATCTTCCATTATGCCTTTTCATCTTTCTGTTCAATCTCTCAATCAGAAATAGGACCCCAGAGATATAAGTAGCATACAGGAGCTGGCTCACAGACAAAATTTCCCCACAGACTGTACTCCCAAGGTAGGCAGCAGAGCTGTGGTAGACACCAGGTGGAGTGGCTGAAGATGACAGCGCACAAAAAAGGCAAGATGTCCTAGGCAAGACAGGATCAGCACTGCCCAACAAAGCAGCAGGAAACAAGCATTAAAGAATGTGCCATGTTATACTGCAGTACAAATCCAGGAAAATCACCAGTGTCCTCAAATTTCACGAAGGTTGAAATGTCCTCTGGCACAAAGACGCTGGTGACAGCAGATGGAGATTGTTCACTTGCCAACCCTCAGCCCCAGCATTGATTCACTGGGGGCAAGAAGGACCAGGGAGTTTACAGCGGATATAATCCCTCCCTTTGCACTGTTACATAGGCTCAATCTGCTCTGGCATAGCACAATATTTTCACAGCCGTCCTCTTTTTTTTCATATTCATAATTTGTCTCTCTCTGAACAAGATAGTTACCAAAGGTTAATGAGATTGGGGCTGGAAAGCCCGTCATGGGAACAGAATGTCAGTCAGGCATGCCAGGACTGTGGCAACAGGAACAACAGGCATATTTAAAATAATGAGACACCCAAATTTTAGAAGAGGCAAGAGTGTGGTGCATAATCCAATCTAACCCACCACAATGTGCCCCTGAGTACATAGGAACAGATACACTGCTTCAGACAAAAGGTCTATCTACCCTTGTACTTCCAATGGCAGTGGTCAGCAAGTGATGCTGAGAGAAAAGAGGAGACCAGGCAAGTGGTGGCATTCTCCAGAACACCCGCCCAGCCTCAAGCCTTCCTAGGTCAGAGCTTTTCACATTGTCTTTCGTAGTCTTTGATTAATTCCTTTTCCAGTAATTTCTGATGCTGCATTTTGAAACCCTGTAAAATTTTAGTATCCACAACTAGATGTTATCAGAAGTTCTACAGTTTCAGTGGAAGTTGCCTAAGGAATTACATTGATGATTTTGCTTTGAACAGGTTACTAATTTAATCTGACACTTATTATATCTGATACTGAAGGACACAGCAAGAAATTGCTTGCTATTTACTATTTCATGGCTGTGTGGGATCCTATAGTATTCTACAACAGCACCCAGACTTATGCAATGTGGATGCTTCCCTACCCATTCCCTGGGTGGGGAAAGTATGTGATGCTGCAGCCTTATAAATATAAAATATTTTCCAACAGAATCAATAGGAATACAATTATGGGACCTACATTTGTGGATTTAAAGAGCCAGTGCTGATCTTTGATGACTGTTTGCTTCCTTGGTTTATACTGACTAGCAGTCAAAGAAGACTGTTTGCCTTTTTACTGAACAGGGACAACAAAGCTGTTGAATGTGTACCCAACAGACTGAAAAATCCTGGCAGTGACTCATGGCTAGCCTGAACTGTAATGAGTAGCTGTTCTTATTGTTGCTATTCTATGTTATGTTTTCCATGATATTTGTGGAGCGAAACCTAGCTGGATGGCAGAGTGAAGTGTAAGGACTGCCGTTTTTGAATAACCTGGCAAAATTAGAAATGCTCAACAAGGCTGTAAAGATCCCTTTAACTCTCAGTCAGAATTGAACAGCATGCTACTTTTGTCTAGTTGTTTGCATAGTTGACTTGAATTTGGATTTTTCATAACTTGTAAATGCCTGTTACGAATAGGGTAGAGGGGATGTTAGAGCCTGTAAATATGTATAAAGACGAATGTCACACTCATTAGCTAGGTCATTATTTGAAAACAAAATTATATCAAATTGTACTAAATAATGGGCAAATTGCAATACGCTCAAACTTATGAACTTGAACATTAATAATTTTCTTTTTAGTCTTAATCGCACTAAGTGAAGTGTTTTCTGACACATCTTGGGGTTTTTTCCCACAGGCCAGTCTATGTTTCCTTCTAGTTATTTGTCTTATTCGTGGAAGTCCTGTTACATACTTCCCAGACATCCAACACCTTTCACTGGTCTTCTAATATTTTTCTTGTATTTTCTGCCTTTGTTTCACCATGTATTGCATTAAACCTTTGTGCTTCTCCTTGATCCCAAGTACAGTCAGCCCTTGAATCACGCACTCCCACTGATCCCTACTTGAAAATCACTGGAGATGTAAGCAGCCCTGCTTTTTCTGATTTTCCTTTCCTAATCAAGGTCAATTAGTAGTGGGCTCTGACTCTGAAAAAGGCAAATATGCACTTTCAATAAAATATCAAGTGAGGAAAAATAAAACCACTTTGGTGACAATTTATAAAGGTTTAGGTTGGTTTCAGGGATGTTCCACAATTTGAATCATCACAAACATGAAGGCTCTTGCCATATTTATGGCAAGAGAAAGAACTCCCAGAGTCACTAGAGACACACTGGCACTAGACTACTCGAACAGAAGTAGGTGGAGATGAGCACTGACAGCTGCCAGGCTGGATCTACATGATTTGAAGCCCTCCTGGTCATCGCAAGGGTTAATGTCCCCTTTCCTCTCCTGAATGAATTAATCATTACTGACTGCTGCCAGGAATCCTTCCTTGCAGTCAAAAAGGGTGTTCTCACTCACTTGTGGCAGCAGGGATCCAAACATGGCTAGAAAGTTTTTTGGTAGCCAGAAAGAATTACATTTTGGAGAGAAGCACCAGGTTATCCTTGAGATTATCCTATCTGCTTGAGGGTAGGAAGGCTCTACAGAGGGACCCGGACAGGTTTAATCAGTGGGTCAAGGCCAATTGTATAAAGTTCATTAAGGTCAAGTGCTGGGTCCTGCATTTTGGTCACAACAACCCCAGGCAATGCTATAGGCTTGGGGAAGAGTGGCTGAAAGCTGCCCATTAGAAAAGGACCTGGGGGTGCTGGTGGACAGACAGCTTAACACGAGCCAGCAGTGTGCCCAGGTGGCCAAGAAGGCCAACAGCATCCTGGCTTGTATCAGGAACAGCGTGGACAGCAGAGATAATGAAGTGATCATACCCCTGTACTCAGCACTGGGGAGGCCTCATGGAATCATAGAATCATTCAGGTTGGAAGAGACCCTTGGAATCATCGAGTCCAACCATCAGCCCCACTCTACAAATTCCTCCCCTACACCAAATCTCCCAATACCACATCTAAACAACTCTGAAACACATTCAGGGATGGGGGCTCAACCTCCCTCTGGGCAGCCCACTCCAGGGCCCAACCACCCTTTCTGTGAAAAATTCTTTCCTGATGTTCATATTGAGCACTGTATTCAGTTCTGGGCCTCTCACTACAAGAACACTGAAGGGCCGGAATGTGTCCAGAGGAGAGCCACCAGGCTGGTGAGTGGTCCAGAGAGTAAGTCCTATGAGGAAAGACTGAGCAAACTGGGCATGTTTAGCTTGGAGAAGAGGAGGCTGAGGGGAGATCTCATTACCCTCTACAACTACCTGAAAGGAGGTTGTAGAGAAGTGGGTGTTGGCCTCTTCTCCCAAGTGGATAATGACAGGACCAGAGGAAATGGTCTGAAGTTGCGGCAGGGGTTTATATTAGATATTAGCAAGAATTTCTTTACTGAAGGTGTGGTCAGGCACTGGAATGGTCTGCCCAGGGAGGCTGTGGAGTCACCATCCCTGGAGGCATTTAAGAAACATGTAGATGTAGCACTTCAGGGCATGCTCTAGTACCCAAGATTGTTGTGTGTTGGTGGTTGTTTTTTTTTTTTTACGTGTGTGTGGTTTTGGGGTTTTTTTGTTTGTTTGTTGGTTGGTTTGTTTTGTTGGTTTTTTGTTTGTTTATGGTTGGACTTGATGATCTCAAAGGTCCCTTCCAACCATGAAGATTTTGTGATCCTTTGCCATTCTTCATCTAGTAGTGCTACTGAAACAGCTGATGTTTCTTGTCCTTGCTGGCTGAAGAATTATGTTGCCTGCAGAGGTAATTTTACTTTGGAGATGGAAAGCTGGTTTGAACAGCAAAAACTTTAGCCAAAAACTTTGCAGTGCAAGCTAAGTTTGAGAAATTGTTATAAACATTACCACAAAAAGTTACAGTCCTACATTACAAGCAAAAAATGGAATTATTTACCATGCTGCAGATCCTGACTGATCCTCTAATGTTGCTTGTTGTATTAGAAAGAAACTTTGTGTTACGAAGGCATGAATATTTCAAGTGTTTCTAGATCTTCTTTTGGTAAAAACTAGATATAATAAAAAAAACTACCATGGTCTCCCATGGTCTAGAAACAGTGCAGTAAATACTGTAAACTACTAGCAAATCAATATTTTTATTTGTTTTACATGGTAATCCCCACAACAAAATGTGCCAGCTTGGGGATGTTGTTCAGAAAAACACTTGAGGGAGGAATCCTGCCAATCACAGCTGTATCAACAAACAGCAACAATAACACATATGCTTTTACATAATCAGAATAATTAGCTTTATTTCTTAAAACATAGTTTTTTCCTTATTGATTAATTGACATTCAAGTTACTTTAAATTACTTAACCCTTGTAAATCTGAATCTATCTTCTCAGTCTTCATCAAATACATAAATGTCTGCCACAACCTCACTGAAGTAACTGTTAAATCAAGCCTTTGATAATCAGTACTATTCTTTTCAGCTTCTGTTCTATAGCTCCTCCATTCACTTTGCTGGTGTACTCCATCACCTTCCTGCCTCTTTCTAATGCAATAATCTACTACTAGGACTTCTGTTTCTATTTTGCTTCTGGATTGCTGATGCAGTGATTCACCACCTGGTCTATCTCTGATTTACAAGTGTGTTACACAGCCCACAGTCAAGGAGATGAGGCAGTGAAAATGACTGCCAGGGGAAATTAAATAAACTTGGAATTTATCCATCTTTAGAAAATGGTGTAATGTCTCTTCATCCTCTTCACCCCAAAGACATTTTATGGCAATAGTTCGTCCTTCTATGTGCCCTCCTATCCCTCTTTGAAAAAAACCTGTAAAAATAAATGCAAGAAAAATAATGTAGTCAATAAACGTACAAGAAAAAAGGATACCACCTGCCTTCAAGCAGAAACAGACCCTCAAGAAAGAACAGAAACTCATTAAGCCCATTAGGAACTTTGCAATTAAGAAGTGATTTTACACAGATGGTGCCACCATAGTATGACATTACAAGATCCAAAGAAAGGATAGGTAGATAGAGGGAGGCGCATGGATATGAGATTTTAAAGCAAAACCAAGACATCTGGCAGAGAGAAGATTTTTGCAAATATTCTGGACCTGGAATAGGTATCAGTGCATATCAGTCTTATTCTCTTGAATGTTTGTGGAACAGTATTATTTAAATAAACACCAAATTGTGGGTCTGTATGCCCCTTTTGCAGTAATTGGATGGCTGGAAAAGAATACGAGCTCTGTTTACTGATGAGATTAAACACAAGCTTCTAATTAGTATCATTTAAAATTGCTGGCATGCACACACATACAAACCAAGTTTGACAAAATGTTGTACAATCTACTTTTGGATCAAAATATCTCTAGGCTTTACTAAAAAAGGCGTGGCTTTAAGAGTACTTGCACTCTATTTTAATTCCTACCACAAACTTATTCTTTATTTTTTCATTCTTATTAAGCATTAGGCTGTGACAAGAAGGTACAGCATCCAATAGAGCTTGGTTTTGTTTCCCCTCAAAATTTATATTTGGAACTTTATTAAGAAGAGGGACTGGGTTTTCCTTGTTATCTTTGTAATTTTGATTGACAACTGGGGTGACCTCAGCATGCGTTATCTCCTGTTTTGCATCATTACACTGAAGCGATAGAAGTGCACATTAAAATTCAGTCATTTGGATTTCCTCCCTCTTCTCCATACACAAAATACTACCTGTAAATATATATATGCTCTCTGCCTCCCACAGTGAGATAAAGAGGCTTAATCTTCTCCTGGGCTCTGCGTGATCTTCTTTTATCTCCTTAGCTGTGTTCCACATAATGAAAGTGACATCACAGGGTGGCTTTTTGCCTCTTTCCACATTCCTTTCAAATTAATTAATGTCCTAAGTTTAGAATGTTTAGAAGGATTTTCATTTTTACTTGGCAATTTTAGTTTGTATAAATAATTTTTATCTTTTTCTTGGGATGTGTATTTTTAGATCAGTGACCTTTTGGATGTATGATTCATGCTGATTTAATTTTTCCAGCTGGTACATTTTTGCTTAAGCTGATACAAATGCGGTAAATCTGATACTTTTACACTGAAACCAGCTATTACACACCTGTGCTCTCAATTTATTTTTTTTTCAAATAAATAGATTTTCTTTTCTTCTATTCTCTATTTTTTCCCAATATGTCTGTTATAACCTTTTAGGACAAAAACAATTTTAAAAAGAAGCCCAAGCACCTGTACACTAATGCCACCTGTCACAGATCAGGAGCTATTCCAAATCAGATAATGCTATTTGTCATGAACTTATTTAAGTGAAGCACACCTTCTATTTATTTTATGCATCCACCAGAGTGCAATAGGCTCTGCAAAAAGGATTTTGTGAATCTATGGATTGTAACCTACACACATTTGGTTCCTAGACCCAATCTCAAGAATAGTTATAAGCATGTCCATCAGCAGCTCAGCATTCATAAAACGTAAAAGTCATATCATGTTATTTGTCCACTGAGGAGCAGACCTGAACTTTTAATGGGTTTCTTTCACAGAAGTTATATGTAGAGTGTGGGAGCAAAGACCGTTTCCATATTTACACAACTAGGCATGTGTCCTTTCTGCGTTCTTATTTTGCCATGAGAAAAAAGTCACCTTACCATCTCCAGCCCTCATCCTCTCCCTGAAATTCTCCTCTTCCCCTACAAAACCCACACAGACACATAGATTCACTCACAGTTAGAGAATTGGATTCACCCTTAACCTTTGGAAGAGGAACAGGCTTTACTTCCACATTACTTCTATACTCAGAAAGACACCTCTCTACTCCTACATTTTTTTGCATTAAAGGGAGAATTATAAATAGTAGACCGAAAAAAAAGAAGTAAAGAAAGTAGAACTGCAAGAGGATGTGAAAATGAAGGCCTTGGGAAAAAGAACATGGGGCCTCCTGGTTCAAGTACAAAGGCAACATCAAACTTCACAACCCTATTATGTGCAAAATGTTAGGACAGAAAAGCAGGTGAGAAAATTTTTAAACTTTGACCCTCATTGCCATCTTAGTGTGACCTGCAGCAAGTAGCAAGATTCGTAAGGAAGCAGCCAGCCAAGGTGCCAGACAAAAAAAGGCACAGACGTTGTTGATATAAACAGATCTTGGAAACTGACACTTAAGTGGGTTTTAAGCATTTCTTTTGGCAACTACATTAACAGTATTCTACATAGCATTTTTTTTTTTTTTATGTTCCCTCTAGTGAGTGCAATGTTCTTAATGGTTTTGTGTTTCTCATAAACTGTTACTGTCTGACATCCTTAGGTTTGTCCATTACGTAGTCCATGTGACCAATAAACGCAAGGAGAAAATTAAACTACAGACACCCGTTGCAGCCATGACATAAATCATGTATCTTTTTGGAAGACAATGGTATTAAACATTTTTACTATAAAGAGCTCCAGATGTTGAGCTCACGGAGCTGAGTCTAAATGCACAAGGAAATGTTGATAGTATTTTCTGTGAAATGCTATTAGGAATGCTAAAGAGCTGGTTATATAAAGCAAAAAGTAATCAGGAGATACTGTGTAAAAGCAAACAAAGAGATCAGCTGGCCATAATTTGGTAGAATATTTTATTTGTTGTCAGTAGGTGAAATATTTCTGGAAATCACAGAATCAAAGAATGATGTGGGTTTGGAAGGGACCTCTGGAGATCTTCTCATCAAACCCCCTGCCAAAGAAGGTCCACCCAGAGAGGGTTGCACAGGAACTTGTCCAGGTGGGTTTTGAATGTCTCCAGAGATAGAGACTCCACCACTTCTCTGGGCAGCCTGTTCCAGTATTCTGCCACCCTCAAAGTAAAGAGGTTCCTCCTCATGTTTAGAGGGAACTTCTTAGTTACAAATTTGTGCCCATTGCCTCTTGTCCTCTCACTGGGCACCACTGAGAAAACACTGGCCCCTTCCTCTTGATATCCACCCTTTAAGTATTTATAGGCATTGATCAGATCCCCCCTTAGTCTTCTCTTCTCTAGACTAAAAAGAACCAAGTCCCTCAGCTTTTCCTCATAAGACAGATGCTTTAGGCCCTAGCAGTGCTCTGCTGTACCCTCTTGAGCAATTCCCTGTCCTTCCTGAACTGGGGAGCCCAGAACTGGACACAATACTCCAGACGGGGCCTCAATAGGGCAGAGTAGAGGGACAGCATAACATCCCTTGACCTGCTGGTCACATTCTTCTTGATGCACCCCAGGATGCCATTGGCCTTCTTGGCCACAAGGACACATTGCTGGCTCATGGTTGTCCTGTTGTCCACCAGGACTCCGAGGTCTTTTTTCTCAGAGCTGCTCTCCATCAGGTCAGCCCCCAATTTGTACTGGGGCATGGGGTTATTCTTCCCCAGGTGCAGGACCCTACACTTGCCCTTGTTGAATTTCATCAGGTTCCTCTCTGCCCAACTCTCCAGCCTGTTCAGGTCTTGCTGTATGGCAGCACAGCCTTCTGGTGTGTGAGTCACCCTTCCCAGTTTTGTGCCAGCGGCAAACTTGCTGAGAGTACATTCCATGCTTTCATTCAGGTCATTGCTGAAAATATTGAAGAGGACTGGACCCAGTACTCACCCCTGGGGGACCTCACTTGTTACAGACCTCCATCTAGATTCTGTGCCCCTAATCATGACCCTCTGAGCTCTATCTTTCAGCCAGTTTTCAATCCATCTCATAGTCCACACAATTCCTAAGCTTGCCTATGAGGATGCTGTGGGAGACTCTGCCAAAAGCCTTGCTGAAGTAAAGGTAGACAATGTCCACCACCCTCTGCTCATCTATCCATCCAGTCATGCCATTGTAGAAGGCTATGAGCTTAGACAGACACAATTTCCTCTTGGTGAATCCATGTTGACTACTTCTGATAGTTTTCTTTTCTTCCAGATGCTTTGAGATGATGCCCAGAGCAAATCGTTTCATCATCTTTTCAGGGATGGAGGTGAGGCTGACCAGTATGTAGTTTCCCGGGTCCTCCTTCTTGCCCTTTTTGAAGACTGTTACACACTTGCTTAAATTTTATATGTATTATCAGGATAATGTTGATTCTGGAAGTATTTAGTTACTTGTCAATACTTAACTTCCACCATTAGCTACAGTACCAGAGAAAATATAGATGCATTCGTTTGGGGAGTAGAATCTGCCTCATCTCATTTCAGTGATCACTCACATACTACAAATAGTGAGCATCCAATATGAATAGTTTTCTACAATCTGAAGTTTTTTGAAAAAAATATTCAACAAATGCTTATGAAAAATGATTACACATGTAGAAAACAGAAACAGTTTACACATACTTATACACAAAAAAGGACTACAGTTTCAATAAGCCATTGGGCCAGTTTCCCCTGTCATTCTCACTTATGTCAGCATTCATTTCTTCCACAGATTTTCTGCTCTCATCCATGAGATCACCTTCAAAATGAACAGATAGCAGAAATGGCTTCAATTTTTTGTTGTAGTATTTATTTTTGACTTCGTCTTTGAGCTCACATGACTCTGCATTAACAAAAGCTTTAATGGAACAAATGTCATCATATTAATGCAAAAATCAAAGCAGGTAGTATAATACAATAATTTCGATTAGAAAAGACTTCCAGAGGTCATATAGTTCAAATACCTGCTCAAAACAGAATCCAGCTTTAAAGTTAGGCCAGGCTGATGTTAGATCAGGTCAAAATAGAAAATAATCTGGTGACCACAATCCTAATTGTCCTCTCATACTTTAAAGTTATTTTAATTACTAAAGACTATTCAATTTAGAACACATAAGAGCGTTTATTTGAAAGATACTAGGTTTTGCAGCTTGCTTTCATCGCCTTTGTCAAGACTGATTAATCATTAGCCCTCCTCATAGAGCACAAATGATATTTAATCTTGGTTCTCAACTTTAACACTTAAAACCCCACAAAGTGTGACTGCTGAATGTGTTCAAGAGGGCCTCAGTATTGACAAGGACAAGCACCTTAACAAGAACACTGCCCAAGGCAAGAAAAGGGCTGAAAGCTTAGAGTAAATACTAGGGCAGTGCCTTGGACTTTTAACACTGAGTTTTCAGGCTCAATGTTCTTTAAAAATCCTAGAGACTTATTCCAGGAGTAAAATGAAAGTAAAACATAGGAGTGGAATGAAAATAAAAGTAAGCAGAGATCTTCACTGTGTAAATGTATCAGCCTGACACAGGTCCTGATTAGAACTTTATTTGATGCATAACTTATAAGAAAGATGGAACTCTAGAAATTATTGAACTACAGTAAAGTACATCAGCTAACAAAGAAGTGATCACAACATTAGTACGACCCAGAATGATTGATTCTTGGTGAAACAGCTAACATTAAAAGCTTTCTAATATAACATTTTTAAGGTGGCAATACAAACACCAGATACTTTATGTTTGCATTGATATTCTCAGTTTATATGCATTTTATTAACTAAAATAATTGATGCTTTGTGAATTATAAGTGAGACTATTTTAATCTCATAAATCTCTCCTTGGAGACATCTAAGGTGGAGACTGAATTCTGCTGACCTAGATCATTCCAAATTAATTGATCAGTGGCCCTACAATTAATGACTCTAATTAACAGATTAGGCCACAAAGAGATTACCACTTTACCAGCCGCTTACATGATTGTTTGCTGTGCATTGGGCAGGGTTGCTGCAGATCCCCAGCACTGATAGACACGAGGAGGTGAAAGAGTTTGAGGCTGAGTGCAAGGGACCATTTTCCTCCCAGTAGCCCCTCAGAGGTGGGGTGATAACTCTCAGGACAGGTATGGTCCAGCAGGTAGTGGAGCAGCTGGAAGGCAGGAACAGTCTTCCCAGGCTGCTCTGAGGCTACTACAGCAACACATTACCAATTGCCGTTGCTTAATTGTAAATGGATCAATAACAGACTGTGTTGGTAAGTGATAGCATTTAGCTTTTGGGAAAAAAATTGGGGGCAGATTACAAGCTTCTTGTTCACATGAAGTTTCAAAGGTTGTTTCACCAGAACAAATGAGAGAGCAAAGCTTTGTCGTGCATCTTTAAATCTTCGGTGTTCAGAGTAGGCAAAATGCTTGCATGTTTACAGCATGCAAAAACAATATATGCTAACAGCAGAAGATTTTCCAGGGGGTGAAAATAAAATATCAGCATTTGTTATTACTGTGATTTAGAGATTTGCTTTTCATTAGGGATTAGAAAAGCTCAGCTAGGATCTCATAGCCATTAGAGCTTCATCTCCCTGCATTCCATGTGAGATGCTTTAGATGCTATTATTCCGGTATTTAAGCAAAACACATAAACATAACTGAGGAGGAGAAATAAGCAATTTCCTATATCTGGAGTAAACAGAGGAATTTATGTCTGGACAGAAGAACATTTTTGTTTCTCATATTCATATGCAATCTTATATTGCATTTCTGTGTGCGGCCACATTAAAATAAAATATGTTATAGGAAGGGATTCAAACCGAATTCAAACAGATTTGAAAAAGAAAGGTATTGATTTTTGTGTTCTAAGTTTTCAGTCCTATCTGGGGTGTCTGATTTCTGTTTGCAACCAGTTTGCTGGAAAAAATTAAATTAAAAAAATTAAATAAGTAAAATTAACTTCATGAGATAGCAAAAAATTAATGTGCCTAAATCACCATGGTTTAAATAATAATTTTAAGAACTAAACTTCCCTTTGTTTTCTGTGTTTGGTCAGCAAGAAGTGGTCCTGCTCTCCTAAGCCTCACATTGTCATTTCTTCCACTTTTACACAAACACAATCTGTGTAAATGGCAACATTCTAAAGAGCAGTGAGGAGGTGTAGGACAAGAGTCACTCAATGGATCATTAGCAGAAGGATCCACTGAGGATGATAAATATAAGTAGAAAGCCATTACCCAGAACTCAGGAACCTTCTGGGCTACACAGAGCCATAGGATGAGAAAACTTTCTGAAGAAAAACCACTCTGTGCTTGCCATGTTCTTTTGGTGCTATCAGCAACTGAGAAAGGATGCTGAAGTAGACAGACCTTTGATACTGGATTTTCACACAATTTCATTACCTCAGCTGCACTAAATGACATAGTGGTGAAGACTGTTCAACTGGGGGAATACTAGAGTTTATAAGAGCACCTGGATCACAGCTGAAGTCTCTTGTCGTTTACCACACACATGTATATGCTGTAAAGACCAAAACTGAAAATCAATCCAAGATCCAATATTCAGTTTTGCAAGTATAAATAGACTGCAATTAAACAAAACTCATATTGTTAAAGGTGTAGAACCATGGGCTTCAATTTCTTACACTCTAAATCCAGAATGATAGTTGTTCTGCCTGTAAGGATGTTTTTAAAGCCTGGTGTTTATTCCTTCCAAGCTCAGCATGTATTTCTGGAGAAGGACACCTGGAGAGAAATACAGACTACAAATATACTGCGTAGTGATTACCTTGTGTGACAGCTGGACAAAAAGTCAATTACCAAAAAAGTTTACCTTTAAGATTTAAGAAGGGGTTTTTGGCTGTGTTTCATTACTGGAAGTGCTAGAAAGCATGATGAGGGATTTGATTTTAAAAACAAAATACAAGCTAAAAACTTGTCATGAATTTGGAAAGGCAGCAGCATCTAGTCAAATGTCTGTTTAATTCTAGGAAGGCACGACCTCTCTGAAATTGAGTTCCCAGAAGAAAAGCAAAGCCTCATGGCAAAACCTTCATCAGACAAACATCGTGGGAAGGATATGGCTGGCTGAAAGACCTAAGAACCTGTTTGGAAGAACAAGGCAACAGTGGAAAAAGTTGTTTGTAAAAGCAAATGCTCTGTTCTCTAGGTTCACATGATCTCAGTAATACATTCTGACATCCTGTGCTGTAGGAGCAGAAGCTTAAACTTCCCAAAAGGCAATGAGACTTTGCCTATTACTAAGAACAGTCATAATTTAATGCAGGTAGAATCCCTGTGCATCAGCTGTGCATCTTTTGGAAGGAATGCAGTTCAGACCCACAGTCCTTATTTAAAACAGAAAACACTGAAGCAATTATGACTTGCATAAATGTGGTTTCTCTGTGAACTATGAACAATTACCAGTAATGATATAGTCAGCAGAGAGAATGTACATGCCAGTATCTTCCTTTATTACAGATTATTTGAAAAATTGCTGAAAAGAGCCCTCTGTTTTAAGTGCTCACCACCTCCAAAACTTCATTTTCTTAAGAAAGTCTTTGCTAAGTCTCACAGAAAAATGACAAAACACTTAGAGGTTTCTTCCAGTAACTGGGATCTCTGCTTTCTGGGAATAATTTTGGAAACACTTTGTGGTTACAACTAATGAACAAAGGAATGTTTGCTTAGCCCCTGGGTATGTTTTTATAGCAGTTGTATCACACTAAGCGGTCCCTTTCAAGTGCAGGACCAAGGTTTTACAATTTAGTTCCTTTGTTGATCTGATTGCCTTCTCTAACCTAGAAAACAAAAGTATTACACTTTATTCGAATACTTTATCACAGATGCTTGCAGAATGTTTAACTAAGTATTTGTCATAAAATTAAGGATAGCAGAATCCACATAACTTGATCTTGATAGTCCTCAGCCTATGACAACAATTATGTCTGCCAAAAACTTGAATCTTAGAACAGTCCCCCTTAATAGGCTGTACATTTCATCATCACCTCAATATAACTTTAGAGACTGCAGACATCACAAGAACCTTTAGCACATCATTATATCTTTTCTCACTCCATTAAAAGAAAGGAGAAAGAAACTGCATATCTGAAGCCTGGTTTCTAAGTACAAATCTCCACCCTTCAAAAATATATTCTATCATTTCAACTCTCTTTATGTAAGTGAGAGTTACAAAGTAATAAAGGGTAGAGAAGAAAAATTAAATTAGAAGGGATTTAAGTAATTAAATTTAATGATTTAGTTTAAATAATAACAACAATTATAATTATATATTATAATGATATATAAATATTAAATAATAAATTCTTTAGTTTAATTTAAGTAAGGGATGTAACCTCTGAGTTCAACACACTTGGATGATTCCCTGTGGAACATGTTATGTTTTTTGTCCCATGTGAAAGGAAGCCAAAGCTAATTATAGAACAGCACTGGGCAAGCAAATAAATCAAGCTTTGCACCACTGAATTCACACATCTGCAAATTAACAACTGTGAGTCTCTTAGTGCAGGCTCTTCTGTTACAGCAAACCAATACTAAATGTAAGTATATTTGCTTATCTGAGAATAAAACAATATAATCCAAAAGGAAATGTCCACTTCACAAGAATCTGCAGCCATGGACTACATCACCACACACAGAAGTGTGCATCAGAGGGAGAGCATTAGCTTAGTATATAAACCCACTGCAAAAGCCCACTCAGTATCTGTGTAAAATCTGTGCATAGAGCATATGATTTCAGCACTGGAAATATAATCCTCCATACTGAAAATATAATCTTCCATACTGAGGCTGACATATATTATAAAACAGAGAGAAACACATGCAAATAGTCTTCCAAACAGAAACTTCCCCAGAAGATAACACTAAAATACCCATGTAACTGAAACTGCGAAAAAAGTCTATACACCCATTGCACACCCAAGAACCTGTAGCATAGAAATGGTGCAGTCACCTCCATATTAGCAAACCAGGTTGATTAGCAGACTGAAAATTCAAATTGTTATATTAGTTTAAGCAATTACATTGACCACTAGCTTGCATGGTTCATGCACTTGGAAAAATTGGTGTCAAATTTTTTTCTATTTGCCAGCAGTAAGTATTTTCAGGCAGAAATGGAAAAACGCTACATAAAGAAGCATTGAAATCTGTGTGGAGACTGTTTTTGAGGCTAAAGACTGTACTATGCAGTATATACCTTAATGTTCAGTGCAGGATTCTGCAGTAAGGCTCATTTTCTCTAATTTAAAAGGCAAGTAATATTTACTTGCTGCTGATTCACTTGGCTGCTTGTAAGGATCATTCATTATGTGGCAACATCACACTGAACACGTGAAATCCTCTGTACTGTCACCAGCACTGTTCTTGCAGGGAGGGAAAGGCATCACCTGAAAATAAAATCTCAGTGGTTACTTTTTCTCTCTCCACTTTGAAGAACTGGAGCCTACATGTAATTTTAACTCTCTGTTTTGTTGTTTAGCTTTGTTTCTGTCTACTTGGCTTTTATCTCTAAAGAATAAATAGGGTGGCATCATAACCTTGAGGGATGATTCTCATTATAAAGACATTGCAGAATTACTTCAGCTTTTTTTCCAAACGAATGCACCCAAACTAAAAGAAATGAACACAACCACCCCACCATTTGCAATCATGCTCAGGTGCTTTACTCCATTGGTTTAAGAGTCTAAATACCTTTCTGGATTTTTTTTTTTCCTACACATTGCATTTGTCTGCAACACAGGATCGTTTTCTCTAGCCAACTGGCTTCTAGTACAGCAGAGGTCAGCTGCTAAAAACATATGCAGAGCTATCAACAGGATGTGCACAACATAGGAAGGTCTGTGCAGTCCTGATTTCATCAGTCTTTTTATCCGTATTAGGCAAGATTAAAGCTAGCTAAGCTAGCTAGCAGAGGAGGTGCTGAATTGTGTAAGGGATGTGTAAGGGATGTGTAAGGATGTGTAAGGGATGTTTGACTCAGGAGCGCCTTTCTGCGCTCAGTTAGCAACACTGCTGTGCTAAATCCTGACCTGGCTAAAGCCATTCATTAGACAGCCCTAAGCCACAGAGAAAAGACAGGAACTCAATACCTGAGCAGCACATTCTCGCTGAGATAATATAGTGGTAACGAATTAGAAAAACCCTCCGCATTGCCCAAGCTCTACCCCTTCACACACCATTATAGTCCTGCTGCTAAAACCAGTAGTGCGGAATTAGGCTGCCACTGAACACTTTAAAAGTCTCAAATGCACAGATCAGCATATATGTTGCTTAGACAACTGGACATGCATAAGTCTATNATTGCACTAAATCCACTTTCCTTAAGCATGTATAATGGACATTGCATTGCTGGAGATTTTCCTCCTTTTTTCAATGAGCTAGACACTGACTGGCTTGTATGAAAAAGAGGAAAAAAACCCAGGACTTTTACAGGGGCCTTCGTTCAGCATCTGGCCACACAAATTAGAACAAGAAGTTAGAAGGAATAGATGCATTTTGGTAGATCCTTACCGATTTCCAAGGTTCCTTTTGGTGATTTTAGAGAAAAAAAAATGAGAAACAAAAAGTAAGTAGATGGTGCTAGAGAAAATCCCATTAGATCTGTAATAGGTAGTCTTGTGCAGTGGGCTATTAGCATCTGTCAGTGCTGCCACTGCTCCATAGACAATGTGAAGTGAACTGTGATTCTTATTAGCAGTGCCTGAGTTGCATGGTGTTTCTCTAGATTATTTGGAAATACAGTTGGCATATTTGGTTTGAACTACGAGGTAAACAACTGTGTGTTTGGAAAAAAAAAAAAAAGAAAATAAAAAAGAAGAGAAAAAGAAGCAACAATCTTGTCTGTGAAAAACACTGCGCAGTCTATTTAGTAATTTACTGCAATGCAAATGGGTCTCACATCATTAGCAAAAAGAGTCTTTATGAAACATTTTAGCTTTGAAACATTGCATAAAAAGATCAGCGTGCAATCACTACCTCACTTGATCTGCTTTTCATTATTCTGCTACAGGAAAAAAATGTTTTAAAACAAGACAAAATGCAGTTCCCAGCTGCATTGTGTCATGAAATGGGTTTCATAGCCCACAGCTCTACTATCAGAAAAAGATTCATTCTCTTTTGTTGATGCTGCCTGTTAATTTGGCATCTAAAACTTGCAAATGTTACAGAACTATAAAGCTTCAGAAAATACCAGTGGTGGTAAGTGCAGTTGCTATACTATGGATAATTCATAGGCAACAGATGAAAAGGACCATGCTGGTTCCTCTCATGAAGTATTCCAGGATCTGTTTTCAACATGGAGAGCCCAATGATTAAGTAGATAGGTAGCCAGTCAGGTGCATAGATAAAATGTCTGTGTATGTATATATGGGCTTACTGCCAGGTTGCAAGTAGTTTTTAAACCACTTGCTTTAAATAATAAGTTTTAACCTCAGGAAAAAGTAGCTTCAGCATCAGCCAGTCCCCTTAAATTACAAGCACTGAACCAAAGAAAAAAACCTAAAATTGGTGATCAAAGCTCCTGTTACATGTGGTCTTCCAGATATGGTTTTAAAATACCATTTTCATGTATTAATCTTTGTATGTAATGCTTCAGTGTGTTGGGTCTGTACCTAGAAATGTTTGATGCACCTCAGATAGTTAGAACTTATCTTTATGGCATAAAGTATGGCTGGCAAGAAATACCACTGTTACTTCTGAGTGATTTTCTTCAGAAATGGAGCAGCGCAGCTGTTAGCATGAGCCTACAGTACCAAAGCTAATAGCTCTCTTTCCCAGTTCCCCAAACAGCCTGGGCAGCCCTCTGTAACTGAAAATGCAATTTACATCAGCTAATCTGAATCTATGCATGCATGAAAATGCACTTAATGGAGGGGGCACCATCCCTTTCCTGAAGAGTACACAGTCAAAAATAGTCAGATACAAAGCGCTCAGTTTATTCCCTTCTACCCCTCTGTGGTGTCTCCTCCCCACCGCGTCTGGCCCACCTCCCGTCTGCACTAAGATGCTGCTTCTATTTCCCTTATTCCCTTCTGTGCTCCACCAGAGCCCCTCCTGAGAGAGGCCTGGACCTCAGATGCTCTCCCACTCTCCACAGTTTTCTGGCATGCCCATTGGCTTCCATCTGGGATTCTCCTCTGACAAAACAAGCTGAAGAGCCCTGGTAGAGAGAACCAGTCTTAGAGCAGCTTTTGATAATCCCCCTAAGAAATAGTAAATGAAAATAAAGACCACTTGAAGCCCAGATTTGGGCTGATGACATTTGCTGTTAAACCAAAGCTAAGTATTCTTAGCAGCTGCAAAATTTCAAACCAGTTACAGTGGCTGTCATGAACGGAAGGAAGGAAATATGGAGATCAGGAGAAGATGAACAGCCAAGCTTCTTTTGCAAACACGGAGTTTGATTTAATGTTCCAGATTGCTAACTTGGATTATTTGATTCCAAGTGCTGGGGTTAATCAACACTTTCCCTTAATGTGTTTGAAATAAATGTTCTTTCCATAGTCCTTGTAGAGATGACATAAAAGTACACAACAATATCAATCATAGGGAAAGGCAATATAATCCTTAATTGTCATGAAAAATATCCTAAGTAGCACGGTCTCCATAGGAACTACACAAAATTTGGAGCTTGTGTTTTGCAGGTCTCTCTAGTGTTACCATTGTAGGACTGAGCCTGCAGCCCCTGACATGACCAGTGGACATGTGTTGGCTGGACTAGAAATGGGAAAAAGCTATGTAAATGTTCTCCCTTAAAATGTCTCTTAAGGAGCAGTTGAGTACAGTGCATCTGAAGCTAAGGAAACCAGGGCTCCAATCTTACAAGATATTTAGTGATCTATCCATTTATATGCTACATATAAAATAGAAAATGCCCAACTAGATACTACAGTCATCTATTTCTTTGGTAGCGGGTCTGATGTTGTAGCTTTCTCTACCATATTATCATAAATACATATCTTGTCTGTAGTGTATGCACAAAACATGCCCTCATCAGTTCTTTTACTAAAATAAAAGACCACCACGAGGGGTGACTGTTAGAAAGCATTTAGACCTTCTATCAAGCACTGAAATATCACGGATGGTCTTCAGTCCCTTCTGCTTCTTGTGCCAGCCCTGCCTCTGATGGGCACAAGCTCTTACTTGCAAATTTTCTTTGTTGGTTAAGGGCATAAATTAGTGAAAAGCAATGATGTTAGAAATCCTCCAAAGTTACAACACCATGGAATTTTTGTATGCTTTTGGGTTTCTAGCACAGCTTTTGAGTTTTATCTCTATGTACAGAAAATGCAAATAATAATTCCCTCTCTTAGCAGCCTAGCAGGGAAAACTAAATCCTCAGATATTGTAGCAGTGAGGTTCTTATAGGTGTACCAATAGACAAGCCAATACATTCAAAAGATAATAAAAAATATTATATGGTCAATTTTAAATTCAAAAAGATTAAGCAGTACAGTCCGTGTGCTCCCAATTTTGCTACTCTTACTCAAGTAATCATATATTTTTACTTGCTGAAGCTACCTGCACCATAAAGTTCTACCTTCATTAGAATAACAGTAGCAAAATCAGACCTGGCAGCTCTGTTTTCCTTTAAATCTCCTTGCCATAGTGTAACTGGAATTGCACTGAAAAGTAAATGGGGACAAGGGAGGAATACAGATGCAAAGAGCAGGAGCAGATATTATTGTTGTCAGTGAGAATTACCCAGTCAATCTTTCTGACCACGGAACAATTTAATTTGTCCTTTTACTGCATCCATTTTCTCGGATTAATTTTAATGATGTCAGACTCCTTGTCCCTTGAGGCTGGAAGGCTGCGCGACATTGTCCAACTCTTTAGCCCAAGGTCCTGCATCCGCCTCTCTGGTGATCCTGCAGGTGGAAGCAGCTGGAGTCCTGATGCTTCTCAGCCTCACAGGTGATGATGTGACAAGCGTTCTTCCTCTCTCTGTGAAATGTGCCATAACATTAAAGGCCTGAGTTACTGCTCAGCACATCACAGCTGCTGGCTTTTCCTGGCAGCATAAATACAATATTAGACAGAGAGATGTTTTGTCAGGGAGGGATGTTTAATGAAATTGCAGGTCTGCAAGGTTTCTATCAAAGGTATTTATTCAACCAGAGCTCATGGTTGCAAGACTTTAAAGGACGAATTTACCTATATGCAAAAAAATATAGGAGCAGCTTGAGTCATTTGCACACAAAATTACTCGTTTTACAGGAAGTCTAATCTGCTGTCACCAATGCATATGAGCTTTGTCTGTTTGAAAAGTTCATTGTCTGTTACTATGACCAAGCACAACACACAGACAGCTGTGTCTCATTCCTGTGTGTTCTAATGCTTTTCCTTAAAATCACATCAAGTACTATTAACAAAAAGGAGCGACTTAAAAAAATAAAGCTTAAAATAACTTAAAAAAAAAAAAGCCTCTTTTTTTTTCCTTTTTTTTTCTTCTTCTTTTTGGATATCTACCTCCATCTGCTGCTGCTAAATCTAATGTTCGGGAATAAATTAACCAGTCAAGAATACATGTATTCTTCATAAACTGCTACATAAATTAAGTTATTGTGAATTTATTCATCTTACTCAGCCCCTTCTTTTGCCCCAGTTTTGCATTCTGCTCCTTCAACATATGTTTATTCTTGTATATATTAAATCTATCAAATTCAATTTCCCTGGTAACACGCCCAAGAGCAAGAATCTACGAAGTGAAGCTTGCACACCTCCTTATCCTGACAGTATCTTCTTTAACTACTTACAAATCAGGACAAAGACATCAAAATGAGGGGATGAATATGATGACAATATGGATTTCTACCTGATTTCCATGACAGCACATTTTTGGATATTACTATGCTCAATGCATTAAGAATGCACTATCACAAACTTAGCTGATCTCTTCTGGAAAGATGGTAGGAAAACACTGAATATAGTTCCACTAAAATGAGAAATATTTTGTTTTCATGTCATTAGACCTATGGGAATGAATGATGAAGAAAAGGTCAAGCTAAATTTTAAACCCATTTTGCAATCTGACAGCTCTTTTTTCTTGTGGTCCCAGATGTGGTTAAAAACAATGGTCTTTTGTGATCCGTTGGAATATAACCCCTATCCTCTATGTCATGGGAATCAAGTTGCTGTGTTAATCACTGAATAATGACAGTTTCTTTTAAGAAAAATTTAAAAAGTAGATATTTTTATCCTGAAAAAAAAAGGTTTTGCTATGTAAATAAATCATAGAATCATAGAATGGTTTGGGTTGGAAGGGACCTTAAAGATTGTCAAGTTACAAGCTCCCTGCCATGGAGAGGGCCACCTTCCACTAGAGCAGGTTGCTCAAAGCCCCATCCAATCTGGCCTTAAACACTTTCCAGGGATGGGGCATCCACAACTTCTCTTATTTATTCTTAGGTCTTCTTCTTAGTCAAAAAATATTTAAACTCAGTCACGTAATTAAAGACTATATCATAGTACAAATGCAAAGGGAAGGGGGGAAAGATATATCAGCAAGCTCGGATTTCCAATTTCCTTACTCACATCCACCTATGTTGTTCAATCACAGCATTAGTTTAGCCATCATTTTCTCTTTCGAAAAAAAAAAAATCAAGATATATACCTAAATCTGTCTTTCCAGAAGTGTCTGAGAGGTACAAAAAGATATTTTTAGAAGGAGCAATGCAAGTCCTTCAGCTCTTGCAAGAGCAGCTGTGGAATAATCCAGGGATGCTGGTAGAGAACTGCCAATCTGAATTAAGTTAATTAAGGTGAATTGTCGAATCCTTCCCAGTTAGACTGGCAATGTTTGAACAGATTGTTCTCTGAGAAAGAATGACATTTACTCAAAGTACTATAGGTGAGGAGAACAAAAGGCTGAAGTACTATTGTGCATTTCTTTGCAGTGTTGGGTGGCTGGTTTTGCAGTTACTCCACAGGAATTTTAAGCTGGTTCAGGAACCATTGGACCTCTGAGTGGCTGAGGTGGGACAGCACACACTGCGGGCTGCAAACTCATGAAGGAACCCACTTCTGTGCTTACACTATGCTAGATGCTTTCCCAATGCAGTGACACACATTCTCACCATCTGAGACAACAAAGGTCAAGGCCAGCTCAGATATGTCCACGCTGGATAACCTGCAGTGAAGGCATGGGACTTCCCAAAGGCATAAGGTTGATTCTGGTTTTATTTCCAGACAAAATAAGAATATTGTATTTTGGCAGATTCAATTTTGCATAGCCCTGCAAAATGTGGCACATCGTAATAGATGATTTCATATGAACTGGAAGGAAAAGGGGAAGATTAATTTGTAATGTTTGTGCTTAAAAATGCCTGGTAGACTGACCCACAGGTAAAAGATCTCATTGTTGTTTAAACCTGAAGAAGCTACTTGACCTGTTGACTATGCTACTCTGCTAAACCAGTATGTATGCTAAATCCAAGAGCCAGGTACACTCCTCGCTAGATGCCTAATTCCCATTGATGGCAGGAACAGGAACAGGCATTTATGAGCCGAGACCCTCGCAACCAACACCAAAATCACTTTCTAAAGGAGTGTACATAAACCTGGGCATTTTGTCATGCCATTAAGTCTTCTTTCAAATACAACTCTGAGCTTTGGGAAGGAATACCAAAGCAAGCAGAATACTGTTTCTCCCCAGTAAGGGATTTTATATATTTTGATTCAAGATGCCTTGCAGTATATGATGGTAGAAGTTCCAATCCGTGTGTCATTTGTTCAGAGGAAATCGTGAATTCTGGAAGTTGTTTATATGCATATGAGCTAGGCATGTGAAAAATTCATCATACCTGACTACTTTCTGAAGGTAACGTCCTTCATGCAGATTGGAATTACATCACATTGCGACACTTGTTTTAAAAAGCTTTTTTTAAGCTTCTGGGCAAAGCAGAGTTTAACATGTGTTTGGGCAGCAGAATTAAATGCTACCTCTAAGTTTATTTTAGCAGAATTAATAGAATTGCTGGGATTATTTAGAGTATTTTTCTCAATGCTCCATGTATATTTGAGAAAGAAAGAGCAACTTCACCTTCAAATGTACATTTTCTTGCCCAGTTCACACTTGTGATATATTCCCTAGTTATTAATTAAAAAGCAGATATTAATCCTCATTTTCATGCCATAAAATCTTCTGCTTTTTGCTCTCAAAAAGCCCCCATATATTATTTTTTTTTAAGAACGACTCCTAAAACCCTTTACATTTATACTCAGAGCCCTAAATTCATATTTAGGCATGTCCCATTCACCTGAGTGGGTCTTTAGGGGATTTTCGCCTGAGGCAAGAACAGAAGATGCAAATCTGATGTTCATATGGTTTGACAAAAACATCTTGAGGTCTTCAGTGCTAACAGTACTGACTTTCTTTTCATATCCTACCAACTCAGTGCATTGAATATTTAATAATACAGGTGATCTTAGGCCCCATTGTTTGACTCATGTAGATAACATAATTAAAAGCAAATCTTTGTCATTCTATATAGTGTATGCAAGGCTGAAAATTTGATCTAGATGAATGCATGTCTTTCTAAAAATCTCAAGTATAACAGTAGTAAAGTAAAAGAAGCTAGAATAAAGTGGACATTAAAAAAAATGAACCCATTTTAAAATTTCAAAATATTTTGCTGCCATCTTCTGGAATTTAATAAAATAGATATCTCAAATGTTTGTAACATGGACATATTTTAGCCTTCAACAGGAATTGCTAATGTTATTTCAGAGAAAGAATACATACATCTCATCTTCACTACTTTTTAAATTCCAAACAAGTATGTCCAATTTCACATCCCACAGAGAGATGGAATAGCACAGACTCAAATTTAAGGTTTTTATATGTGAATACAATAGGAAAAAAAAAACCCCAAACTGTGCATCAAGCACAACTCTCAATAAATGGCATGAATAATCAGCAGATCTAGCATTATTTGGTCATAAAAAAACATAGGTAAATAAAGCAAGGAGCTGCTAATAGATGACACATAAATATCAATGATCATTCACAATTACTTATTAGTTTAAACCTAAAGTTACTCATTAGAACTCACGGTCTCTTTCCCCCAGGTGTGTTGTGGCCTTTGTGCAAGTGCACTGCTTTTAAAATGTAACTCTACATAAATAAACTGGAGGCAAACAAGTACTGAGGCTTTGGGCTCTGTCCTACATATTCTCCCTTTTTCTGCCTGAGAGATTCTCTTCTGCAAAACATGTAAAAACATAAGGTATTTTGGGGAAGATTAATATCTGTAAATACAACACCGATACAGAGAGTATGTCAGAAGTTTGTTATTATCACTAAGACAACTGCAGCACTAATCATATTTGAGAAATGAAGCAATCACAAGCATTTAAACTGAAGGAAAAACAACAGTGTTCCATATCTGTACACGATCTTGAAAGTTTTCTTTTGATGCATGAGATCAACATTCTCAGAGCATCCTGGGGTTTGGGCATGTCCATCACTGGTCATACAGTAGGCAGATGACCTCTAGGACAGCCAGCTGTCCTAGGACTGTGTAGTGCTCACCAGGTAAAATAATTGGAGCATTAGGAGATATAAGCACCAGGTCATTTACTTTTAGGCCACTGTCATTCCTTCATGCCTAAAATTTCATTCGGATTAATGCATAGGTGCTATGAGATATTTTTTCAAGAGAGCACTGAGATGAGTTTGTTCCTTATGGAAAGTGTTGTTCATAACACTGCTTAAAACCTAAACAGGACAATTATCTGACCAAAAGAGTGGGGTTGGATGAACCTGTGTCACTCCCGTCTCTTACTGTGGTGTCATGTCCTGAGTGACATACATCTACATACAACTTGTGGTCTACGTGGGTTGTATGTACAATATAGGCATAAATAATACACCCTGTCAACTTCAGCTGGCTTCTGACTTTGGCCCAGGTAAGAAAGTTGCTCAGCGTTGACAGAAGATCCAAATTTTGACACACGCATCATAGAATCATGGAATGGTTTAGGTTGGAAGAGACCTAAAAATCATTTAGTTCCAACCCCCATGCCATGGGAAGGGAGACCAGATCAGACTGCTCAAAGCCCCATCCAGCCTGGCCTTGAACACTTCCAGGGATGGGGCATCCACAACTTCTGGGCAACCTGTTCCAGCGCCTCACCACACTCACACTAAAGAATTTCTTCCTGGTATCTAATCAAAGCTCTCTTCTGTTTAAAACTGTCACCCCTTGTCCTATCACTACATGCCCTTGTACAAAAGCCCTCTCCAGCTTTCTTGTAGGCCCTCATTAGGTACTGGAAGGCTGCTCTAAGGTCTCCCCAGAGCCTTCTCTTCTCCAGGCTGAACAACTAACTCTAACTCTCTCACCCTGTCTTCATAGGAGAGGTGCTCCAGCCCTCTGATCATCTTCATGGCCCTGGACTTCTTCCAACAGGTCTATGTCCTTCCTATGCTGAGGACTCCAGAGCTGTATGCAGTACTCCAGGTGGGGTCTCACCAGAGTGGAGCAGAGGGGCAGGATCACCTCCCTTGATCTGCTGGTCCCCTGTGCCTGTCCTCTGCTGCACCCTACGTCTCAGCGTGCAGTTGCGGAACACAAAGAGCCTCGAGGTGTGGGTTTAGCCGTGCTGTACAGCTCAACCTCGGAGTGCCACAGCGCCCGCCGCCCCGCGGCCTGCAGTCGCGGCCTGAACGCGGAGACACTGCGCTGGGCCGCTTTCCTGCGTCGCGGCGTTGCCAGGCGACAGGCAGGGCGGCGGGGCCAGGGTTGCCGGGGCTCTGTCAGGGCCGGGCGGGAGCGAGCGGGCGCCGGCAGCATGGCGAGAGACGGGGGCGACCGCCGGGTGATGGGGCGGCGCAGCGCTGGGCAGGTGAGCGGCGGCGGCGGTGGTGGTAGGCCGGGGAGCGCGGCCTGTGGGGAAGGGAAATGGCGGCGGCGCCTGTCTGCGAACAGATGTCGGGGAGTGCGAGTACAGTAATTTGCTGTTAAAGACACAAGCACCAAAAGAAAAAAAAAAAAAAAGTCGATTTGCTGTCAAAATGAAAGCGGGGAAGCCGGTTCCCTTCTGTGCGGACGCCAGAAGCTGCTCCCCCTATGTCACCTGGGAAACGATGAGTCTAAGACTGTCCCTGTTCCTGATAGTCCTGTGGAAATGGCTCTGGCTGGAGGACCAGCAGTGGCCAACAGCAGGTGCCCCGGCAAGAGGGTGAGACCCATGGCAAACAACCTGCAGTTAAGACTTCACTGGTTTGTGGCACAGGGTCTTCCTGTCTGGAGATACTGCAGCATTATGTAATGTGTTTTTAATTTAGAAATAAGGCCAGTTGCTTTCAGAACCCCTGTAAACATGGTATGTCTGTGATGTCCTGCACCAGAGAGTCTAAAATACAAGAAGTGGCTCATGTGAAGTTCTTCCTTTGTTTCAGACCTGTTGCCTGTGTGAGGTTCTTGCACTGCAGCTGTCAGTTGGGAGGTCACTGGTCCCTGCTCACCTGCTCTGCCACATAGGACTGTCCAGACAGTTTTATTATACTCTGGCTGATCAAAACATTTGAAAGGTGTAAAAGGTGATACATTATAATACAAGGTCATTAATTGCCAAAAATGCAAGAGAGATCTGCAAGACCTGTTCCTTATGAAGACAAAAGATAAATTTATACATGGAGGGTTTTTTTTTTTAACACAGAAAAATTGGTGGAATGATATTAAATTGCGAGCAGTGTATTTTACCTATCCTTCACAAGAATTCTCAGTTAAACGGGTCTATGTTGCTCAGTTTTACTTACATATGTGTGGGAGGGTGGAATTAGTGGTGAACATGAAATAGTGAATCTTCCCTTAGGTGTAAATCTACTTGTGAAACCATTTCAGGATGAGTTACAAGAAGCAATTTCTGCTCCTGCAGCAAGAGAGGAAACAGCTGAATACTCAGATGACTTTGAAAGTGACGAAGATGGTAAGTTACATGGTAAGACAGAATAAAGTATTTTTCCTCATGTTCTTCCCTTTCTTAACTCATTACTAGATCACAGAGAATCTTCATGAGTCAATATTATTTAATGTTCCAAGATTTCATATTTTAAGAATTTCTGAATCACTTAGTCCTCTTCCAAGTTAGGAGCAGAATTCCCAGTGAAATCAGTAGTGGTGCCAGCCTGCTAGGCCAGATGTGGTCTGTACTGTTTTCTACAGTTATGATGGCGAATTTTACTCCTTAGTTATATTGTTTACCCTACACCTGGACAAGACAGTAGTGTGCAGTACTGTGTATGAAAGTGGACATGGTCAGAGAGAAAGCCATGCTGTTGTCTTACTTTTCCCAGTCTGGACAATCAGCAAATAAGGGCTGCAGGACACACTGCAGAACATGCATGCTTAGCACTGTACACAAACCAAGAACTGGTTTGATCTGGCTGTTTTTCTTGGGCCAGCATGCACTTAAGATTTAGTAATGTTTATGTTTAGTCTAATAAGATTGGCGGAATAGCTCTTCCTCCTAACATGGTGTGCATGTTAAGGGAAATACGAATCATAAACATCATAATGATTTTTTTAAAAGAAGTTCCTCTATACTCTGTTTTTCATTCACATCTGAAACATCTTTTAGAAGTTCGTGGGATGTTTTGATTTCCCTTTGCAGACAAGATTTAGAAAAAATCTTGTCCTACATTAAATGTGTTACTCAACTATGATGATACTCTTTTGTCATCTTCCACAAGCTTTTGAACGCTGAAATAAAGTCAATTAGAACTAACAGGCTACAGGAAGAGAAAAATATTTTTGTTAAACATGCAAACCTGAGCATTGGAGCAGATACCTCCTCTGAGTATCTCCGAGTAGAGTTTAGATGGGACAGAAGTGAAGAGAATAGAAGGGGATGATGGAATCTGGTAACTAGACATGCCTAGCTTTGTTGTTATTGACTTGTTTCCACTTCTTATGGCATTGGAAACGTATTTTTTTAGAAGGTATTTAAACTGCATGACAGATAAGAATTAACCAGTGAATATTTGAGGTATTTTCTTCAGATTAGGGCCATGGAAACAGATGACAGGAAAGGAAGTAGAATAAGGATCTAGTTTCATGGGTTTGCAGAGATCAGAGGAGCAGAAAGAAATGCTCAGAGATTTAAGTCAGGGGAATGTTATATGAAAGATATTGTTAAACTATATAAGATTTAGTTTGTGTCTCTTTTTTTTTTTTTCCCACATCTCAAATGGAATTTGATAATGTGCTGTTTTCAGGTATTGGAGAAGAACTTAATGAAAGTAATTCAGGTGCTGAAAGAGGTAAGAAACCGATTGCTGTTGAGAGTCTTCTCTCAGATGATGATGATGATGCTTCACAAAAAGCAGCAGATTTGGAAGACGAAGCTGCTGATGAATTGACTCTATCCTTTCATGAAAAGAAGCTTCACCAAGTAATGCTTTTAGAAAGTGGAAACATACAGAATGACAGAAAAGATGAAAAAGAATGTTTGAAAAGTCATAATGAGGGTGATGACAGAAAAAATAATGGCGAGTGTTCAGCCCCTGAAGAAAGTAATAGTGAAAGTGACCACTGTAATGACTTGCCTGTTTGTGAACTACAGAAGAAAAGAAATCAAGAGGAGACCAAACCTATACCAAAGCCACGGGTGCACAAAGGAAGAAATGTTTCAGCATCAGGTGAAAAGAAAGTATTTGCATGTTGTTACTTTTATTGCTTCGCCTTATTACAGTACTTAAAAGTGTGCGATTTGGGTTACGTTAGGTGTTAATTATCAACGGCTTTGGCTTATAGGGACTTTATTCAATATTCTAAAAATACCTGTTTTGATAACCTCCAGCTGCCAAGGTGTAAACTGAACTCAGCCTACGGGTGTGCTCAGTAGCAGGATGTACTATTTAACTTTTCCTTTCAGGAGACGAAAGACAGCTGTCTGGGTACTTAAAGTGCAGCTCTCTACCAATGTGTGCCCATGGAAAGGGGTAGGGGGCTACAGAGTTGCATATTCCGTGTGTGCATAGCACAACAGGACCACATTCACACATTGTCCGTAGCATCCACACACCCTTTAATGGAAAGGTCTTTAAACAGGTATCCCTTCTCTATCACCAGTGAAGTTAGACCACAGTGTTTGCAAGTATAATGTTGAAGTTGTGAGGCTGAGACATCATGATGCTGTAATGTAACAGAATGTCACAAAATGAGCTATAACCAAAACATTTTTGAATGGTAGAGAGCTCATCGTCACTGAGTTAAACCTTCAAACGATCTTTTATTTTGAATATACTGAGACACTTTGGATATAGTCAAATGTGTAAAACAAGAACTTTTTTTAAGAATAGCTAGTTCATTTTTAATATGCGAAGCAGAACTTGGAATTCTAATTGACTATATGTGCTTTTACAAATCTAAAGTGTCAAAAGACTTCATATTTTTTATCTACTTCCTAATAGGAGAATAATTTGTCCTGCTTGATGTTGAGAAAAAATTATGGCTGATCATTACCTGTGATGGAAGATTACAGCTTTAAAATTGGTAGAGCATGATCAGTGATATCAGCTCCCTTTTTTCTTTCCACATGATGGCACCAAAGTGCTTAATTGTTGAATGTGCAACTGGCACTGCAGATGCTTCTCTTTCCTGGCCTGTGCAGACTGGCAGAAAAAAGGGTTTTTCATGTGCATCTAAGTAGTGCAGTCATACTAGCATACTGTTTTCAGTAATCAACCATTTTAAATTTTCTTATATGAGATTAATTGATCCCTGTCCAGTAGAGGAGGAGACTGTGCAGAGACTAATCAGCTTTTTCTGCTCCCCTGATTTTTCAAATTGTGATTTACTGCATGGAAAAACTGTCAGTGCGCTTGTAGGAATATTGTTGTGACCTCTTAGCCCTCTAAACTTCACACTAATTATGTAATTCGACTTTATGCACCTGAGTGGGCTGGTTGGGCATGCTGATGCTCCCATTTCTTGCCATAGATTTGTATGAACTAGGGCGTAAGAAATGTTTCCATGGCAATGTGCATCAGCATACGTAAAGAAAAAGGCAGGCAGAGTGCCGTTGTATGGCCTGATCTTGTTGGTGGCAGGGAAGGGGGAAGAAAACATGAGGAATATAGGATTACTAAAGAGGAGAAAGGTAGGGAGCCAGAGGATAGGAATATGTAAGAAACTGTTGCATGGTGGTTCTGCTGCCCAGTGACAGTCTTAAGCAGGTAAGAGACATCACTGGAAGCTAGAAATATGCTGAAGCCCTCCTCTTCTGCATTTCTTATGATGTCTTCTTCTACCCAAGGCTGTTCTATTCTGCACCACGTGGAGAGAAGCAGTCTTCCCTGTGCATCTTCTCTAGTAGATAAAGGGACAAGCAGAGCAGCAAATGTTTTTCTTAAAACTGTGCTGTATTAGATATGCACTCTCTCCTACATTTATGAAAACTCTCTGTAGTTGCGGATAAGCTCTTGAGTGTCATTTCAATGTATACACAGAGCTAATAAATTGCCTATCAGGAGATAATATTAGAAGCTTTAAAACGTCCATAAAACTTTTTTTTAAATAGTGGTTGTAACTCTTCATATAGCTGTGTTTATATGGCCTTGGTGTATGAAGAAAGTTCTGCCATGCGAGGAATTACAGAATGGTAGGGGCTGGAAGGGACCTTCAGAGAATCTAGTCCAAACCTCCTGCCAAAGCAGGTTCACCTGGAACAGGTTGGACACGAATGCATCCAGGCAGTTTTTTAATGTCTCCAGAGACAGAGACTCCACCACTTCGCTGGGTAGTCTGTTCCAGTGCTCTGTTACCCTCAATGTGAAGAAGTTTTTCCTTATGTTGAGATGGAATTTGTTGTGTTCCAGTTTTTGCACATTGCCCCTTTTCTTGTCATCAGATACCACTGAAATGAGGCTGACCCCATCTTCTTGACACTCCTACTTTTGATATTTATAAACATTGATGAGATCCCCTCTCAGTCTTTTCCCCAGGCTAAATAGACCCAGGTCTCTCAGCCTTTCCTCATAAGAGAGATGCTCCAGTCCCCTAATCATCTCTGTAGCCCAAATTCTCACTTTCTGATCTAAAGGTCCATGGCTAAAAAGTACTTTACCACCATTTTCCAGTAATTTTACTTCCCACAATGAAAGACATGGAGACTCCAATTTACTGAGGTATGGAGAAGCACCACCTGCAAAAGGCAGAACTTAGATACACGCATCCAGATAATTGTTATCATTTATACAGAATCACAGAATCACAGAATCTTAGTGGTTGGAAGGGACCTTTCTCCTGTGCCCCACACCCCTGGTAAACACCACACAATGAAAGTAGTTTTTGTTACACGAAATGTCATATAGACTTCATTAGTAGTTTGCTAGATGTCATAAGAGCTTGTGCAGTGATTCAATGGCTCTTGCTTTTGGTTTCCACACTAGAACCATGTTTGGTTGGGGAGCCAGACAGGAGGTTTTGCCTTGGTCATACTCATGCATTCTATAACGTTTTATCAACTTCAGTTGATAGTCCAGGCTTACATTTAAATAAAATACAAATGAATACTCATATTAGTCCATATAAATCTTAGAAGGAAGTATATAGAAAACACATTGAGAAATGGTGAAATTCTTGTTCAAGTGTTCTCTCCTTTTTCTCCTGTTAGATCAAGATCAGGAGATCAGCCCCAATGACTTGAAACTGGAGAACAACAGTAGAAAATCCCCTTCTGTGATGGAAGCAATGATGACTACAGTAGATGAGAAAACAAATAAATTAGAGAAGTCAGCAGATGACCGTTCAGATGAAATTGTAAAAGTAATGGAAGGGCAAATAGTAACTGATACAATACAGCAGGTATCAGTGAATGATCAGTTTGAGCATGTGGAGGCAAAGAACGCTTCAAAGGACTCAGTCAAGGTATTATTATTACTATTCATATGCATTTTTACCATTGTATAGAACAATATCCTAGGAGCACAGTGAAAGGTTTTGTAAAGCTCCAGTTGGTACCTTAAATTTGTAGAACTCTGTTTGTAAAGCTGACAATTTATCTCCGGCTTCTAGAGCTGAGGCTCTTACAAATTCTGTGTAGGTGTATGGAAGATATAGGGAATACTTCTTACACAAATCATTTAAACCAGATAAAGGTACTGAAATGTGAATTTTCTAATCTTAATGAAATACCCTTATCCAAGTGAAAATGTCAAATCTCTATTGTGAGGTTAGCTGAATTGGAATGAGCACTGTGTGTTGGCAGAGGATGTAATTCATGGTGTGCCTTGAATAATGGATAAGATGCAAAGCACTTTATGCTTTATCATAAGAAGGAAAATATGTAGATATATGTAACTGTTAAATATTAACAACAATTAAAAGAGCATTGATGCAATAACAGGGAAGCCCACTCCCCAGTTGGATTATTTTTATTCCTTTGTATTTCTAAAGTGTAGACTATATTTTTCTGTAACACAAAGAAACATTTCTAAGTGCTGTTCCAAAAAGATCCAGGCATTCTGAAAGGTTGGTTGGTTGGTTTGTTGGGTTTTTTTAACTTTCATACACCATACTGCACCCTCTCTTTATTAGAGCGGTTTTCTTGCATATTTTTCTAACATCATAGAATCATAGAATATCTCCAGTTGCAAGAGACCCATAACAATCATTGAGTCCAACTCCCAACACCCTTGTTATCTTGTAAAATCTTTTTGATCCTGGTCTAGTTGTGTTGCTTGAGAGACTCTATAATTTTACTTTCCCTCTGTGTTTCTTAGAAACTAAGTGAAACAAAGGAGAGAGTTCTACAAAACCTGAAAGCTTCTTTATCTGACAGGTAAGAGACAGATGCTATATATCACAGCCTTACATAAGAGTGTAAGGTGCATGTAAATGCTTTGACAACTCTGCTTCACTCTATTTTCTGTCAGCATTGTCTTCATTGCTGACAACCTCTGACCATCTATAGAGAACAGTTTAGTAGATGTGGCATGTTGTTATAACCCTTGCTCAGGGTTACATCAGATCAGACTCCAATTCTCTTGCCACTGTCTATGATGAGTGGTGCTGCTGGATCCACCAATGAATCCAGTCCAAGATATGTATTTACAGGTTTTAAGCTGTTTTATAGATGAAAGTATAAGGAATTTGTCAACTTTCTTGGGCTGAATATATTGAGTAGTGGCTTGTTATGGCACTAGTAAAGCCCTCGGAAGAAAACGAGCTTCTTCCTCTTTTCCCTTTTCCCCCATCCCCAGCCATTTGTTTGTTTTGCTGCATCACAGTAACTTTTGGTATACACTGGAGTAAAAGGAACACTACTTGGTATCAGCTACAATAAATTAAAAGATCACTAATATGTCTGTGTCTTGGTACTTTTATAGGTCTCTGTCTCCTGCATGCTTAAAGAAGAAGATGAAAGCTGTTCCATCAGCTGCACATATTTCATCTCAATATCTGGGAACATTAAAGGTGCTGGAGGATAAACGTGTGCAGAGCAACAGTAAAGAATTTGACAAAGCAGATAGTTTACGAGCTGCTGTTTTCCAGGTAGATCTTAAAAACACACAAGACAGCCAACAAACAAAACTGTACATATGAAAGTCCTGTTGTAGGAGTCAACACCTCCTATGTTCTTGAAATCAGTGTTTCTATTTCTTGCATATGCTTACAGGTGTAATAATCCTTTTGTTCTCCTGGCTATGCTTTTTCATCAAATCATAAACTAAAAAGCTAGTGGAGAGAGACTTACAATGGTTCATAATTAATTGTGTCAGACTATTTTCAGACATGTATAATAACATAATTAAGTATGTAGCTTAAAGTTTCTTTTCCTGGTATGTTCTATTCAGTTGGCATTCAGGAAAAGCGAAAACAAGTCCAGTGTTCTCTCCAGAAGCATAACCTATACATGTAGAATTTTATAACAATTAGTTTGTCAGTTTCAACGGATTTTTGCTACTAATCTCTGAGAAAAACTTTAATTAACAGACGCTTTCATATTGGTATGTATTTTTAATACTTGTTATGTTTCTAATACAAAATCGAGAACCTCAAATCCATATTGTCTATGTAATTTTTAAGGGTAAAAGAGGCTTCAGTTAGGACACCTGTGTCTCTAAGCAGCATACCAAATATATAATTAAACCTTGTTATCTTGTAAAATCTTGAAAATTTAAATCTGATTCTGCAAATGGCTAATAACACTTTATGAATGCCTGAAGTCTGACTCTTCCCAGTTGGATTTTATTCTCTTTAGTTTTAGGTATTTGCAAGAGAGACCATAAATATAAATAGTATTCCTATATACAGAGTGATGAAAGTCTTTATTCCGTTCTTCTCTTTCCTTTTTTTAAATGCTTGCTTTTTTTTGGCGGTTTTTGGTTTTGTTTTTGTTTGTTAAGATCCTGTTTTAAAGATCCTTAAGCTTTTTGTTATTTTGTTACTATGATTTTAGAACCTTAGACTTTTTTGATCATAATGTTTGTGTGATCACAGCTTAGTCTTCCACATGGGGTGATTATTTAAGTAGCACATGGAAGAAATACCAGTAATTTTACTGGTCATGATATTGGTGCTGCTCTGAAAATATTTCATTAACAGAACACTTTTTAGTTATACCTTAAAAAGACATAAAATATAAAAGTCCTGTAATGATTCTTGCAGAATTGGTTGGAAAAGAAAAGGGTCCTTCTACTGGAATTAAAAAGAACTGAAAAGAAGAAAGCTGAAAATCTGAGGAACGATGCTGAAAAGGTTTATTTACATTCTTGTTTAAAAAGCAGTTAAAAGCCTATAATTCTTTGAAGTATACTTACCTGGGCTTTCTGCCTAATTACATGGCTCCACTGTTCTGAGGCATCTGGTGAGTTAAAACAGTAAATGGCATGTCCCCCTTGTTGTGGTTGCTGTAAAGGTTGCGTGGCTGATGCTTCCCTACAGATTTACATAAGGTACCTTACAAGTTTGCTTCTTAGAGTAATTTTCATGATTGTTTATGAAGACCTTGTGATGCTTAACCCTTCAGGTATTAAGTCATCTGTTAGAAAATGAGGTTGCTCCCTGTCTCAAGAGATGCTTATCTACATTGAGCTGTATTTTGAATACTACGTACACAAATTTTTGATTTGTCTTTTAAATATGTAATGTTTTGCTTCTAAGGATTTAACATGTATTTCATATTCTTTTACACATATTTTGCAGGAGCAGTTTGTCTCATTTCATTAAGTTAAATTAAAAATGAGTCCACATAGTTCAAATTTAATTCTGAGTATTATTTGTAATTTTGTCTGCAAATCAATTTCCATTTCTCTCTTGATTCATCTAATCCTACATTTGACAGTTTAAAGCATAATTCCAGTTATGCTTTTATATTTTAATTTAAATGTAGACTGTTATTTTCAATGTAGAAAGAAGCTGTTAAAAGAGAAGCAGCAATCGCATCTTTTGAAGCCTGGAAAAAAAAGAAAGGAAGAGAAGCAAAAAAATTAAGGGAAATAAAGAAGGTTGAGGAACTTAGGAAAAAGAAAGCAGCAGAAGAGAATGTTCAGAGAACAGAAGCAGCACAGAAGGTCATGTGAAATGTGTAAATAATTTTGTTTCCAATAAATACGTAAATATGTGTTTTAGTCAGGAGATTGTTGTGAATAATTTTGATTAATCAGAAATAGATGGAAATGAACTTGATTCTAAAATCCAAATGTGGATAATTTTTGAAGAAAGCTCTTATTAGATTCTCTTCTGTTGGAAGTATGTAATGTTCACATTTGCACACAAACAGGTATTTTTCCATATCTGGATTCTTCTAACTGAATGTAAAATAAACTCCATATAAATACATTGACAATGAACTGCTGATTACTGGGAAAAATAATTTATTATTTTTAGGTATGGCGATGTCCACTTCTGAGCAGCGCTGCAAACAAATACTCCAAAATTGGAATGTGTAGAAATTACCAAAAATAATAATATAGAATAAGCAATTGAAGTATTGACAAAAAGGTGTGGGGTAAGTTTTCTAATGAATTCATCGTCCTTTTTAGGCATTTGAAAAATGGAAAGAAAGAAAAGCAGAATATTTAAGAGAGCAAAGCAGAAAGGAAAAACAGTCCGAAAGATTCAGGAAGAAGAAAGAGGAAGAACTGGTTGCAGAGAAGAAGAGAGATAGCGTGTCAGCAGTTGATAAATGGTACGAGACCACTGTATTTTGTTTAGTTTCCCAAATCTTTCCTTAGAAATGCAATGGGTCTGGTGTGTGTGCTTGATGTGCTTTTCTCTGGGAGACAGTGGCGTGCAGTGGGATCATGCTCTTCAGGCCCAGTGGAGAACAAGCATAATAATGACAACAATCTCTACAACTTCTTTCAGTTTAGTAACTTAAATACTTTTCTCCCCCAAAAGTTTACTGACTAAGCTCAGGAAGAAATACTGCAACTGAGAATTAAGATTCATTGAGTAGTATAATGTCTTATTTGATTAGTCTCATGCTTCATTACTAAGCCATAGGAAGGAAGGTAAACCTTCATCTAAAGGTTGTGTGGAATACAGTGTATGAACGTAGATATATTCAGAAGCAAGTGAAATTTGTCTGCTGGAGAAGTACTTTGTTTTACAAGCCAAGAGTTTTCACAGATCATGTGCAACTTACAATTATGCACAGACATTTCCAATTTAATTTATTAAATAATACCAAAAAGTAGTACAGAAAGGTGCTGCCATAATACACAGAATTGTAGGTTAATTTATACCTATACATGGTGATATAGTGTATAAAGATGGACTTTGAAGATTTTGAATATATAATCTCAACTTTTCATTTAATGCATAAAATACGTCTTTTGACTCAATTTAGGTAATGAATCACAGATGTAGCATTTATTCTGTTACATGATAATCTGCTGTTCTTCCCTCTAACTATATAGGAATGAAAAAAAGGAAAAACATATGAAACAGAAGAAAGTAGAAAGAATCCTTGAGAGAAGAAAGCAAGAAATACAACAGGCAGAAAAGGAAGAAAAAGATAAAAAGGCTATGGAGGAATATGAAAAATGGCTGGTATTTTTTTTTTTCACTGTCAAAACCAAAAAGGTTAATGTAGTCATGAGTGTCATCACTTGTGTATTCTAATACTCATGGTATGTCATGCTGTTATGAGAGATGCCAAATGATGGCAGCATTACATAGCTAGTCCCCCAGAATTACTGAGCAAGGAGATAAGATATCTGGTGCTTGATATTTAATGTAAATTGAAAATACATTTTCCCTACCTACATGTCATAGACTTTTGAATTTCTTAGTCTTTGTTTTTTTGACATTCCATGTCAGGAACAACCAGCTCTGAAGGGCCAACTCACCACAGCACAAAGCCTGCAAACTCAAGCAGCATCACCAGCTGCAACAATGAGTGTGTATGTATTCAAGGAATGCAAGGAAGCATTTAAAGTGAAGACTTGTATAACTTAAAATTGATAAAACCACTTGTCGTGAGGTTTGAGATTACTTCCATTTACTAACAAGGGTGGAATTCTATTGCTCCCAAATATATTTTCCTAGAACAGTGTACTTTAGTCACAGTTGTTAAGCAGTAAAATGGTCTAGTAATCTAGTATTCTAGTCTCAACAATAAGGCAGTGGTTTTTTTCCTTGCTACAGAAAGACAAACTAGGAGATCAGTAATATTCTTAGCTTATATTGTTTTTGTTTTCTTAACAGTGTGGGACTTGCTAGTTAAAGAAAAACCTGTGTTTTTTTATCGTCATCCTGTGACCAGTCACTCATCATACTGACTTTCAATTTGAGAGTGTTTCTTCTGTTTTGTCTTGTGATTTCTGGCACACGTCCTGTACATTCAGTCTCTGTTGCCTTCTATAAGAATGGGGTCTTGCAACTCAGCAGGCTTAAAGTCCTCAGAGATTCATTTGTACTGTCAATAGCTTCAAAAATTCTTTTCCAGAGTCTCGAGTGGACTTTTTTTTTTTTTTTTTNTTTTTTGGAGGAGGAGGAGGGTAGGTGAAACGATGAGAAACTGAGACAGGCTGACGTACAGGCCGAGGGACAGATTTTAAAAGGACAATCAACTTTAACTTGGTTAACTCAGAAATATGCAGTGATGTAAAACAGCAAGAGTCTGCATGTTTTCCCTTCTCTCCATTTTCAAAACTGTTTAGTCTTAGATTTAAGTCTTTTAAGATCTTACTTGAGCAGGTCCCCTGTTGGAATCAAATTATTTCTGTAATCATTGGTAAGAAGTGTTTTCTCATGGTCCCCTTTGTCAAGGGATTTTCAGCTACTGAATTGTTTGCCAGAGATATCTCTAAAATTCTATCATTTTCAGTGTCTATGTGCAAGTGTTGATTGATGTGTCTCATGCCCAGTCTTCGTATTTTTACTTTCTGAAATTGTGCTGGCTTTTGCAGCTAACACACTTTCATTGGAGAAAGCACATCGGGCAAAGGCTCTGTCATCATCTTTGGCCAGAATGTTATCTCTCTTTGTACAGTAATAGAGAGAATACGCACCTTTGGTGAACTGCAGGAGAGAAATGCCTGTAAAGTTCTCAAGGTATTATCAAAGGAACAAAGGTGATATCTGCCTACAGGTAGATAAACAGGCATCAAATCTGAGAGGGCAGAATTATGGAAGTCTTTTAAGTGTATTATTTCAAATAAGAGGATTTTTGTTTGAAGGGAAATAAAGTAGGAGTAATATAGTGGGGAAGCGTTCTAATATGTTTGCATTAACATTTGACAGAAATGAAAGAGTAAATTCATCCTCAGCTTTTCTGAATCAGGTGTTTTGACCATAATGCATGGGTAAAAGAGACATAAAAATCTCCTTGTAGTTCTTCTAAAATAGAAGAAACCTTCTGCTTTCATGTTAATGTAAATTCTATTACTTAGACTTATAGAGGTCATTGTGTGAATGTTTGATAACATAAGTGCATAGAGAAGATTACTTATTAAGCATGAAAATAAATGCCCTGAAAAAGGCTATTAACACTTGTAAAATACTAACATAAAAAAGGATAATCTTGAGCTACTTTAGTATTCTTGATGAAATTTAAGCTTATGATTTTTTTTTGTTTGTTTCATAGTATTTGCCTTTTGCTACTCACCGAGTACTTTTCAAGCCAATCTAGGTGTTATGTTTGATAAATGATCATTTTTTATTTAATGCAGGCTACCAGTGTCTGACACTTGTCATTGACATGCGTCTATTCTTAGGAGTAGAACGTGGAGAAGAATTGTGTAGGAAGTTTATAGCGACAGATCAGTTTAGTTTCCATCATTTTTGAGATAGTAATCTTTGTACCTGCTTTCTGTAGGGAAAAATGAGTATCCTACATGTGGTGTGTTCTCCATTTTACATGGTGAACATTAACCTACTCTGAGCTGATGAAAAATAAGGCTGCTTTCAAATAATTTTCACAGATCATCACAGAAAGGTTAAATGCTATAGAATAAGTTTTAAATTTTACCTTGAGTTTGAGCATGCCCAACAGTTATTTTTGGCATTATAAAGCTCTTTAAAAACATCAGGAAATGATGTACTGGGTGAGACTCACAGATTTGTTGCTTTTCTGGGTTAAAAACAGCTGACATGAGGTATTCATTTCTTGCAGTTTAATAAGATCTATCTGAAAATGCTTTCTATATTGGAATTTTAATCTCCTGGCATTGCAGTATGTTAGAAATAAGGCTGTTATTGTTATTCCTCTTAAATGTTTTGAGGCTTCTGTACTATCTAAAATTTAACTATTATATGGTAGTCATACTGCTAAATACTGTGATCTTCCCAGAATATCGTAAGTGAAATTCATCTTACTAGGTTATTGAGTATGAAACTTCCACTGAGAAATTAAGCCATACAATTGAGTTGATCTAGTGTATGACAAACTACAGTTAATGTTTTCATCTTTCACTATTTCTATAACTCTTCCTCTGTTAGCGCAAATAGCATCTTGTTTATTATTTTGGGGAAGATTTATATTGGTTATGTCTTGGTAGAATATGAACTGAGGGTAGGACTAAAACATAAAAAACTTTGTGTGTGTTGAGGGCAGTAAGTCTTCCTGTCACATTTATTCTTTTAAAAACCAGTTAAATTAACTCAAGAGTCTTTCCTTGGCACTGGGATTCATTCATGAAAGTTGGATCTTCAAACCCCAAGATTCAAAACTGAGACATGATTAAAAAATCCAAAGCTACTTTCATTCCCTTCCTGGGTGGGTGTGTAATTTATCTTTGGTTTGGGGGGTTTTGTTTGTTTGTTTGTTTTGGGTTTTTTTGGTGCTTCAAAATACTGACCGATAGCCTGCAAAAGAGGCAAGGACCAGGGTTGGATTTGGCACAACTGATGATGATTTTAAGGCTGCATATCCACATTGCATCTTTACTACCAATGATGTATATGCCAGTTGTTGATCCTAGGGATGAAGGCACTGTTCACGTGCCAGAAAGCCAGCTGCTTGAGGATCTTTTACCACCTCTCAAGTGGGGCACTGTAAGTTATGCTCTGGTCCATAATTCCATAACGTTAGCCTTGGTTCCACCAAGAGAGAAAGTAGCGTAAGTCAGTAAGTGATATGCTCAAGCATGCACCACAAAACTGCAAGTGTGATACAAGGAGAATTGGCACCTATAAAGAACTAAATTGCAGATGCATATGTACCCTTAGATGCTTGTCCTCACAATGGTGAAATGCCAATCATCTTTGCAAATAAATAATTGTAAATTATGTTTTGAATGACATGTCTCTTGAAAGTCATTACTTAATCAGGCACAAGAAGAATATTGCAAGTATCTTGCTTATTGTTTGTCATCCTAACTGCCCATTGCTGTTAGAAACAATAGAAAATATCATCAGAACCTTGCAGTGTTTAAAAAGTTAGATAGACACCTGTTTACAAGTAAATTTGTTTTAGTTTGTAAATAACATTATTTTAGTACATGACAAGTGGGATTAAATAAGTCCAGAAAGCTAGAAAGAACCATCCATGTTCTCATGTGACGAGAATAACATCTTTAGCATTGTAATTTAGGTATCCTCTTAAAGAAAAGAAGTAATTAAATGAGACTAATTATATACGAAGCAAATAGAGTACTTAATCCGTTAAGCTTTCTGTTGAGCTTTTTATTGAGATAGTGCAAAAAACCAGCCCATCCTTGAGACAGTAACCTTAATTGTAAATGACATCAAAAGTCACAGTCTCTTGTGTTGCGTTGTGCAATGTGTGTGACTGAGTCCCTGAAAGGGATGGGCGAAGCTCCAAAAGGCAAATCTCTATTGCATGCTAACTTTTTATTTTACACAAGAAAGGTATAGCAATAATTGTAACTTTTCTCTTGGTGAAGTTGGCTTTTTGTTTGGTTTTGTTTTTTTGTTTGGTTGTCTGTGGTGTTTTTTTTATTTATTTTTGATATAACTTTTTATTCTCAGGAAAAGAAAGAGAAGAGAGAGCAGCTGGAGAAAAAGCAAAAGAAGTTGCAAGCTGTCCATGGGGATGAAGCATCTTTTCCCTGGAGTCCACCTGGCAAAGTCACGTATTCAATGAATTCCTGATCAGTCTATTGACTTCTGTGAGAAGAGATTACCTACAAAGTTTTGACAATGGCTAGTCATTATTTCAATAACAGCTGATTTTCACTGAATCCATAGTAGATGTTTTATCTTGGCTTTTTGGTTTATTTTCTCTCTGGAGTTTAAATAGACAATTTATCCCTTTCCATTGCTTTAGAAAATGTGCTGATTTTTGTAATTCCACATTTAACTTAGTTTTGCTAAATCCTGTGCTACTTCATTCCTTTTTGATGAAAGTGTATATTCATGGTATGTAAGGCTGGGCTTTGGCATTTTTTTCACCCAGTAAGTAGCACAGTGGTTATTTTTAAGTTACTAGGCCACACTGCTGAGGGGTTAGGTCTGGAAGAAATGCTTTATGAAGGCCAGGATCATGGGTAAGGAGATGTTGCTCTCTTCTGGTAACAGAAAGAAGACAAAAGGCTAGATATTAGGGTAGAGAGATGTCATTTTCATACGTGACACAAGCTACACAGAATATAATAAAATTCTTAGATTATGTTACATTATGAAATATAAAAATAGCTTTTAAATTAAACTGCATCAAGCAGAAACAGGATTTCAGGGGATGAAAAACAGTCAACCATGTGATGGTACAAAAGAATTAAAGTGGGATCCATGTAATGTAAAATGATCCAGGACTGAGGCAGACTGTAACTCTTAATTCCATTTCAGGCATTCACATACATTCCATAGATTTCCTGGATCCTTCAGGAAACAACAGTTTTAGAGGTATGGTTTTGCTGTTCACACAAAATTTTACATAAAAACTGCAAGAGTAGAACAGTGGCACTCTTATGAGGTAACATTAGGCACTGAGAATTACTTTTTTGGAACTTGCTTTAAAGGCTTCTGTACTTGTATTTTTTTTTTACGTGATCAGGTAAATCTGTCCCTAACACGTGTTCACCATTGCTAATGAACTAGTTGCTGCAGTAAATTAATTAAATTTCTTCTGGGTTTTTTTGTGTCTATTTACCTCGCTATTTTGGGAACAATGGCAAGATTACATATCTTTAGAGATCTTCAAATCTCTTGTTTGCCTGCTGTCTAAACTCAAGCTGTTACTCATGTTTGCATTTTCTTGTTTGAATTTTAATAATCACACTAAATCAGATTTGCTGCTCAAGCCTATACTCTAAAAAAAAGAAACAAAACCAACATCACCAACCGAGAAATAAAACCAGTAGTTTTTAAATTATAGATTAATTTTCTCAGATGAGAATCTTGCTCCTGTTTAGACTGACAGCCTGCTTGGGAAGTCAAAGGAGCATTTGAGGAGTAGACTTGCCTTTATCACTCGAGTCTTGTGTCGTTCATAAATCAGTGGGATACTCATTAATTCTGCATCTGATGGAACACTCCTCAGAAAAAAAAAAAACACAAGACTGGCAACCAGATTAATTTCTTTAGTTCCCTGATGTTTCTTGCTTGGTTTTTTTACATTTTAGTAAGAGCCATTGAGGATTTGGAGATGTTTGCTTTGGCCATAACTCACTCTGTTGTCAGAATGCTGTATGGGTGAAATTTATTGCTAGTATGTATGTAAAAGTGAAATTGGAAGGATATCTCTTCTGTCTCCTTGTTGAATATGGTCCTGTTCATTTTTGTTAGTAGGAAATCCAGTTTTGTGAATTCAGACCTTTTTCAAAGTTTATGACAGTCAGAAGTGGGTGCTAGAAAGCAAAAAGATGGGATGTATTTGTTAGAACAGTAGGTGGTTGCATAGTTACCACAATTTACCTAATTTCTAACAGTAAACAAGTGTAGATGAAGCCTTGATAAGACGTATACTATTTCTGTTGCATATGATCTATTGGCAGTGTCAGGAAGTATTTGCTAATCTTGAGCATAATGATGAGGTTTCACCAGTAGTTGCGCTGGATCTGTGTTCAGCCAAATCAGCCGACAGATGAGATTTGATCCATCATGAGGAGTGGTTGCAGATCTGATACAGCTTCTTCTAGATCATGAAGTATATACCCTGCTGCCTATGGGGATTTTTTGAGCAGGTCTCTGCTAGTCCTGCCCCTTTCTTCTAGTTCTGCCTCAAAAGACAGTAATATTGGACCTGGCTTTTATTCTTTAACTTGCTTCTAGTCTTCTGTCACTGGACTGCTCACCCGGAAATGTTGTGACTGGAACAGTTTGTGTTCCACTAAAGAGTTTATAGAGAAGCGAGAGACCTTTATGACATCCATCCTTTGATTATACTCAGTCTGCAAGTAATGCACACTTGATGTCTTCCAGTGGACCTTAATGACAGTAGTGACCTTTTTGCCCCGTCTGTGAGACTCAATTTGTGCAGAGTCATCACGCAAATGCTGAAGTTCCGGATAGGGCAGCGCTCACATACGGTTCTTGCTAAGCTCACTGTTTTTCATTTGGGCAGAGGAAGACACTGGTCAAGAAGGGGAGGGCAGGAGGGAGGGGTTGGAGCTTGCAGAAGCACCTTGTGGCCTGCACTCTGCTTTTGCAGAGCTGCAGGAGTCTGGCTGTGTTCCTAAGCCATTGGTGGGGTTTCTTTGTGCAGCTTTCTGAGCTTCCTGCACTGCAGCGTTGCAGGACGTTGCATTACCACAGAAGTCTCCAGTTAGGGAATCCTGCATGTTGGGTTTTTTGGAGACACCCAGCAAATCCAGATTGTTACTTGGCTTAAGCCAGGCTCTAGCACCGATGTTGCAGACAAGTGAATACAGGGCTTTCATGAACTCTGGGTCTGGCTCTAGCTGTTACCTGCTGGAAGGTCAGGCAATTTTTCCAGCAGTAGTGGTATCACAGTGACAGGATTGGCATCCAAAGAGAAAGCAGAACCCGCTGCTGACAGAAGCTTTCAAGTGGTTGAGAGAGCAGCTTCAGTGGGCAGAGTAGGGTAAAATTACAGGTACCAGCAGGAGAGAGGTAGCAGAATTACAGCACAGGCAGAATGCCACAGGCCTGGAAAATCAAAATTAACCCCCAAAAATTTTATGGGGAAAAATAATAGAATGAACTCAAGCATTTAGGCTGGAGTGGTGTAGTGCCTCATCTGCCTGCCAGGATTCTACACTTGGTACCTTCAATTTGGGTTTAGTATGTCCAGAAACTATAGGTTTAATATCATGGGATGATGAAATATCTGTAGCAGGGAGCAGAGTCTCCTGCACGGCTGTCATGATGAGATCAGGAGAGTGTGAGGCAGAGCCTGCAGCCTGTGTGAAACAAGTCATCTGGATCTTTATTTTTGCAGTGTCCAGCTGGAGGAAGGAAGGCAGGTGCCTGCGCTGGCAGGCAGATGGTTGAGGGATGCAAATGAAGAGGATGGGAGAGGTAGTGGCAGAGCTGTCAAAGGGTTTGTCATGTGCCGGCGCCTCAACTGGGTACTGCATCCGTACTGGCTTTAAGCCTTCAGGTGAGTGGATAGAAAGTTTTTGATAGACAGTTCAGGCAGGAAGATGTTGGTGACATATTTCAGAGGAGTGATATACCCAACACTCACGTAAATTCAAAACTTTTCAGTTAGAAAAAGATGCTGAAGATCCACAGGCATGGAAAAACAGATGCTACAATTGTGTGTTTAACTTCTGTAATAAAGTTTTGAGAGCTTTGCCTAATTTTACACTGTGAAAAGTTGGACATGTTACAGCGTGATGCAAACGTAGAAAAAAATCAAGCTGAGAAATAGGAACATATGTACATTAATTTATAAAAATGTACATGTATATATAAATCCTGTTAATATGCTTATTGATGACAGAGGGAAAATATTTTGGTATTTAATAAAGTATATTTTAGTATAATGTCCTCAATGTTTTCTCAGATCCTGGTATGCAGTTTTTTGTGTAAAGCTTTAATGCATGTAAATTAATTAGGTGGTGTCCCTAAGCACAAACTATTCTTTTATCATTGTTAATGTGACAAATAGACAAGGAACTGTGTCAGATCTTCTGGCACTACAGCTCACAGGCTACAGCTCAGTTTTGCTTGCTGCCACACCAACACAAATTAATACATAAGGAACACGGGGGCTTCCAAGGAATGACCCGGAAGGTGATCAGCATCTCATTTTTTTCCACAGTATTTTTTTCCAGCATTGTTTCACTGGTGCACTAAAGAGGACAGGTTTATGACTCAATTAAACAAACTTGCAGAATTTATTCTACATACAGATGTGCCAAAAACTGAAGGGCTGATCCACCCGGTGCTGTCCAGCCACAATGTAGGCACTTGAGAAAATGCCTCACCCCTCTTTCTCAGGGACTGTCTCTTTGCAGAAAGAAATTTATATAAATTAACTAAACAAGGAGATACAATTACATTAAGGATAAATAATTTTCTATTCCAATTCTCTCATTCTGGGTAAGAAAGATTGTGCACTGTTTGCTGTCATATCTTATTTTTCTTTCATATTCACTAAATATAGGGCCATTAGATCGTCTTACCTGATGTGTATATCATGGACTACTACGTTTCACTCAGTTTTGTGTTGAACTGAGTCACTTGAGTCTGACTGACCGGGGTGACCTAGTTTGGGCTGTGAATGCTGATGGCAGCCTTGGTGCAAGTCAAGAGCTGGACTTGCTCTAGTAATGTTGGTGTCATTCTTGCACTGGAGAGCCCGAAACTGAACGTGGTGCTCCAGATACACTCTCACTCCCAGATGCAGTCTCACATATGCCAAATAGAGGGGAAGACACGCTTCCATCAACCTTCTTGCTGATCAAGCCCACAACACCGTTGGCATTCTTTGCTGTAAGAGCCCACATGGCTGACACACGTTCTGCTGCTTTCCCTCCGGTACTCCTATGTCCTTTCCTGCAGAGCACCTTTCTACCCTCTTGGGGCTTGGCCCATACTGTTGCATGGGGTTTTATGGCCCTAGATGCAGGACTTTGCCTTCGTTGAACTTAAAGGTTCCTATCAGCCCGCTTGTCCAGCTCCCTGAGAAACACCCTACTTAGCACCATGGGCTTAGCTATGTCCACTTAGAATTATGCAACCATCTAGGTTGGAAGATCGTCAAGTCCAATGATAGATCTAGTATGGGCAAAACCACCATTCAACTGTACCCCTAAATACCCTGTCTACCCGTCTTTTAAATATCTCCAGGAATGGTGATTCCACCATTTTCCTGGGCAGCTTAGCTGAAGTGCTCCCCTATTCTGTCTTCTCCTTCAATGTTTCAGAGTCCCATCATTTTAAAAAAAAAAAAA
>VXBJ01003087.1:31100-71687 GCA_013400055.1 Nycticryphes semicollaris
GGCATGTGGTCTACCTACTGCCTGGGTGAACCTTCCCAAGAAAAATCGAGAGCCTTACACAGAGTTAACATTAGTCCATTCCAGAGAGAAAAGAAGATGGCTGCAATTTATGTTACAAAAAAGGGACAAGATACATGGGTTTGTTTAGCTCAAACTTTGATTACCTTAAACTGTCACGAAACCATATTACAAATCTTGGCATATTAAAACTATTTTTGTATGTCAGGAAAATAGTGGATAATGGCAATGTATTATTTAGATTTTCAAAAAGCCTTTGACAAAGAACTGTTATAGATGGTAGGAGACATAAGGTGAGATAGAAAGCACTGCTATGAATCAGTAAGTTGCTAGCAACTAAAACTGACAGTTGCAATAAGTAAGTGGTTTTCAATTGCAGAAAAGTTAATGATAGTCTGATCCAGGGTACCTAAACAGGCACATTTATAACCTTTGTTTTTGTTAAACTCATTACAGAAAACTTGAGACTTGTCAAAACCTGCAGATGACTGCAGACTATGCTTTTAAGCATGACTCTTTTCCAAGCTGAAGAGGTCTGAATCTTCTGCTTCTGCATTTTTCTGAATATCAGGTACACGGGATTGAGAATAGTATTAATCAAGATTCATAGATGTTTTAGGACAGAAGAGACCATCACAATCCAACCGAAATCAGTGGGAGTTTTGACACTGTATTTAAGAGGAGCAGAACTTTAACTTAATGTTTTTCCTGCCTTCTGTGTGAAGGCTGATCACACTGGAGACATTTTAACTTTGTGGATTTTGCTGAGGCAGTTCATTTGTAGAAAACATAAATATCTTTTCTCTTTTTTTTTAAGAGTTTTGGAAGTTGAGAAGTTTGAACATAAATAGAGAACAGATGAATTTCATTAAAGAAGTTATGTTTATCATCAAAAAGATGTCTTCATCTCTTACTACTTCATATATTTACCAGAAAGGTTTGTGTTCTGCTGTGAAAGCTGACTCTAGTAAATCACACAGTAAGACTATCTACTATAGGAAAATATTAGATCAAGCACTCACGACAAATTGCTGAATTTTTTTTTGATTGCTTATATATAGTATGTCTCCACAGTCAAATGAGGTATGCGAAAAGAAATCAGCATACCAATATCTGTCTCTACAAAACTGTGAAATATGCTTCATCATTTTTCCACTGCACAGTACATAAGCAAAGATACGCTGCAAGAGTGAACCAATATCTGCTGTATCATAACACACTAGAATGGTGAAAAGCTATTAATCAAGAAAATAAAACACTGAACAGAACCAGAAAATAGACTTGAATTTCTAAATTTGCAGCACAAAGTCACATAGAGTAGCACAGTCATTTTGTTCTGGGATCTTGTTCTGGGGGAAAAAGGGAGAAGAGCAAAAGCACAATAGTTTTGGGTTTTTTCACAGTAATATCGTGGCCCTGATTAATAGACTTGCAGTAGCATATACCTTCTGCTTGGATTAATAACATTCCTTAGTCTAAATATTCCTGAGAGTACCTTCAAAGCATAACAGAAATTAAAATTGGCTTCAGATTTCTCCCCAGATAAGGAGTAATTTGAGTTCCTCAGGTACTCGTTGTCCAGAGACAGAACAACAGAATTCATCTGTTTTCTTCATGGGAAACATTTTGGTAGCTGGGTGTCAGGCCATGCCACAAATTTATATAGCTGTAGCAGTATATAGCTGTAGCAGTACTGTGATGCAACACATACAAGTCTTTTGTGGTCACTCACAAAGGCTTATTGGTCACAGTCTGTGGACCGCAAAGACTTCAGACCTTCAAAATGTGATCTTCAGAATACAAATTCATCCTGTTCCTAACTAATCCTGACCTAATCATAACTCCCTACATTTTGTGGTGGGTTGATTTTGGCTGGACAACAGTTGCCTGCCAAGCCATTCTATCATTCCCTCTCCTCTACTGGACAAGGGAGAGAAAATATACCAAAAAGCTCACAGGTTAAGGACAGGGAGAGATCACTCAACAATTACAGTCCCAGGCAAAACAGACTTGACTGGGGAAAATTAATTTAATTTATGGCCAATCAAAAGTCAGAGTAAGATAATGAGAAATAAAAACAAATGTTAAAACACCTTCCCCCATCCCTCCCTTATTCCCAGGCTCAACTTCACTCCCAATTATCTATGCCTCCTCTGCCTGAGCAGCACAAGGGCATGGGGAATGGAGGTTTTGGTCAGTTCATCACATATTATCTCTACCACTCCTTCCTTATGCTCTCCCTCTAATCCAGCGTGGGGCCCCACCCACAGGAGACAGTCCTCCATGAACTTCTCCAGCATGTGTCCTTTCTATGGACTGCAGTTCTTCACTAACAGCTCCAGCTTGAGTCTTTTCCATTGGATGCAGTTCTTCAAGAATGGACTGCTCTAGCAGTTCCCCGTGGTGTCACAAGTCCTGCCAGCAAGTCTGCTGCAGCATGGGCTCCTGTACCCATGGATCCACAGATCCTGACAGGAGCCTACTGCAGCATGGAATCTCCATGCTGGTCAAACCTCCTTCAGGGCATCCACCTGCGCTGGCATGGGGTCCTCTATGGGCTGTAGGTTAGATATCTGCTCTACTGTGGACCTCTATAGGCTACAGGGGGACAGCCTGTTTCACCAAGGTCTTCACCATGGGCTGCAGGAGAATCTCATGCATGGAGCACCTTCTCCCTCTCCCTCTCTTCATTAACCTTGGTGTTTGCAGAGTTGTTTCTCTCACATTTTCCTACTCCTTTCTACCAGTTGGATTTGCACAGCAGTTTTTACCCCATCTTAAATATGTTATTGCAAAGGCAATACCACTCTTGCTGATTGACTTGGTGTTGGACAGCAACTGGTCTGTCTTGGGGCCAGTTGGAAGAACATGGGGGAAGCCTCTGTCATCTTCTGGCAGAATCCACCCCTGCGGCCTCCTCACTACCAAAACATTGCCACACAAACCTGGTGTCCTTGACGAATTCACTCTCATCCTGCTTATATCTATCCAGAATGTTTATGCAAAAATAATTTTCCAAGACTTTCACCTTGATCATGACACACTTCTGTTTCAGTGTTCTACTGTTCCCTTTTCTCTATCTAGCATCAAACAGATGTTTATTTCCTTTTACCTCTGTCTTTCCTCCATATTTGAATGATCTCCAGTAAAATAGGGCTTGGTCTTTACTACACTCAACGCGACATATATAACTGGAAACACAGCAGCATTAGAAGTGTAGATCTGTCAAAACCAATCTTGATGAGACTACATTATTCTAGATTTTTAAAAAGTCAGAATGAGATAGTTATGTTTTCCATGGAAATACAAATTTGAAATGATCTACAAAATCAATACTGTTGTGAAGGACTGCACCTTTCCCCTCATGTCAGAAGCTTGGATTATTGTGAAAAAGATACAGCCTTCATACACAAATGCCCAGCAATGCTACGCAGTCCATTAGCAATTACACTATCAATGATAACTATTACTCTTGCTAAGTACATTTTGACAACTAAATAGAAGGGGTGTTAGGAAAGCATGCTGGAAGAGGCCACCCTTACCCTTGTTATAAGAACAGAAACCACAAACATATGTCTATCCTGCATAATCCAACGAGAAGGGAAATTCCTGTTCCATTATATATTAGTATGATGTAAGACTTTCTTCTTCCTTCAGTTTTGTATGTTTCCAGCTTGAAAGTTCCAGCGTTAAATCCAAGACAGCTCTAAGTTAGCACTGAAAGCAATCAGACAGTAAAGATAAAATTCCTGGTATAGATCATCAACACTATCTCAAACAGTACTCGGTTCTACGGCTGAAGAACTGCTTCACCACAACCTAGGTGAAAAAAGGAGAATTGCTTGTGAAGAAAGAAATCAAAACATAATCTCTATAGAAGGAGAGGAGATAAGGCTGCATGATCCCAAGTAAAGATATGTTGATCGACCAAGTCCAGGGAGATTTTCACAAGAACAGAGGGCATAAGCTACCAGCAAGCCATGTTCGTCTCCTTCAACAAGTTAAAATAAGGCCCGTGGTAGATATGAACAGTTACAAGATTTCTTTTCAATTTCTCTCTTTGTCCAAAATGTGTCAGATGACCTCCAGAAGCACCTTGCAAATTATATTATTCAGTTCTGTGACCTACAGATGGAAAAAAAAAAATGAAGTATTTGCTTCTTAGTCGCTTGGAGGATCCCCCAGTGACTAAAAGGGAACCATGCTTGGTACTCAGTGGGCTGTGATGAGTGACAGACTGGGAGAAAGGCATGAACTGTGGAAATCCAACCTGAGAGCTCCAATATCTGTGGATGCATCATGCACAACTCTAAAAAGTGTCGGCAGCACAGACATTGTAGTGACTGCAACGCCATACAGAGTAGTCATTAAGGAGCACAAAAGCTTTTGCCCTTTCCAATCTCTGATCGTATGCCAAGTGCTAGATCAGAGACTAAGCTATTGTACATCCTGCAGAGCAAAACTGTTATATTTTTATACTTACCTTACAAAATTGGTCTATTTATTAAACCAAAATAAAACAGTGGGAAACATTCAATTGCTAAAGGGCTTGGTATTTTATGTTTTGGTTTTGCTCTTTTTGAAAGAAAAAAAGATCCCCTGATCTTGTCTTTTGGCTCTACATTAAAATCATAATCCTCCAATTAGGATATCACTTACTTGCTGTGGACATAATTGTTAAGAAACTGATGCACCTTTACAAACGAATGAACAGCCAGAAAAAAAGAACTAAGCAGCATATATACATACATATATAAATATATATGTATATAAGTCTTGTTGTTGTTGCTGTGGTTTTAATAACACATCCTTTCTCATATGACACCAGTGGAATTTAAAGGCTTATTAGGTTATATAAATTAAATATCATCAATCTATCCACATTTTTCATGTTTTGCTAAAAATGCATTTTTATAATTTAAGAAAGCAGGAGAGGAGTGAATGACTCCAGACAAGACCATAAAGTTACTGTATTTTTGCAAATGTTTTCTGTGTCTTTTAATCCTCACCCAGGTTGCTATTATCCAGGGGTAGAAAGAGGCCAAAAGATAACTTGTTTCTAGGTATAATTATATATAGACGTTCTTCCCAAAGCTAAAACAACATTGTTCTAGAAGCATACTTTGGCATTTGAATCAGCCTTGCTGGCTCTATTTTTTTTTATAGTGCAAACATTTTACAATGTTTCATCTTGGCAGAAAGCTTTAGGGGGAAAATAATAATGAGGAATTGGGGAAAACCAGAGCAAAATAGAGTGAAAATATAGAAGAAATAAAGCAATATTTTGGCACTCAGAATATGGAGTACTGTAAGCCAAAAACAGAACACAAATAAAGCCATGTAAGAGATAGTTTAATTTTTAAGTGATCTTTTGAATAGTAAGCTTGGAAATACAGTTTGTGACATTTTGGTAGGTGGGTTACTGTATGCCCCATGAAACAGTCATGGGTAATCTGTATCAACAAACATGTCATTTTGACTGCGGGGGTGACAAACAATGAAGAATAAACGGGATAGGTATCACATAAAGATTGAAAGAAGGACGTCTTTTTTCTACATTAAAGTAATGTATCTTAATTTCTTCTGGGGATGGTGTTTGTTTGTTTGTTTGCTTGTTTTGTGTCTAAGCAAGCAGGATATGCTTTGATATGTTTCAGTTTAGCAAGACAAAGGTACTTGAAAAAATGCAGTCACCAAAAAACAATCCACTTGTATGACTTTCCCTATTTCCCTTTTCAATATTTTGTTTCTCTAATTTATGGCCTACTGCAGGTATGATTAGTGATGGTCTTTATTCTGATTTTGCTATTGACCAGCTGAAACTGTTCAGTCTAATAGGACTTCATCTAGAAAGCCAAGGAATGTGAGCAAAGTTACAGACTGGACCTTGAAATGCGAACTTCTTGAAATGCAGTGTCCTGACCATGTCCCAGTGATCTTCAGAAAATCTACAAGATCACTTTTTTTTTAATGTTTCATCCACAAACCACATTATATCAAAACAGGAAAAATGCACACTCTGTACCAGTATGATTGCATTAATCTTCCCCGTGTATCAAGAATAAAGTCCTAATCTGGTCAAAAAGAGATTTAAGTCAGAGACTTTAGAAATGAATGAAAACAATAAAGAAAAACCACATAGGAAGGCCACAAATTATTTTTCAAGGCTATAAAATCCCACCGAACCCTTTTATTCGTGCCTCATAATTTTAAATTTTTTCATTGAACCCTGGAACTTACTCCCTCAGAATATCTTTTCTAACTGGAATGTAATGTTATCATTTCTACAATACAGTAAAAAAATAACAAGTAAAATATTTGCTACTATTCTCTGAAACTTAAATAATGAGAACATATTTTAATTCCCCTTAAAACATTTTTTTCTGGGGGAAAACTAAAAACTTTATGAATCACTTGGGAATAAATAGAAGGATTCTGGCGACAGCTGAAGGAAGCCTGACTGTAGCAGAGCTTAGTCAAATAAATATTTTTTAAAATCACAATACTTTTTGTACTGGGGAGTGTAGGGTAATAACTTCACTTGTGAGAATTCTAATTTTGTCTGGACTTAGACTATTACAACAAATACTGTTCAGGAAAGCACAAGGAACTCCTCATTCAATAGGTCATTCTTGAAAAAAACTATTCAATAAGAAGAAATATTATTCCTGTCCACTAAACACCAGTGCATTAATGGTGACATGCTATGATTCGAGAGATTCTGCTACAAACTCTAGAGAATTTGAAATGGGGAACTATTTGAAGCATATTTAAGTATTTAAAATGTCAGGAAAGACCACTAAGATATGTTGGAGAGTTTGTACAAAAATACTTTTGATTCATGGTCTTGAATACTAGACTGCCAAACCTAGTTGATAACAGCACAGAAATAGTTGACTATCTAGAAATTCTCAACCAATTGGTTATCAGTCCCCAGTCAACAATTTCTGAGAAAAGTATTGAGTATTAAAATAAAATTTTCTTTAAGAAATTAAAACTAAAAATAAGAGAGATTAAATTTATGGATTACTCACCTTAAAAGATGACATTTTACTTACTGATATTTATGTTTGTTAAAAAGTTGTCTTTTGCAGAGAGAACAACAAAGCCTTTTCTGAAATACAAAATTTAAACACATATTTAGTACAAACACAAATTAGATTTTTATACTTTTGGACTCAATAATCATTGGATTCAATAGCTTAAAATGTTATTGAGAGCTGGGCACTGGATTTCCCCCAGCCTCCATTCACCTTGGCAAATTGAAGCCCAGATTCCTGATCAAGATCCACTACACATAAATACAGAAATGTATTGTGTTTCAAGCTAAATTAAGTCAAAACTATAAGTAATTCACTGAGAAGAACAGGATTATTTACCAAAGCTAACTGCAGGCCAGCTCCCTCTCTGCTCACTGGACAATCAAAGAGGCTTCTTGAAGACCTCAGTTTAAAGAATAGTTGTTTGTCCTGTGTCCTGTCTCTTTTCTTTGGCTTTGCAAGGAATGTACAGGGACACTTCCATTAGGATAACATTTGAACATTTCTCTCATCTCCCCTTCTGTGCATTTGGAAAATTTGAATACTTTTTCTTGGACACATAAAATGAGTATGTATAATTCTCTATCTTCCAGTATACCATAATGTACATAAGTAAATAATCTTCCACTGATGAATTAGTAATATGTGTAAGGAACACAAAACCTATCTTGGCAGCAATTTTCCTCTTTGAGCAATATGTTTGATTTGGCTAAATCATCATTAGCACCAACAGATTATCTCTTTGATTAGTGTTGCTTTGCAATTTAAAGTCAAGTGACTAATTTATCTACCCAAAAAAGAAAGAAATGTTTGCCTAAATGGAAGAGGAAAAGAGCATTTTAATTTGCTTGAAATTTTAGAGGCTCAGCTTCTTTTGCTGAGAAATCTCCAAGTTTAAAGATGATAGAACTGGGTTCAGTTCATCGCTCACAAAGAACCTGTTTTGTGTTGAAAAAGGCTTCAGTGAAATAACTTGTGCTAGTTACATAGAAGATGAACTGAAAGTTGCAAGATCTTCTGCTTCAAATCACAGAAAGGTTGGAAAAGACAAAAGACTTTTCAGAAGTCTTTTGATTCAGACCTGAATCTACCAACTGTTAATGGTACATGGATGTAGATTGTAATGCTGGCACAAGCTCTGAATTGAGTAAAAGCATCAGAAATGGTAACAGTGGTATAGCTGTGTGAAAATTATCTCCCGCTTTATGAGCAGAGTTCCACAGTCCTGCTAAAAGGAAAGTCTAATGAAACAAGTTTGAGAGAGAGAGGGTCAGAGGAGAGCTAATGTTCCCCCTTCCACTTAGGGAGCTATGCCACCTCAGTAGTACAAGCTTTGCACAACACTGAACCATGCTGTGAGAACATATATGATGGACTTACCAGATCACTTGAAAAAACCTTATATATCAGTAAGATAATGATGCACTTAGTGGTGTCAAGATGCCTTGGCCAGATTTTCAAAGTTTCCAAGAATCTGACAGTGCTCACCAGAGACAGCAGGGCTGAGAACTTCTGGAAATCAGTAATTGAGGAGTTGTTACTTCATCCTTTTACAGATTCTGCATAAAAATGAGGCAGGATCTGTTAGAAAAAAAATTTAAAAATATTCTTATATTAAAAATATTGGTGCAGTGTNAAAATTTACACCAAATCTTCTATGCAAGGCCAATTTCCTAAGAAAATAGACAAAAGTTTATTATGTCTATGACAGTATGAGATGGAACACACTGTTATTATAGCCAGTTCAGGAGTGTCCTTTCTCTCACAATGAAGCATGGACTTATTCTAGGTAATTCCAGTTTTCAAATCTGTATAAGGAGTTAAATCGTTTTATTCTCAGCCCCCTTAGGTAGTATAGAAAACACTAGACAACAACTTCTTGATCATCCAATACTATTAATGCTAAACTGCATCATGGGCATGAGCCAAAAGCTCTATTCACTTTACTTACACTCCAGTTATAGCTCACTGACATTCTTCATATCAGGCTAAGATAGAGTTTCGTGACTTAAAACAGAAAAAAACCTGGATGTGGTCACAATAAGCAAAAGCTAAGCAATGCTATAAACAGGTCTGGTGCCAGATGATACATAATCATCTTGAACTTATTATTCCCAAAAGTGTCATAGTGGAAATCCATTCATCCTTAGTTATGGCACATATTAACTCTGGTAAAATAGTCTTTATAACAGAGGAAAAGTGCAGCATGGTGAAGTCCTTATACTGCTTTCAGTGTCATTATGTTACATTGCACCTAAAGCAGAACCAGCAGGTATCTTAATGAAAGATGAAATCTGAGTGGCAGCAAGACTATTCAGAAAGAAAGAAGCAAGGGTAGATTCACATTATCGCTGCTTAATGGAGTGAGGAAATGTATTTGGGGGTCTTATTTTTAAGAAACTTCCAGTAAATGCATAATTTATGTGACTCTCCTATGTAACTTACACAGAGGTTATAGGTACTCATCAACAGAAAATATTTGATGCTGCACAAGAGATTGTTTTCCATATCCATAGTGATAAAATTTCAGTTGTGAGTTATGCTAATTATTTTTGTTGACCACAATGGCATGTAATGACAACACATTGTGGAAGCATAGGGAAACTAGAAATAATAATAATAAAAATCAATAAGCTGCTGACTTCCAAATATCTTATAATGTCTGATGGTATAATAGTTTAACAGCTTAATGCCAGCTTGTTTCTAGGATTACAGATTGTTTATTCTAACCAAGCAACATTACAGCATTTTTATATCCCTTGAGTAAGCATATATTAACAAAAAAATTNCATAGATCAATACTTTCAGATTCCCAGCACAATTCTCTCTGTCTTTGCTGATATAAATGAAGTTTTCATGTTGAATTATCTCAGCTAAGGTAGAATATGTCATGTTAAGATTTAGACAAAGTGGTTGAGTTTACTCAGGGTGCAAAAATCTGAAGAATAAGATAAAAAAATGGATAGAGGAGTCACTTAGACAATTATTTAGTCACAGTATGAAATGTAACAAAAATTATCAGAGCTTTTATAAAATATTTTGAATGTCTCATAAAACATACAATAATACTTCTTATGATCAAAATTTTGTCATTTTTGTAACTAAAAAAAAAAAAGGGGAGGGGGGGGGTTTTATGTTACTTTTGTTTCAACTAATGTTTGTGGTAAAGGTATGCAAGAATTCCACTCTGCTTAACAGGCCTTTCTGCTCTCACTTCACTGTTCATGGCTCCACTATCCTGAAATATAAGGCTAGCTTTCAATAAATAACCACATAACAAGGTTATGTAAAAGCTTTCCAGGAACTAAATCTCATTTTTGAAAATGGGCTCCAGTCTTGTTTATTTTTATATTGTGTTCAATCTGTGCTGAACATAATTTTGAAGTTAGAGTAAGCATCTGGGAAAAAATTTTGATCTCCTTGACTTACTTGGCTCAATAACTTGTAGCTTGGAGATGCCATTAAAAATAGAGTTTGTACTGACTGCTGTGACAAAGCTACATCTGAGAGAGTAACAAGTTCCTTATGTTCCCAGATTTGTTGTAGTAATGGTAACCACAGGGTAACTCTATGATAACATTTGGCATATGTTCCTTTGAAATTACTTCCACACCATGTGCATGGTTAACAAATGCCATATGACCCACCAAACTTAATGCCTTTCTATGTCAATAAACCAGTTACACTTTTACATAGCATTTGAGACCATCAGCTTACAATGCTACTTTTTCCCCCCACTTTTTTAGAAAAATATGTCTTTTCAAGCAATTTGGTTTTACTATGGCTTGGCAAGCAATAAGGCAAATCTAAATTTTAAGCGTAAGGCTGAAACGGAAGAAATTACTTGTAACCTAGAACAATGATTTTCTTACCTTTAATTCCAGATATCTCAATAAAGCCCAAGGAGAAGAAAAAAAATATATATTGCAAGTCCTTACTCTGCATATGAGAATGTTGCAGTTAAATGCTCATGACAGAGAAGTCCAACAGGTATTTAGTATAGTTTTCTGTCCTGATCAACTTTCCTTCACAGACAGACTTAAATTCTTCACTATTATTTAGACATAACTTTATTTGCTACAACTCACATGTCTTTCAGAAATTACAATTATTGCAATCCCTACTCTTAAGTGAAATATATGGCCTTTGAATTTCAAAAGTAACAAAGTAAAGAGGTGCTATCATCTACATTATACACTGTAAATTGTGTTGGTAAGATAAAGAGGAGCAATCAGAGAACTAATCAGCAATTATTCTGCAAAATTCTTTCTTACTCTCCCTTACTATGTTTTGAGGTTTTTAGTATATATATTTCTTGTTACATCAGCAGACTGTCAAATCAATACTAAGGTATATTTTCTAAATCTGGTTTTTCAACTAGCCTCTTATCTGTGAATAGTCATTTGATTATCTTTCATTTCATTTAAGGCCTGTGAAAGGACCAGATTGACAGCACGGGAAATTGCAGTCTTACATTGCAGTCTTATCTACCAAAAGTTACAGAACCAGCAGTAGTGTTATGAACTTTCTCAAGCTCCTCTCTAGAAGTCTACCACAAAGGAATAGTGTATCTTAAAACCTGAGAGATTTGTTCACCTTTTGTACCATACAGCAGGTTGGCTGACTCCAGTATTTGATGTTAGAGCTAAAAAAAAGTGGTAGAATCTGGACCTAGGAAGGCAATCTTAATTTATAAGAAAAATCCAAAATAAATACCGTTTATTGCTATCTTCACATCCAAACCTGCTGTGGAGCAGCAGCTGGTATTGGCAATATCCCAAGACAGTAAAGTATCCAGGAAGCAGTTCAGTGCAGAAAGAGATAAGGCATTTCCGTGGAAATCAGATGCTGAAGAACATGTGTTATGTTCATAAATTGTACGTGTAGGAAATGGTAGTTTTGTCAACTGTTCCTATCCCATAGAGTCTGACCACAGACTGTGTGAAACTACTTTGAGCCATAGATGGCCTATAGTTATACAGACTTGGATTTGAAGACTACAGGCTTGCTTTCTGATCCTTTTGGGTTTTCTAGGTTACTCAGATAAAGAGGTGTGTCTAATTCAGCATATGCCATTTAGCACGCAACAGCAGCTGCGTTAGGCACTCTTTCAGAATTAGTCCATGCCTCTTCCCCATAAAGAAAACAGGCTCTTTTCAAAAAGTTACAATTCTTGATACATATCCATGAGAAACATAATATTACCTTGTGATACTTGATAGTATCATCTTCTAAACTTTTGTAAATAATTTAGCTTCCTCAACAGATGGATTCAGCTAGTAAGACCCATTCTAGAAAAAAAAAAAACATAGATAAGTGCNCTTTAACCGTTTCCCAACAGATAAGTTTCTCTGTCCCACAATAGCCAATGGAATGGATATCATAGGATAGCACCCACCATAATTTCTCATTGCAAAGTGTACATACACAGGACCAGATGGCATCTACATGGGAGTTTGCACCGGCCTTGTAAAAAGCGAATACTAACATTCACAAAAGAGGAGCGGCATGGATGCGATACATCTAAATAGCACTGTAGTTTCTCCAACTTGACTGTGTTTGGAGATCCATCAGTCCAGGGGAACTTCATAATTCTGGAGCATTTAACTCTACCACTGCATTCACATGTAGCTGCTGATGAACACCATGGGCATGCAAGCCCCGGGAGCCTGCCAGTTAGTAGCTAAACAGCAACAACAGCTATCATTTCAGTCCAGCACAATCCAATCATATCAGCCTCTATCTCAAAATCTTCAAGCCCCTTGTTGGGCACCAAAAAGAACTATCCTGGTTTAACCCCAGCAAACAGCTAAGTCCCACAGAACAGCTTGTTCACTCACCCTCAGTGGGATGGGGGATAGTTGGAGGGGTTTTACTTTTCCTAAAACTCAAGGGTTTAGATAAAGACTGTTTAATATGTAACAAAAAAGCTGCTTGAACAAACAAAGCAAAACAAGGAATTAATTCACTCCTTCTCACTGACAAGCAGGTGTCTATTCATTCACTGAAAAGCAGGGCTTCATCACACATAGTGGTTACTTGGGAAGACAAAATCAATAACTCTGAATGTCTTTGTACTCCTTCCCCATAGCTTTTGTTGCTAAACACAATGCCATATGATATGGCATATCCCTTCAGTCAGCTGGTCAATCACAGAGAATCATGGAATTGTCAAAGTTGGAAGGGACCTGTAGAGATCATCTAGTCCAACTCCCCTGCCAAGCAGGATTGCCTACAGCACGTTATTCAGGATGGCATCCAGGTGTGTCTTGAAGGTGTCCAGAGAAGGGGACTCTACAACCTCCCTGGGCAGCCTGTTCCAGTGCTCTGTCACCCTCACCATAAAGAAGTTTGTCCTCATATTTGGATGGAACTTCCTATTTGCCCCTCGTCCTATCGCTGGAAACACACTGAAAAGGGTCAGGCTCCATCCTTCTTCAACCCACCCTTCAGATACTTGTAAACATTAAAAAGGTCTCCCCTCAGCCTTCTCTTCTCCAGGCCAAAGAGTCCCAGCTCTCTCAGCCTTTCCTCATAAGGCAGATGCTCTAATCCCTTAATCATCTTGGTTGCCCTACACTGGACTCTCTCCAGTAGTTCCCAGTCTCTCTTGAACTGGGGAGTCCAGAACTGGATGCAGTATTCCAGTTGTGGTCTCACTAGAGGAGAAGAATGACTTCCCGTGACCTAATGGCCACACTGTTCCCTATGCAACCCAGGATTCTACTGACCCTCTTGGCAACAAGGGCACATTGCTGGCTCATGGATAATTTACTATCTACCAGGACCCCCACATGCTTATCCTCAGCAGTGCTTTCCAGCAGGTCCACCCCTAACCTACACTGGTGTCCAGCATTCGTCCTCTCCAGATGCAGGGAGAGGACAACACTTGTTCTTGTTCTTGTTGAATCCCATTAAGTTCTTCCTTACCCAGTTCTCCAGCCTGTCCAGGTCACACTGAATAGAAACACAGCCTTTGGACTGTCAGACAGCCCTCTCAGTTTGGCATCTTCAGTGAACTTGCTGAGTTTACACTCAGTCCCCTCATCTAGGTCATTAATGAATACGTTGAACAAGACTGGACTGAGTATTGACCCTTGGGGACACCACTGGTTACAGGCCTCCAACTTGTCCCTTCTCCATTAATTACAACCCTCCACGTCCTGTCATGCAGCCAGTTGGGGTCAGCTGACCCAGCTGTTGTTCCACCCAGCTTCTTGTGCACCCCTGGCAAAGACCTCTCCTTTCTCCATTCATCCTTCTTGCCTAAACTTAGTACAGTTTGAACAGAAGAGATAAAGATATTGCTGTTACTTTACTCCACCGAGATTAAATCAGAAATTAAATTACTGAGATCAGCTGAATCAAAGTGATAGAAAAATCATAAGACAGTAAGTTGGACATGTCTAGAGAGACCTTTTCTAGGGAAAAAGTAGAGATATCACCCTTGTAGCATAGGCAGGAAGAAAGGCAAAGAGGTTTACTATTTCTGTATAAGGAGAGCTAGTAAGATAGCTCACATAAATCTGGAATTGTGTATTTTTTTTTCCCCGTATTGGGATTTTACTACTACCAATTATGGTTTCATGGCATGTTTAACTACAAGGGGAGACAGTAGTTCATGCGTCTGTTCCCAGCTTTGATCAAAGTTTCCTGAAAGAGTGTGAAGGTATAGCTGATCAGACATGAAAGTCCTGGTGTACTTCCTTAAACCAATCAAAAATATTTTCCAGATTTTTTTAGATATAATAGAATCCCTATACTCTACATCACTCACAGCCAACATATTAAAGTCCATTCAATATCAAATATGTAAAGAAAAACATTGTCATTAATTCTGTTACTCATAATTAAGCAGAAGTTAGGGTCTGACTAGCTGGGAGAAAATGTAGTATTGTATGATGTTTCATGTTTTAGCTTAAGTAATACATCTTCACCTAGTGGGAAGTTAGCACATCAATATTTTCCTACACTGTATTCAAAGTGTAAGACTACCATTTTCTCCAATATAATAAAATCAGTCAGATGAAGAATACTACATGAGAAGGGGAATTGTTCTGCAGCAAATTTTGTTCATGTGCTTTGGAATATGCAATTAGTTAAAAAATCTATTTTAATGAATAATGTGGTAAAAGTTATATTCTAGAGGGCAAACATTTTGGCTTCCATTGACTTGATACCTGCCAGACTAGTTTTAGGCCAAATCCTGAGAGGTCCCAATTGCAGATCCTCAACATGAGTTTCAAATACTTGGCACCTTTACAAACCTAGGTCATCATGAATAAGCAGAAGCAAAAAAAAAAAGCCTAGGTATTTTAAGATTCATAACACAATCATAAGCACCACACGTGATTAAATTATAATCTGAGTATGAACCTCCTTAATCACATTGTAGGAAAATTTAATTTCATTCCTAATAGTTTTCATCTTTTACCATACTATAAGCTATGTAATAAATCCAATTTGAGTGTTTTTAGCAGTGTGTATTTGGGCTGAAACACCTTGTTTTAGGAAAGATGAAACACCCTACAGAAACTTAGCTGTTTTAAAAAGGGTTATAGCTAGATAGTTTTTGAAAACTAGGGATCTGTGGAGAGATAGCAGGCAGACATTGCAGCAATGTGAAAGGAGCTGAAGAGAATGGCAGGGAAATTTCCAGTAACACATTTTTGTTTTCACTCAGAAGGTACAGCAAAATAGCATGGTCACCTTTTACTCATATCTAATGTTTAATGTGCTTTAACTATGATTGTGTCCATAAAAGAAGAGGATATCTAATAGTTAGCTTGGAAACTACCAACAAATTTTTTGAGAGCTTCATTCCTACTTTTCATTTTAGTTTGCAAAATACATGTTTTTAATTGTAAATTGATCAAAACTAACTTCAAATTTACAAACTTCAAATCCACATACAATTCCAAGGTTAGGTGTGAATGCCTGTGTGACAAAAAATTTACTTGACCTGTGATATTTAGACCAAAAGGTGTCTCTCTCATCAACTTCTGTTCATAGGCCTACAGGTTATTAGTCCTAAAGTGATAGTTTGAGGTCACCTCTAGCTGCATATGCAGCAGAACACCACTTGATATTATAGCAGATCTATGTAAACGTAGAGCCATTCTACCAACTTATATGACTGCATCAGGAAGCAGAATTTGCTCTTTAAATATATTAGCTGAATTGTTTTCATTGAGGTGAACAGTCTTAATTTTAAAATCCTTTCTTTATAACAATATAGTTCTCTTTCATCTTTATATCTTTACATCTTTACACTGAAGCACCCCTAAATATTTTTAAACCTTTAAAAAGTGAACCACACAGGAACAATATAAACAAAAATTCCAGCCATGCCTAGTATAGAAGACAGTTCTTTAATCCTATAGACAGAGCAAGCTAGGATAGGTAGTGTGGAGAAACATTTGAATTTGAAAATTAAGCAATGGTTTGGGTTGGATGTAGGTACTTTTATTTCTGTGATACAGTCAAGCTGCAATTAAGTTCAAGTAACAAGAGAGGCTTTTGCCAGGAAAGGTTCACAGAATTTTGTCATAAAATACATAGCAATTATAGTAATAAAATGAGAAAAAAAATTAGTGTGACATTAATTTCTTTATTACTAAGGATTCATATTAAAATGTGATGGCTATTTTCATCATTAATTATGCTATTATTGTCATGTATAGTCTTACAGTGTAATGGGAGTCTCTCAGTCAAGATACTACTGTGTTATGTGAGACTTTTTTATTGTTTATATTATTATTGCACATACTTTTCTGTCATCAAAAACTCCTTGATATAATCTGGCATGTGATCATGAAACCTTGGTAAGTTCTACAGGCATCAACCTATTGAAATTTTCTTCCATGACTCTTCCTACATGATAAAAATGACCATAACATTATTACATGACCAGACAGGATATCAGGGACTTCTGAGTACAGAACCTACTGAGGCTTCATCTACATTGTTAAATAAAACCACTACAAGCCTCCCTGATATGATGTCCAGCTATGCCTCAGGAGATGGCATCCATAAGAAGACCATTCCCAGAGGGGAGTATAGACACAACCACACTAGCCTAGCTGCTCCTGCTCAACAGAGCTCTCAGGCCATCTATCAGCAGGAGTTCAGAAAACTCTGTCTTCCTTCATGCCACACCTCAAGGCACATAACGCAAACTTCAGTTCATTGTTGTGCAAACATGACTTCTATAGGCTGCCAAAAATCCCTCATATTCATTCAGCCACTTTAAACTGAAAGAAATGCCCACTGGAAATAACTGTTATCTCATAGGCCTATGAGAACACCACATAGAGTCTTGGAGAAGACATGGGCTATGTAAAATAACCTGACGATGCTGCCATGTCTCATGAGAAAAGGCTGTTTTATTAAGGAATGCAGACAACACTGTAAGCATACTTCCTGGCCTCAGGACAGCTATTACAGATGATCAAGGCAACACATCTCAGTTCAACCAGCTGCACTTGGCATGTGGGACTGTGAACACTGGAATGATAAGTTGCATCTCAGTACTGTGAGTCTGTGATATCCAAAAAAGCTGGTGAGGAAGCTGTTGAAAACAAATCTTAATGCTTGGTGAGTAAGATTTGACAAAACTGATTGCATACATTGGCATCTAGTAAATTCTCAACATTCTGCATATTTCTCTAAGAAAGGAAATTACAGGATATTACAGTGGTACAGAGTGTAGAAAAAGCAATAATATTTCCAATCTGATATTTTATCCTATCTTTTAGAAAAATTTCAATACTTCTAAGCTCCAAAAGCTAATTAAAACAACATCAATCAAAATACTTTATATATCTGTGCAGTACTGATTGAAAAGAATCAGTTCCTCATCTGGGCATTCTGTCCAAAAGCCTAGGTATTCTTTAAGACTTTTTCAACTTACATATTTGTAAGCAGCAACAAAATGTACTCAAATTAACAACTGGACTGTTCTTTTGTCTTCCATTCATCATTGTTTATCACTATTTATATCACACTGGGTTAAACAATCAGAAGTATCAAATCCAGATACTTGTTTAAAAGTAAGAGTTGCTTCTTTATGTGTTTGCTAAATACTGCTGGGTGGTAGCAGATGATCAGCATATACAGAGTTGGAATAACTGGGCAACTGGCAGCATAGCAGAGCAACAGAGCAGAATATAGAGAGCGTCTGAGCTGCTGACACAAATTTATCCATACCGAAAATTTGAGTAGTGTCATTTCTTATTACTTAAAGCCCACGAAAGGCTCCATCACTTACAAAGGGGAAATTACACTAGTATAGCTATGACCAGAAGAAGGGAATATAAGGCAACCTGAGTAGACAGCCATTCAATGAAATCACTTAATTCTTTAAGAATAAAAACAGGAAGGGAGAGATTTTGCTACGAACTGTGTAAGAAACAATATATGTCAGCAGAGCTTACTATAGCTGCCTTTCACTGGGAGAAAAAGCACACACTCTATTTGCTGCCCCTTCATCCAACTTTGTTTAGCCTAGCACATGAATCTTCATATTTGTATTCTTGTGCTAATGAGTACGACCTCTTTCTTATGTACAAGCACATTGATAATGGCACATTGATAATGGCACATTGATAATGGCAGGGCCTAGTATGCCATCTTGGCAGCCTGCAAATGACTTGTGTCACGGGACGAGACTGCTGTCCTTCCACTATTGCCACCTCCCAGATGGAATCAAGAGGCTGTCCCTTCTAGTGACAGAATTCAGTGAATCAACTAATTTGTGGGGTTTAAATACTCCACCAGGTAACACTACCCTACATATAGAAAGAATCATTAAGTGCTCTCTAGCCAATATGAGCATTATTCGCTGGCTGGTCTCTGTCATTGTTCACATAAGCAGAGAGGGCCTCTAACTGACAGTGCAAAGCCATTGGAGTTCAATCAATTTCCTCTAAGCCTCTTTCTACTGTGTTCAATGTTCATATGTTTAAATTTCTTTGCACAGCGTGATGCTGCACTGCTGAATACAGACTATGTGTCACAGTTTCATAACTAATACCTTAGTCAGCGATGATCTAAACATATCACTTCTATTTCACTGGAAATAGATTTTTTCTCCAAAACAAAATTATTGTATTTGATCCTAACCCATTTCTCCTCTTTGATACGAAGAGTATCACAAGGACTGTTCACCCTGTATGGATTTCCCCTCAGACCCTACTCTCTCTCTCGGCTTACCTTCCATTGACAAGTCTGCCCATTCTTTTCCTGCACTACTTTATTAATCAATATTCTGACTTATGGTATCTGCCACTGAGAGTGATGCTACATAGTGACACAATATGGGATTTCTCAGGATTAAAGTACTTGTCTACATATCCTTGCACTTTTGCTTTCATATTAATTGCTTTTTTCATAGTGAATATGTCTGTCTCTCTAAACCTCTTCATTCTGCATATGCCAGTTGACAGTGGAAAATTCATTTAACCTTGGGAGCAGGAGTATGGCCTGAAACCTTTAAGTGTCAATCAGAGACACAACATGCAATTTCTTGCATTCCTTTACGCATCTACATTTCTGATCAAAGAACTAACAACAAGAAATACTGACTTTTGAACTGCAGTATAATGTACAAATGTATTAGGCAATAAATTTTTGCCCTCTTGCTTTCTTTGTAGTTGCCTCTTATGCTCTGAATATCTTTCAGATCGAGTCAGACTGAATCTATTGTCATTCCTTTCACATCTGGGTTGACCTCTTTCACACAGGACCTTCCTATGGGACAACAACTTCCTTTAGAAAAAATCTTATGATAAGTAATTTTGCTTCAAATCTGTTACTAGAATACAGCTAACAATAAGACACAGTAGTTAAGAAACTATTTATTTGCAGACCTCACATAATGGCCACTGTAAAAATAGTTATATTAAACTAATATCAGGATTTTTTTCACCTGCACACACTGGCATAAAGATATAGAACCTTCAGACACTGATTTTCTGCCCTTATCTGAGTTACATCTCTTGTTTAGAAGCTTCACATCTGTGCAAGTGCTTCTACAGTTATGTCCATGGACTCCATGGACTGTCTACTAGAAAGATTGAACGACCAGTATAAAACTTCTGTTTTGGTTTGGTTTTGATTTGCTTTCTTCCAGTACCCAAAATATATAATGGTTGGCTTCATAGTAAATTTTTTACCTAGCCCCAATTTGAATAAAGTAGAAATACAATTTCATTTCAGATCCGCGTAAAGCAATGCACAAGAGAACATTACCCAGTTCTCACCCTACATATAAAACAATGGTTTGGAGCTGACAGTTACTGCTCAAGAAAAAGACCTTGTGGGCATGAAAACGTTAGCAAACTGACAGTAGTGACCAAAAAAAAAAATCATACTATGAGAGAAACAAAACAGAGAATATCAATTTGTCAGTATAAGTCCTTAGCTCATCCACAGTTGGAAAGAGTTCAGAGAAGAACAATGAGGATAATCACAAGTGTCATGAACAGAACAGAGAGAGCTGAGCTGTTTATCAGCCCTTCCACTACAAAACCTCAGGATGGTAAATGAAATATAAGGATGTGATTTCTTATGTAGCAGGAAGCAGAAATATAAAATTCATTGTCTTCAGAAATTTTTCATGCTAACAGCCGTGGTAGCTTGTGTCTAAGTTTTTAAAATGGCGGTCACTGGAGATCATATTTTAGTAGCAATCGTCAAAGATCGAGGCTACAATTATTTGCTCCATTCCAAAGACAATACAGTAACAATGATATAAAGACTCATTTGACCCATTAGATGTTCCTAAGCACCCTCACCATGGGTTTGATAAACACCCTGCCTACAAGAAAATTGCTGAAATAATGAAAACTGGTGGAATAAATATACTTGGTAATGATTTGCATAAGGAAGAAAAAGTAGCCTACACCACCAACTGCTTCAAAGCAAAACAAGGCCAATAGATATCTACAGAAATTATAAATCACATACATCAGACTTTTGGCAGTGATAGGCTTATGCAATATGCAACCAAAATAAGCTTTGTAATACTACATGTTCTTTCACCAAAATCAGATTTTGTGTTCATTATAATAAATGGCAGCTAGACATTTGGCAACGTTTCCATTGCTGCCAAGCACCTTCATTTTTGTAGGAATCCTGCTTTATTTTTACATTTGAAAGAAAAATGAATCTACAGAGAAGATCCATAGTGTTAAGTTTTGAAAGTTAATAATCAAGGTCCATCTACTGAAACAGTTCATGCTATATATATATGTCTGAACCCTAATCCAGACAGCTGAGTTCTGGGCAGCTCAGGTATAGATCAGGTATTTTCAGAATGTCTGAATTTATTTTAAAAGGGGGGTCATAAGGTAGATGAAAAGGTTCAGACCACTGCTATTCCCTGCAGAGAATGCGTAGGGATGGAGCTGGCATACAAGGCAGACCCTGGTGTAACAGAACAGAACTAACTAGGAAGAAAACAGGAAAAAAAGATAATTGAAGATAATTGAAGGAGAAAAGATGAGTGAGAAGTGCAGCTCAGAATGCAGAATCTTGCATTTGCATTCTCATTAAGCTGCTGGAAAGACACACTGTACACGGACGTTTGTCTGGTTCAGCAGATAGAATATGTTTTCAGAAAAGGAAGGGAGTGAGGCAAATTACTTTCATCAGCATATGGATTTTCTTACTAGGCAGTATTGAAAGCTGCAAATTTCCTTATACATTTTGTCTAAGATGAAAAAAGCTCAGGTTTACTGTTAAGATTAGGCTCAAGTAAACATGTCAGTAAATAAAATGACATTGGACCTCTTGATCTGTTCTGAAGACTATATGAAATTTTTGTTTCTATTTTTTTACTTAAAACCAGAAATGTATAAACTGCTAGATATGGCCATGGCCACTGCCATTCTACTAGCTAGGTGAAGATTAGAAGCTCTGAATTTTAAGACGGTAATGAAAATTAAAAGAAAGAAAATCTCTTTGTAAATTAGAACTAGATTGATAGTGCAGAGTGCCTATGACATTTTAATCTGGTGAAAGAGGATTTTATAACTGATTTAGATTTATTATGTCTAGACTAAATTTAAGTTTTATTTTTGTTAGAAGAAAAGAAAGACAAGCATTCAATCAGAGCAAGAATGATAGTTTTAACTTTTCTTAAACTCCTTAGCAGAAAAGCCTAGAAGAAAAATTGTATTCTCACCATATATATCTAGCACAGGTTTACAGGCTGTAGAGCATTAGATAAGCACAGGAAGAAGTCCAAATACATCTCTGTGATTAAATTATATCAAAATACCAGGATACAGAAATTTATTTCATCTGGAGTCATGATTACTTATTCAACCACTGTCCTGTATGCCCATAATCCTTTGGTTTCTGCTGAAGAATTCTGGAAAGAGAAGAGGAAAGAAATTTGGTGTTGGAAAAACAGTATGCAACATGCACTGAAATAAATGCTGACTGAATATTGTCATTAGACCGTGTACCTGACAGAAGTTTTCCATTGGTAAACTCTGTAGTTTCAAATATTTGCTCTTCAAAGTGCATACTACACAAAGATGCTGGCCTTCTCAGAGGGGTAGAATGTGTTTTACAGGAGGTAGCAACTGGGACAACTACTGCAAGGCCACTTACAAAATAGTAACGTACGTACAATGTAAATGACTGATAAATATTCCGATGCATTTGTTGCTGATGCCATACAGCCATACAGCAACACTAACATATTCATAGAACTTTCCTATATTGGACACTATAGTGGTTTTAGACCATTTTAGTTTGACTTTTACCTTGTTTTACAGTTAAAACAAATTTTGGTCTATCCTTTCAGCTANTTTAAGAATATGATGAACTCTGATCTATAAGGGGTTTTTTTTCAATTTTTCCTTTAAACGTGGATTCAATATGGACAGACACTTTGTGGCAGAAAGGAAAAGTACTTCACTGGGAGATTCAAATGAACAACTTACGTGGGCTTCATGCACAGGTCCAATATGCCACTACTGCAGGTTCTATGGGTACAATGGCGAATACACTATTGCAATTTAAAACCAATTCACAAAATACACTATTACAACCTACAAGTGATGCTGAAAAGTAACAACACATACAACAAGCACACTAGATATTAATAGCATGCCATATACATGTTTCTTAATCACTTACCTTCTCTCTCAGGTAAGTCCGCTCAGTCCCTGGGAAGTTACCCTGTATAGCATCCTGGACAAGGTGGGGACAAATCTCTTACAGGCCAGCTGTATCGTTGGAAGACTCCTCCCCATTTTTCTCCCCAAAGCTTACAGTTTATATTTCTTGATTCAATAGGGGTGCAGAATTATGCCTGAATGGATTATACTATCTGGAATATTCATCTCTGCTGGTGTGATGGCTCCTTGGTTTCTGTTGCTAATTTTGTGATGTCTAGCACTCAAAGTCACGTAATAGTGGTGGGATGGGACTCCAGGCATTTTGTTTGTTAAAGGATTATTCAAGGGTCAGTTCGGGTTTCCGGTTCTTCCAATTCTTGAGACAACCCCAGACTGAGCTGTTTTTCCAGTGCCCCACAAGTTACCTCTGCATAGATAATGATCTGTCAAGGCTGAGACTAAGCTGAGTCGCATGACAACTCCCTGCATCTCACCTATTGTGCTCTGAAAGCCAGTTTGGCTGGGTGCTGCCATACACACTTTTATATGTTGTGTCTTCTTCCTGCCTCATGATTCTGGTTGAGAACCGTACACACTTTAAATATCAGTTGGCAGTCATTCTTATTATAAAACTGGGAACTAGGGCCAGAAAGACCACATCAATAAATGTATACTTAACGATGCTCACTACTGAAATATTGAATTTTTAACTACTCTGACAACTAGTTGAATACATAGCCTTGCATTATGCATATATGTACCCATATAACAGCACGTGACTTTTTTGTAGGATCTCTTGCAATAGGACAAGGGGCAATGGTTTTAACCTAAAAGAAGATAGATTCAGACTAGGTATAAGGAAGGACTTTTTTACAAAGAGGGTGGTTGAAACATTGTCACAGGTTTCCCATAGAAGTGGTAGATGCCCCATCCCTGGAAGCATGCAAGATCAGGTCATTGCAGGGGGATTGGACTAGATGATCTTTAAAAGTCTCTTTCAACACAAATCATTCTATGATTCTACGAGTTTATGAGTTAAAGGTCAAAAATTGGGATTCTTAGAAATCAGGAAGCTTAGAGACCTGGCTCAGTCAGGCATGAGGATACTCTATGTTCCTCCCATGTTGTAGATTCTTCCTACTGACAGAAAATCTTTTATCCAGGAAACCTTCAACTGAAATTAAGGGCCAAATTAAAATCAAACCTTTTTTTTACCTGAAAGCTGAACATAAAAATTAAAGACCAGTGGTTCCAAAGAGGTACCAAGCACTTCTTTCCTTCCCTTACTGATAAGTTACCTGGGATGTGTTTTTGCAAAAGCAGAGGAAGCAAATCTAAAGCTTCCTAACACCCTTTTATTTCTATTTTAGAACAATGGGTCATCGTTTTGGAGCACCTCGATCTTCTTATCACATTCAGTGGACATGCATTGACGGCAATCAAGATGAGACTAAGCAGATTTTAGCTGCCTGCTTGCATCTCTTGCATTAGCACCGCCGGAAGCACATCCTTTTCTGTATCAAGTCACATGGTGGCAGGCAGGGATACATTCTGTGTTAGAAACTACACCACAACCCTCAGTGTTACTAAATTTACTAGCTGATTCTGAAATTTGAACTATACAAGCCATTACTGACTGTCTCCTATTCTGCTACCTATGCTTAAGTCCAAGTGGCAATTTGGTCTTTGGAGTCTTGCCGACTATAACAAACAGATTTCCTAAACTAGGTTAGTATCAACACAAGTCCTGTTAATATTTGCAGCTTACACATCCAAATGGGCTTGGTGTTCAGTCCTAGAGAGTGAAGGTGGCAGCCCAGACATACCAGTTGTAAATCCTGATGGTGGTTCATGGAAACCAGGATTCTGAAGATGCAAATTATCAATTGGTTTAAGAGTTTATCTTGTCACATGTAATATATAAGCCTCTAGAATACAATCCTATATAATCAATTAAGAGAAGTCTATCAGTTTCTTTTTAGTGAAAAGTCTGCTGTTATAAAAAAATCTGATTAATGTGGAAAGAATATAGTTGCAAAGTAAGATACAATTTTAATGCAAAATAAACTTGAAAATTAGAAAATATCAGTACTGGCAGCCTATAAAAATACTTATAAGAAAATCTTCTCTTAGGTAATTGCTGTTCCTTGTCTGTTAAATTAAAAAAAATCCAAAAAATGAAATAAAAAGGGGGGAAATATTAAAAGTACTTTTAAAAATAGTTACAACACCATTTTTAAAATAGATTTTTTGTAATTTTTTCCCTTTCTTTTCCAAAATGGCTAACCCTACTACTATTCAGCTGTATTATTAAAGAACATTTATATGCAGCTCTAGAATTCTTGCCTAGTAAATACAGCACAATGAGAGAAAATTATTCCCACACGCACTTTGTCCCTCTTTTTACTTTCTTCTTCTTAAGTGGTAGATCAATCCCCATCAATTTTCTCATGGGATATTTGAGAAGTGGAAAAAAACCACCCAGAAAGTGTCACTTTCATTAAGACATTTTCATAACATAATTCTAATGAAAAGCAAAGAATTCAAAGGAAGTTACAAACAAGGACACAGTGGAAGTTGTATTGCAAAATAGGAAAAAATTGCTGGGCTGGGTTTCAGCAAGCATTTACCCCATTGGCATTTAGATCTCATTAAGATGCAAATCACAGAAGAATATATGGATGGAAAGCACTGGCCAACTGTTCTCTCTTCCTTTGTGATAAACAGCTCTCTCTAAAAATAATTACATCTCTCTCACACTCTGGAATTCCAAATATATATGATGCCCTCTGGAACACAAACATAAGAATACTGTTCAGGAGCAAAAGACTGACTGCAGCAGGGCATAGGCAAGAGATTATGTCACATTGGTTGCCACAGAAAACAATACTAGAGACCACAGTCCCTCCCTAGAAAAGTGCAAGGGTCAAAATTAGGAGAACAGACTTTGTTAACTTCTGAATATTAAATACTGCAGAAGAGACAGGGAAAGGTTTTCTACAAAGAATTGGAGGTCTGGATTAAAAGGCAGAGATTCAAGGTCACTTATGTATCATTTTCTCATACCAACTTGCTTGCCTTCAAAAAATGTGAAACAATTGTTACATGCCTTCATGTGCTTAAGGTAGGATTTTTCTGTTGCTAGTTCTGAAGAGTTCATATAACTCACACTCTACAGACATCTCTCTATATAAATTTCTTCAGCTGATTTCTTCCTAGAGTTTTTCTATCCATGAAGAGAATATTTTCTTGCTTCTTTGTAATATCTTGTTGCTTTCTTTGCTTTAAAGAGACTTTATATGACATTTTACAGATTTGCCAGAGGCAGTTCAAGTAGATGTTTGAACTGCTGTTCTTACATTGTCTGAATAATATAGAGTGGGCCTTACGGTCTTTCCTGTGGGATATTTCTTGCTCTAATATCCTCATAACTGTAAAATGTAAACATATCTTCTAAAACCTAATGAATAAAAGCAAATTTATTTGAGCATTTTTAGAGCATAATATACCAAATTTATTAAATAATGCAAACAATTAAAATACAACTAAGTTTTTCCATCCATCAGTATCTGTAAGACATTTACCTTATAATCTCCACCCTTGAAGAACAAATGGGAGTTTATTTAATTATCTCAGTAAATGCAAAATGTTTTAAAATTTACTAATAGCTTTCCAAAAGGCAACAGAGGAATACCAAAACATTCTGGTTTGCCTCACTTTTTGTACTCAGGTCAAGAAGGTTGTTAGGAATAATTATTCTTCTACATGAGAAGCTTTCCTGTATTAGGCTTTTCAGCATTTATCCATCTCCCACATGCTATTCAATATCTGCATGGTAAAAATAGGGGTGGTAACATGGACTACAGTGTCATTAAAAAACAGATGTGTCCAGCTCTATACAATTTCTAACAAGTGCAAAATTTCTAAAATTTTCATTAATATCAGATCCTTGAAGGATAACAATGGTTTAAGCATGAATCTTGGGGAAGACTAAGAATAATGAAAGCATTTCCTGAAAAAACTGTGGGGTGTTTTTCTATCAAAGGTAGAGCTTACCAGTTATATAATTATAAAGCTTCCACAATTTAAACTCCCAGTCTTGGTGAAACACTGATGGCTATGAGGAAGAAGGAAGTAATTGCAGGAATAACAGATTTTTATAGCTGCTTTATAATGTTTTCTATCAGAATTGTAGTTTTGCTGGAATTGGGCTTCAGAATTCTTAGGGACAGCTTTTCTTTTGTGTCTTTCTTTTTTTTTCAATTAATTAACAAATCCTTTCATTGGGTTCCCAAGTCCTCCGCCTAAGAGATATGTCCCACTCTCAGGAGGGACTCTCCTAATTCACAGTCCACTTTTAGGAGATAGGAACTCTGCTGAACCTATCTATACAGTTATAAAATCTAAAGATGAGGATAATTCATCTACTTGCACATGTTGTGTTAGGTACTGATTGTACGTTGATGCTTTTACTTCTCAATACTGGCTTTAAAATGTATCTCGATTTCCATTCTCTTCTTTCATTCTTTCCATCACTTTAGCTGCTCTCCAAGCTTATAATTTATTTAACTGTCAGTCCTGATATATCATTATTCCTTCATGTCTACCCCTTACATATGTAGTGATATCTCCTATTTTGTTAAATGACTCTTCTTATGAATAAAAGCCACAATCTTTTAAGGATAGTAGTGCCCCACTCACTCAGCTGTTATTTAGCAGTTTTTAATCGAAGGTTTGAAAAGAGATACCAAGGTATTATCTTTCTTAGGCAGTCTAACTCTATTACTATTACAGTAATCATATTTTAAATAAGCTAATCAGAAAATAATCCATTTCCTAATTGTTATGACCCAATAACACATGGGCTGCTGAAGCCACTATGAGGACAGCTATAAATTGCATCTCAGTTACCACTATATAGGTTCTTTTGCTTCAGAGTAAACACCAGAGCTTCCTAATGTGAAGGAATTCATACACTATTTTTCTTGTCTTTTGGATTAATTTAGGAATGGAGATGTCAGAGTATGTGCTTAAGAGTGGAAAGCAATCATTTTTTAGCCACTGTTGGAAAGCAGTTTGCCAGTGGGGAGAGAAATGTTGATATCATTCATTAATCAGACAAGAGTTTGACCAATAGATCACAGATAACTGTACAGCATATGGCTGTGAGTTTCCCTGATTAAAATGAAAAGAAAGGAAAAAAAAAAAAAAAAAAAGATAGTTCCCGGTGGGAAGTGAGACAGGAGATTTTTCAAAATGTGATTTCCACTCTGCTCTAGTGACTAAAGTCAGTCACAAGTAGGTTCAAAACCAATTTGGAGAATGGAATGAAACTACATCTATGAAGATTGCTGTTCGTAACACAGGCTAATAGGGAATATTCCTATGTGAATCATTGCCAGGCATCTATATTTACCTTAAGGCTTCAGCAGATGGTAAATGGCATTCTAAAAGTTTGCTACTAAATTTAAGCTGAGTTGTAAGTTGATACCACTAGCAATAACAGTTCTAATATCCTTAGACAAGTGAAAACGAAGCAGGAAAAGAATAACAACTTCAGGGACAGCAACTAAAGCCAGAAATTTCACTCACTCATAACGTTTAGCTGAAAAGCTTTTGCAGTGATACTATGGCAGTTTACAAGACTGGGAGTCCAATTGTTATGATTTAGCTTGTGTCTCATAACAAATGTAAAAGCAGCTGGACCTCAAGTCAATGCTCACTGCGAGGTTCCAATTTTTTTTAATAAATAAATAAATAAATGAAAGAGCCAAAGCAAATGGAGTTTCATGGCTGTAGCCCAGGGAAAAAAAATTATCCTAAAGTCCTGCATCAATTCTACAATCTATTTCATTTTCTTTTAATGGATGACTCTAGAGGTGATTGAAACTCATACAATCTACTAAATATATCATTTCAGACACAATCCATAAATGTTTAAAGTGTTTCTGTGTCTGTTGTGTTTTTATTTTCTGTTTACTGAACATTTACATTTTTAGCATTTTGCTGTTTCTAGAGATAGGTTATAATTTTCTTTTCAGTTTAACACAGACTGTGACACAGGAAGTAAAGAGTGCATGCTTTCCCATGAATAGTTCTTTTTTGGTTTCATTGCTCTCAGCATGGGAAATAAAAGATGGGTTTGACTTCAAGTCAGTGGTTGCTTTTTGGCCAGCACTGCAAGAACACTAGCCAAACCCTTTTCAGGGAGAGGAAAGTTATACCAAGCTTAAGTTTCAAATGGAAGGAAAGCCAAAACCATTAGCAGACCACAAAAAAGTAGTTCTTCAGGAGGCTTGCGCTCAAGTAATACACAGCAGAGGTTAAGCAAACAAAGTATAAGCCCATTTAAAATGGTTTCCTGTTTTAATTTGAAAAAAAATAATTTAAAAGCCCCACAAAAAAAAACACAAAGAAAGACCAAAAATTAAAGTGTGATTCTGACTCTTTGTTTAATGATCAAAACTTCCAAATCTTCCTGACAGTGCTCCTATTCTGATGAAATCAATCCTCACAGAAAAAGAGACAGAAATGTTTTTGCCTTTGTCAAAAAACATCCAGTTGGTGACATTTTAAATACGCTGTTGCTTTAGTATTTCCTAGAGAAGACTGACTGCTCAAAATAACACTTTAACATTTTCCCTATTTTTGGTGTGTGTTCTTCATATTCCCCATGTTTCCCCTTGCTCACATACAGCAGTTTGTCTTTTCAGCTAACTGTTTCCTGGTCAATACACAGAAATGAAATATCTCCCAAGTGGAGTTCAAAATGTCACAAAAATCAGCAAAAGCAAATTTTCTTTTCTAAGCTGAAAGATACATTTTCCTAGAGGTTTTTTATATTCCTTTCTTATCTTTGTCAAAATACAATACTGTCACTATGTATAGGCATCTGGCTGTGAAATATTTTGGTACAATCAGAAATAAAATTAGTATTGCCATAAATGGATTAATGAAATGAAAAACTATTGGTCAGTTGTTTTCAGACCACAAAGCAGGAACAAGTAGTCAGTTCTAAAAATACACAACAGCACTCTATTACGAAGTGCAATTTACTTTAGCTTTCACCAGAGTGATTTTTTAAATTGTATAAAACCTTTTCTCTGGAGACCCCACAATTCCAATTATAAGGTGTATTTCGACACTGAAGCACAGAAAGGCTAAATGGCAAAGCACGTCAGCAGCACAGATGAAAATAAAAGCCAAACTTCATGAGTCACTGCCACTTAATATCATCCAATACCAATGCTGTCACTTTTGCAAGACCCTTTGAAGCCACATCACAGTTTCTGGATTAACTTGAATTTCTCTTCTCTAGACTGACCAATGGAGAGCAGTAAAAAGGAGATAATATTTTCCACAATGTATAAGAGCCTGTTATATAAAATAGAAAAAGGCATCTAGCAAGTTTCTGAAAACGCTGAAGGCTAAATCCCTTCAGGCCTGGACAGTCAAATCATTATGTGATATTAGATTTAATTACTTTAAAAACAGAGTGATCCCTAACACAGGCTAGTGATCCCATGTGTACATCCTGTTCTGAAAACCAAGTCATAAAGAGAAGAACTGCTCAGCTTGGTTAGACTTACATTAGTGTGAGTATGATTCCATTCTCCAACACCACACCAATATTTGTCTGGAGAGCCCCCATGCCAAAAATACCAACCCTGAGTGGCAGTTAACTGGTTTTATATCCTCACACAAGAACTGGATTTTCAGATATTCTTAAACAGTAGATGTCCTCTGAAGTCAACAGCCTGAGAAGAACTGAGAAAACCAATTTTCCCCCCAAAAAAGACATCTGCACTTGTCCAAAAGCCATGAAGGAAGCTACAGAGAGAAAGCACTAGTCAGCCAGAGATAAAATGTCGTCTTTGTAGGGCCATTCTCATGCCTCACATCCTGTGTTTTCTTCCTGAAGCTGCCAGTAGATAAGGTAACCTCGTGGCTAGGGTGAGAAGACAGGAAAACAGCAGTAGGGTAAGAAGCAAAAGAACAGGAAGACAATGTATTTTATTCACTCCCTCTAATGACTGAAAGACCTCTAGATGACTTTATGTCATTAGCAACAGGCAAAATTCCACTGTCCACAGATGAACCCATTCATAACTGAAAATAGCTTTATCTGACCAAAAAAAAAAAAAAATAATTTAATTCTGCTGAGACTAATTCACTTAAAATCTGAAGGTGAATCTGTACTGGCACTTTCTGACCCTTTTAACACATGAATTTGGTCTCCTTCTGTCAACCCTTTTTTAATTATTTGATGACACATTTTGTTCTTGGATTTGGCTCTTACTAATGTAAAATTACTTCTTTTTCCTCCTATAAAAAATAACAGACTTAATTTAAAAAAACTTTAACAAAAAGTTAACTTATATTGCTTCAGCATGTATGAAGTGTGGAAGATTTCTGTAGCCTGAGACAATCAAAATGCAGGATTTTGGTGCAGATAGCTCTTCTGGTGATCCACATAGACATTTTGATTTATTTAGTGATTTTATAGTATTAATTCTTCATATAATAGCAACAATGACAATGGAATTAAACTTTGTGACTGGAAAATGTCTTCAGTTTTTAAAATGAATCTCATCCTCACCTAAACATTTATTTTATGTAATTTCACTTACAGAGGCTCGACATTTATGTTGCTGTGGGAGACCATTACCCATTCGCAGTGTTCAGTTCCATTTGCCTCACTCCTTACTTATGCCATTGACATCAGCCAATCAGACAGCTGAGACTGAACTGTCTTTTATTGGTATTTACTGTTAATCGTTGTTTAAAACATCAATAAATAAATAGTTATTTTGTTTTCAGAAGTGCTGCTAGTGTTTCTTAACTGAAATACGCAATAAGCTTTCCTCCTCCAAAAGTCTCTAGTTTTGAGAAGAGAAAAAAAAGGGGAGGGGGGGGACAACAATTACTACTACATCAATATATACCAAAAAGGTGACTGTGTTTACATTGACTTTTGTAAAAAGCAGGAGGAAAACATTGCAAATAAAATCATCACTCAAAAAGAAATCTGCCTTAATTATTTCTTTGGTTGGGAATATTTCTTTTAACTCACTACTTTTCAGGTAATCAAGAGTTCTTTGTAACTCTTAACAAAAAGGAATGCAGTTTCAAGATGCAGAAGCTCAGGAGCTGGGAACTGTTTATAGCATTAACTTCAGATCTGAACTGTGGTGATAGGTCCCCATTCTGAAAACAGAAATATATTATCCAACATAATTTTAGATGTTATAACTAGCTATATAACTGTCCAAACTGAAAAATCATTCATTTGTGATAGCTGGTGGGCAGTGAACTGGAACCAGGAATTATCTGATATTATGTGATTATTTCTGCATATTACTTTGACTTTCATGTGCACTCAGTGTCTCTACATTGCCACATTCTGAGGACATGAATACAGAGGTATCAGTTAATTTGCTGTTTGCCCATGCGTTATTTTTGTGTGTAAGGGCTAGAAGAAATGTCCTATGAGTAGTGGCTAAGGACACCAAATTTGTTTGAAGAAAAAGAATTTGAGGAGTGACCGCAAAGAGCTCTGCAGCTTCCCAAGGAGGGGAAGTGAAGAGGAAGGTTCTGAGCTCTTCTCCCTGGGATCCAATGACAGATCACATGGGAAAGGCTCAAAGCTGCATCGAGGGTGGCTTAGACTTGACATTAGGAACTATTTCTTTACTGAGAGGGTGGTCAAAAATTGGAGCAGGTTTCCTAGGGAAGTGATTGATGCCCCATTGTTCTACAACTATATTATGTCCATTCCTATTTATGGTCTCTCATGTTCTCATGTCACAAAGGGCCAAATGATAAAAAGAAAAAAAAAAAACCTAAAACCAACAATGTGTACAATTTCAAAGTAAGCAGTCTGAAACACCCTGATCACCTACTGCCAGGGTGTAGTGAGAGTCCAGTGTTAAGACTGTGGAGCTTTTAAGGAGTTTTTCTCTGGACACATACAGAAGCATATCAGTTTCTACAGTGCAGAGCAATAACAGAGTATCTGCTCTGTGTGTAAGTCCAGCTAACAGCCAGAGTCTCGACATTACTCTCAGCAGACTCCCCAGTGCAGTCCATTTTAAGCCAAAATTATGCTGCCAGACTCCAGAAGATTCAGTATCTGCCACACCTGTGATTAAAAACAGTAAAAAAAAAAAAAAAAAAAAAAAGTCTCCTCTGCCTCATATCTTTCCCTCAGGTGTGCACCTAGTTGTCGAGCTAGTTAATCATGTTGCCATTTTTTTAATTGAACAGCTGATTAATTATTTTAAGCACAATAGCACAACCTACACATTCTCCAATCTGAGAGGTAAGACAGGAAGTCAATCTAAGAATAAAAGTCCTTCACTATGGCCGTTGTTTTGTTTGCTCTAAAAGTTCTATTGTTCTTTACAGTGTATCTTCAACAGACCCTACCAAAGACATGATGAGCCTATAATGAGTTGAAAAACTACCGGAGATTTGGGTATTACTTGCAAAGAATGAAGAAATATCATTACAATTAACTAGTATTTTTAATGCTTACAGCAATTCTGATCCAGTAAGACAAGATTTGTTAGTCTCTCTGACAATTACAACATTTCTTTTATAAGAACATAACCATAACACAGAAATTCTTTCAATTCTCACACCCACAATATATTTTGATAACTCATCAGAAAAGAATTAAAGATGCTAAATAATATCCACAGTTCGGGTGCCCTCATATGTATTACAGATGCAGTTTCTGTGCTTGGGCATTATTCTCCAACTGCCTCCTGATCCTGTATTGCAAGCACCATGAAATTTTCATGTAATGAGAAGGCAGCTATTTATCCTTCTTCACAAGAAGCCTAGACTGTATTTTAAGGCAAAGTCTGCCAACACAACCTATGCATGATGATTCCATAATGAGGGCAATGCTGGACTAAGAACACGAAGACAACATCTAGATTTATTCCACTTGCAGCTTTTTCCAGCCATCTGAAACTAATCAGAATAATTTTAAATCAATAATGATTTGTGAGAGAGTTTAACATTACCCCAAACATGGCAACCCCTGCTACCACAGTATATAAATCCTGTTAAATTTTATCAGACACAGGATAGCCTACTAAAAAGGAGAAAAGATACAAATTCTATTAAAATATTATTCTTGGAAAAATAGCATAAATTTCTTTGTTCCTGAGTTTTAATCCAACTTCTGCACAACTTCAATGTCACCGTCATGTGAAATCAGATTGTTCTTATAATTTATTTTATAAAACTGTATTGTGATTATAGTCAAATTTTGAGAGTAAAACAGTCCATGTTGGAAGCTTACAATTAAGTTAGTTAAAAGTAATACCCACAAGTTTCATGATGAAGAAGACACTGAATTAAGCCTTCATTCAGCACCTAACAAGTGTTGGTTAGATGCTTTTGTAAAACTCAGTTGAGGTATTTTCAAGTTACATATTGAGTTTAAAGTTGACCTAAACACTAGTTTGCAAGTCTGTTGTTCTTTCTTTAGCCCTGTAAAGGAATGTTGAAGCTAATATTTGATTTCTTCGTGTTTATTTTCTTTTTGGCTTATTTTTCACAAAGGGTAATTTTGAAAGATTTGCTGGACAGGTGAAATAGGCAGAGGAGTGTTTTTGTCAATCCTTACTGAATTTATGGGAGGATTACCACTAAATGGAAGAAAGAATTTAGCCCTCAATAAATTAGGCTCATCTATGCCAAATTTTTAATCACTTGTTTTAGAGCATGGAATCCAAATAAGGGAGTTCAATTTTTCAGAAAGGTACCACAAACACCTAACCTAAGACACACTTGAAACCCCACTCATCCGAAATTTAATCACCTGTGAGTGAGGTTTTTCAGGCTGAAGTTTAGAATAAGATATCTAGACATATTTTTGGATCTACAACTTCTCTTCCGCAAAGAAAAATGTATTTCCATTTAATTGAATTAAATGGATATTAACAAGAATACTGTTTCTAAATAATTGGAAGAAGTGTGAACAGAAATCAATTTCCCTTATGATTATTTAGCTTTTTACTCCTTGACACACCTGGTGCTGTAAGACTATAATGTTTTTTTATTCAGAAATCACAAGATCTCAATTTAGAGGTATGTGACAACGAGTTGTTTTTTCTAAACATCATTTCATTGCTTTACATATCATAAAGCAGTATAACAAAACATGTCTAGATTTTTGTTAAGTAGTGCGAGTGACAACTGGAAGAACTAATGTGATCACACTGAAATCCATTTTGGGATGTGTGGCATTGTCTTGGGCAGGCCCCAGGAGTCAGTTTGTTTGTGGAGTTCTGGTATGATACTGGTATTTGGCTGTGTTATCTGAAAGAAATTCAATTTAACAATACAAAATTACCTGTGCAACATTTACTAATTCTTGATGTTACATCCATTTCAAAGATCAGCGTGATGTGGATTGAACTAAGTCCTCTGAGCAGTATACACCATAAGTTAAAATTTCTTAGAGACTGCTGTAACTTTAGTGGTGCAGTATATTTAAATCATAATTCTTTAAACCAAACAAACAAATCAACAACAACAACAAAAAAAAGAAAAATAACTAACATTAAAATATCTAGTGGTTATAGGTACATATTCTGATTATGCACACCTCCAACTTAAAGAGGAGTGGGAGGTCAGGCCTGATTCACAGTCTCTTAGAAAATGGATCTAACTGCTTTCGTTGGATGAAATACTGTATGTTCCATTCCCTCTATTGTAAATAGGCTACAGTACACACTGCTGCTTTGAAAGCAGGACATTATTTTTGATCATTACTTATTCTCTTCTTTTTAAAAGAGAGACATAGGCAGTTTTCCTGAGGAGACAGGAAGAGACATCTATAGAGCCCAGAGAGGGGTGTCTGATTCCCAGAGAGCAGACAGGCTTTTGGTGTATTTGCAGCATTCCTTAATGTCATTTCAGGCAGTGACATGCTGAGTGTACAAGACATTTTGCATCCCATTCTGGGAAGCCTTTTTTTCTTGTGTAGGAAACTTAATGCAGAACTATAGATTTCAGTCTGAATTCTGGTGTTTAAGAATTAAGAGTTGCTTTCAGTGTTGCAAAGCTTGTTATCTTCAAAGATTTTACATTTACTTTCGTTACAGCTCAAAATTCTTTCAGAAAGTACAACAGCATAAAAGTATTCACTCTTAACAAGTTAGGCAAACAGACACAAATATATCAGGTAACTGAAACAGGATGGAATGTTATATGATTTTGAAATTTAGATAGTAAATAAAACTTTTAAGTCTTGGAAGAAAGTATTAGCAAATAAGCATTTATACTTATTTAGTTCCTTCACCTCTATTTGGAAAGCTTTTCAAAACAAGCTACCAGGCACTGAAGCTGTATACTGCACACAGTTTGATAACAGTCTAAAAAATAAGGGCTTAAAAGTAAAGAAATGCTGTTTATTTATTAATAATGCTAACTGAGCTACTTTATTATTAAAAAAAAAAGACTCTTAAAGTTTCTCAGTTGCCACCTATTAAGTCAATAATATCTGCAGAGTTTAACTTTTTTTTTTTTTTTCAAAGGATAATGGTCTCCAAGTGAAACCAAAATACTTGTCTTCACATAAGACAATTTTTTTCTGGCGGAATTATTTGACATAGAATTACGTTTTCTTACATGGGATTGTTATTACTTTGGATAGTTATACACTGGCATCTGTTTATTTACTGGGCTTTTTACTGAACTACCTAATCACATAGCTAATACCATCAAAGATATCTGAAGTACATACAACATACGAACACATTTAAAATAATAGAGAACTCGCTCCCTGCTGCTTGACAGCTTAGTTTACCTGGGTATTTAAACATAAGTAAAGTCAGTATAAAGTATACAGAAAGCAATGTTAAAATTTTCTACTCGCATTGGAACATTCTGCATCTGTTTTTCTTTAATCATGTTGCACAAGACGCTAGGAAAATTTGGACCCAAATTTTCAATATTTCTGTGAGACTTTATGACATTATTTGGACACTAAGGAGACAGTTTTCAAAACTTATGAATTTGCCTTTGTATCACTAGCCAATATTTCCTTCATGATTGCTGTTTCATCTTTTTCACACCATATCATTCTGTCACAAGCAAGGACATCTCTGATCAGTGAGCTTGCATAAGGGTGGAATCAAAAAAAAAGACAGTCAAAGTGAACCAAGGTCTGGAAGCAGGGCTGTAAGAGGCAAATGTGTGGCATTATTCAGTGTTTGGCCATGAGTAAAGTTTACATAGCAATGTATAGCCTGTAACACTTGGCAGCTGAAATCCAGATTTGCAGTAAGACTCTTGGGACACCTGCGACTAACATATATGTTAATCGAAGTAACTGCAAGACTCCATTACAGATCAGTGGTCACTACAAACCTCCTTTTCTTTCCATGTCCTTATCCAATAAAGCTTATGTGTAACCCTTCTATAGAGAAGCTTACTTGGAGCTCAGTTGCAAAAGGACACAGTTCACAGCTAGTCATTGGGCTGGCAGCCCATGCAAAACACAGGAAGGAAAGACTGTAACCAGGGTAACAGCCGCCAGAGATCACAGTAGCTATAGCCACTTATTCTCCTTCCCCCCCCCCCCCCCCCCCTCAATTAACTTAAAACGAAATCGGGGGAATGAGTCAGTGCTCACAGCTGTCTGTTTACCTGGCTGCCCACAGGAGCTTGCAGAGAGCAGCCACAAGTGTTCACATTGAAGTTTCTTAAGCTGTAATGGACATTTGTTGCTGCACACACCACATATTTTGGCATTTTGAGGTGATTTTAAAGCAGTTGTTAAAGATACCCAAGTTCCCTGAGCACTCTGCAGACTGAGCACTCCAAGAAGATGGGCCTAAGGCATGATTTCAAGGCCTGGCTGCTCTGTCAAGAGTTTCCACACTGCCACGGTCTTTTCATTTACCTCTGTGTCAAGGGCACAACTAAGCCTATCAGCACTGATTAAATTATTCAGGCATTATATTTGAACTATGGAAGATTGAGCAATGAGTTTTTATGGTTCATGAGCTTTTTGTTCTTACTCTAGCCACTGAATATTACACAGTTCTTAGCCAGGTGATTTCTGGTGGTTTTCTGTATTCCTCCAAATAAGTAACCCTCATTTTCAAGGAGGTTGTTCCCTGCCATCCCTTCAGTCTTTCTCATATCCATCTACAAAGCAGCAAGGAGGAAAAAACCCATAAGAGTTTTTTAGGTGCTTACAAAAAGAACATTTGAGAATGAAATGAAAGGTGAGAGACTGGTTGAGGGCTTGTTTTGGCTGGAGATAGGGTCTTGGAGAGTAAGTAGAGCACAGTTATTTTTGTGATAGGAATAAATCTTTAATGGTGTCTGGAGTAGCTATACGTAGGAGATAGTCTAGTAGCTTATGCACATTACAGGGAATTCCACTGTTACACAAACAAATGTTTTGAAAACATCCTTAATATGGACAGCACAAAGTGGACAGAAAAACCTTCCGCAGTTATGTAATGCTGCAGCAACAAAGTAGGTTTTACTGCAAGAGAAAACAACCTTTTCAATTGACTTTTACATTAAAGCTTTTGTCAACTTCAAGGCACTTACCGCATCAATGCAGCCATAATAATGCAAATACTAGTGCAGAACAGGGTTTGCCAATGTGATTTCATCCTAGGATAAATCTGTAGTTTGTCGAGCTTTCCCTGCAAAAAAAAAAGCATCCATATATTAGACTGAGAGTAGACATAAATTGTTGATCTCGGTGAAAGCTGCAATGTTGGATGATGTCAAGTCTGCATCACCTTACAGTTATGAATTAACTTTTGTATTTTTGCTAACAAGCTACATTTGCTGTGAAATTTTTTTTTAGGTTGACTTTTCTATTGAAGTTGAAGGTGCTTAATTGGATTCTTCTCCCCTTAAATTTAATAACAAGACCTTGGTTTGCCCTGGTATCAGTGGGAGATTAAGGCAGAAGTGCTGTTTTCATTGGATTTATTTTATTCCCTCTTTTACTTAATAAACAAGAAAAAGCAGCCAAATATTTAGCAAACATGGTAGTCCACAACAGATTTATTTATCAAAATGGATAAAATAAGAGCGTTTCCATTGCTACATCTTGCAATGGACTGACATTTGGCAGCGAACAACCTTTCTAAAGTTCAGGCACTGCATTAAAAAGAAGATTATAAAGGGCATCATTAGAATTGAGGAGGGAAATTGTTACTCAGTATTTCAATTACTGAGCTACATGAGTGGCAGTAAGAAATAATAGACGCAAATTAGTACTATTGAATGTTCCTAGATATCTATTCAACAGCCTTCAAAAGTGATTTGTGTTTGGATACTGTCATAAATTCAGAAACATTCAAATAAGTTCACTGTTCTGTCTCTACTTTCTCAAAATTCAGTTCCCAAAGAATTTTGTCAATGCAAAATTATGGACCTTGAATGTTCTCTTTATTAGTCTGATTGCACCCCTATTAGCATTTTTCTGTGGGTTTTTTTCCTGCTGTGAGCATGTATAATTTATTGAAAGCATTCTCACAATTTACAATCCGACAAAATAAACAGCAAGGCACCTTCCATAAAATTTGATATTTTTAATTAGGCCACAGAGACTGTGAATACTGAATGCTCTATATACTCTAATAAATCACTTAGGGCATGCCACTAGTGAATACTGCAACCTTACAGTATATATAAAATGATTGCCACGTGGTCACCACTGCAAGAAAAGGAAAGTCTATGTGTTACAAATATGGTGAGTCCTACAGATGCTGACAAACTTGGATGGGATTTTTAACTAAATATTAGAAATTGATAATATTTCTCATTCTTCCTCTATTTATTACAAATAATGACTTAAAGTGATCTTTTCCTCTCTGTCTTAAGTGTTAACTGAAAGAAAATGTCAGGACATTGTCATGATGAAAATATGTTTATCATTGACTGTGCTGTCAGGGGCTGGTGGGAGAGGCTTTTCCTCTGGCTTCCTATAGTCTAAGTCATGCTTAAAACCAAAACAAAACCAAAAGCCTCAATAAACCTAATAGCACATCTTTGAAACCAAGATGCATTTATCATGGTAACAGAGATATCGCTGTATGGATTTCAGCAGTATTTAGCTGTCACATTTACTCACATGAACTGATAAATCTGTAATGGCTGAAAGACAGCAATTGATTTATGAGTTTGTCAGAATGGAATGGAACCACTTAAAATGTCCTTATTAAGAATCTGCAATTTTTCACAAGGACTTGCTTGCCTTAATAAATATGAGAATAAGTTTGATTTCACTCAGAATTAATGTAGTTTGAAATTTACATGAGTTTCACTTCCTCCCTCCAGGAGGTCTGTTGACAATTTTAGTGTGACATCTATGTCTATTAAAAAAAAAAAAAAAAAAAAAA
>VXBJ01003087.1:71725-88125 GCA_013400055.1 Nycticryphes semicollaris
AATTAATACATTTGATGAGGTCAAAATCAATGAAATTTAGAAAATGTCGATTTGATACAGGATGAAGCTGTTTATTTTCCAACATCATTAGCCTCTATCGTTACTGTAGCAGGACAAATCTGAGATTCATAATGCTTAAGAGCTTTCTTAAATGCACACTCATTTTGACAGTTTCATTTTGTCATTGTCACTTACCCCCACTGTAACTGGAAACACATTCTTTGTGTGATATGAAGATATTATACTAAACATAGCTCTGATGGTATCATAAAGACAAACATTCTTCCACTCTCATTAGAGAAATATGTCTAATCATAATATGCAGGCTTCCACCTGCACAACATTTCTGGATGATTGTGTAAAACTACATGTAACATGAGATACATATGCACCCTTTTAAAACAATGTACATTTCTAGCAAAAAAATATTTTCTGAAGAGAATAAATACCTAGTTCTTTACACGTAATGCTATATTTGTTTTTAAAGAAATAAGAAAAAATACTCTTTTTTCTTATTTTATATAGTTCAGTCTTATTTTTCTCAATATTGCTGCAGAAACGGTTTTTTTCAAAACACAAATTTTAAGCCTTACGTTATGGAAGAAAAATCTCATCTTATGCTATACAGAACTTACTGTGATGTCCATCATGCCTTTGAAGAGCAGTCAGGAAATCCTCTCTTTTGTCCACAGTTAAGTTGGTTGGAATAAGATGAAAATGGGCATAACCGAGTCTTGCCACATCAAGGATCTCTGTTCATTCTGTTTCACTTCTCTGTCCAAACATTTCTCCCAGCTATTGCATGCAAGAGCAAAAATTAAATTCCAAAATTCACAATATTCACACCAAAAATACACCCCAAAATCTATAAACAAAAACAAGGGAGAGATGGAAGAGAAGGTTGATTTATGAGATTGAATTCATATACATATTCTGGAATTAAAAACAGAGCAATTATATGATAATTTTAAAATAAATTATACGTTATATATTCAAGTGGTAGCTTTCCATAAATATTGGATAGAAGTCTATGTTTACTTTGCAGCAAAGATCTGGTTTTAAGTAAAGCAGTTGTATAAAACACAATGCTGATTTTTTTTTTTTTTTTTTTTTTTTTTTTTTTTTTCTNTTTTTTTTTTGCAACATATTATAAGTAGCCCAAAGCCAGTTAAAAAGTGAAGTTTGACTCCCACAGTTAGGGTATGTGTTCTGTACTTATTTCTTTAGCAGATGCTGTGCTGACATTTCAACTGTCTGACTTGTTACCTCCAGAGATTGTGTAATCCTTCCCCAAGGAGGACCAGAAAGAAAAAAAGCAGTGAAAGATAAACATCACCCTTGCTACTGAATAAAAACTTAGTGCATACTGAAGAAATAAAACAAGAAAAGAAACAAGGGAGGCAAAAATAGTCCATAACAAACCAGAGGGATATAATGTCAGTTCATGTTGGCAGGGGTGTAAGATATACTCCTGCCTGCGGCAGTAAAACAAGATTTGCGATGAAGCAACAGAGGATGGTGTGGAATTGTGAATGAGGAAGATTGCATCCACTTAAAGATTAATTCAGTAGAAAAAAACTTCATTCATTAGGAGAAGACACTTTTAAAACACTTAGTACCCAAAGAAGTTAGGTAGTATTTGGGCTCTGTGGTAACTGAGACTGCAGAATTTATTAATTTGGAGGCTTAAATATCATTGGAATGCTTAATGCAGGTAGACGTTAGAAACATGAGACAAAAAAGTAAACATTCAGTTGCCATAAATTTCAATGCCTTAAGTCTTATCTGAAGCTAATTGTTGGCTGAAAGATTCTTATTTACTTCAATGTCTCTTGTGATAAGTCTTCATTTGTTGTATCAAGGCACTGTATGAAACCTTGAGATGCTGAATGACTGTGCAAGATAAATACGTGTTCAAAGTCGACTTCTGGATGGCAACTGCCAGCCAGGAAGAAAAGCCCTTCCAGGTAGAAAGAGATTTTCTTGTTTGTAGCAACCAATCTTCAAAGCTGAAAGGCCTCCACTGACAGATGTATCTTCTGTCGCTATACCCTGAAGAAATCCAGGAGTTTCTCAGTAGACTCATTTAAGCCATATTCAACACATGTAAGCATATATGGGACATCTGTGGGACAAAATACAGAACAATAATGTCTGGAAGGCATTGTCTAGAGTAACAGGCAAATCAGGTAGACGGACAGCAATTCGCTCCTTTCTCTGTGTTGGAACCTATTTTGTATACTAGGTGGGTTGAAGGCTTGTAGAGAGCAAAGCTGCAGTCATCGTCATCCTTAGTGAAAATCATTCAGATGTCAGAATAGTCTTGCGATTAATTTATTCTGGTATGGAGACTTTGGGATCAGGAGGAACGTAAATATCTTCTATTTTATTTTTTTCAAATATTATTTCAAATGTATTTATTTATTACATAATATTATTATATTGATATAGATTTTTTTAGATATACAGCTATTTATTTTAAAGTTCTCTCTATAGCAGTGTTGTGCTTGATTAAGTAATATATAGACTGCAAATGTTCTATCGAAAATTACCATGTGTTCCTTGATATTCATGTTAAACCCTGTCTGAGATAGGATACTTATTTTCTCTGGGATGATTGCTCAGTGAAGAAATACAGGACTGAAGGAGACATCCTAGGTCATCAGGTCAAGTCCTTTGATATAGCAGGCAAACACAGCCTATATTTCAGTATAATTATTACCTTTTAAAGGACGTTTTGTGTCTCATTCTCGCTACATTTAGTGAAAGATCACTTCAGAATCTCATTCCCCTGAGGCATACAAAAGTCTCAATTTCAATTTATTCATAGTTTATTTACCCCTCCCACTGAATTCATAAACATCTGTTACATCCCTTCTTAGCCTTTGTTTTCTACCCTAAACAGGCTGTGCTTTTTTACTTTCCAGTGGGCTCCCTTTCCCCTCATCAATTGAGATAAAATTCATATTTCTTTAATATAGTATTTAAAATTATGTCTCACTAGTACTTTGTAGAAAGTCTTTAATACTTCCATGTCTTTGCTAGAAATATCTTATCTGAGACAGTTTAGGACTGCATTTGCCATTTTCTTATCAGTGCTTCAATCATTCTGTATTTGATTAATGTAGCTGTGCTTTCTTCTCTGACATTTTTAACTGATGAGCTTCTAGCTTCTGAAATAATTTTTTATTAGGCACAAAGAATGGAACTTTGCATTTTCTACTGCTTAATTTTATCTCATTTATATTTCTGCTGTCCACAGGACTCTTCAGGTCTTTCTATATCATTCCTCTGTAGAATACAAGCTGTTTCCATCTTGATATCCTAGAGACTCATTAGGACACCTCCACTTGATATTTGTGAAAATAGTAAATGAAATTAGTGCCATGACCAACTTCTATAGTAACACAAATAACTCTAGCCCAATCCTGCTTCTTACCAGGTCCTTACCTACTGTACAGTTCTTCCTTACTTTCACTATATCTATTAATAAATTTCCTAAGTAATCTCATTGTAAATACTTTACCAATCGACAAGCTAGATTAATTCCACGTTCTTTATCTGAAACACAGATTATCAACACAGATCTACCTATGAAAAATAATAATGTACATTATTTTATTTTTATTTTTGTGTGTTTGTTTCGTTAGAAATTGCTTCCATATTAGTGCTGAGTTCAGACTAATGAGACTGAGTCACCAGCAAAGCAGTAAAAGAATACAAGCTCTTTCGTACTTTCATTAGAACTCAGGCCTGAGTCCTAAATTACCTATTTTTTTCAAATTGAGGTCTTAAATTTGAATTTCACATGTCTCTGCCTCTTTCCATCTCAAGACTAATTTTATCAGTACTATGATAATTTTAATACATCTCCTAGAATTCAAGGTCAGATATCAGGCAGATGAATTTTACTCTGTTACGTGATTACTAACATGATGTTCTGTTGTAACAAACTGCTTTTCTAAGCATCTGCATCTTGGCTGCCAAGTTTCAAGAGATGGCATTAATACTGTAGGGTCTGTGGAAGCACATATACCAAAATATTTGGTGAAGTTTTCACAAGAAGTTTCAAGAAAACTCACCTTAGTTTCCTTTTCTAATAACACATACACTATTCCAGAAGAAGATATAAGGGTTCTACAAATCAAATAAAAAAAATCCTAAGTCTAAGACAGGAGTGTAATAAGTTGAAATTTCTATTCTTTTTTATGTTTGACTTTTTCATCAATTTACATGTCATGGAGATATCATACTTATGTCCAAATTCTGAAGGATTTTAAGTATTTCGAGTTAAAATGAATGATGTTCCTTTATTTAAAACTTATGATGATTGTGAGGCAAAATTGTATCAAAAACATATGTACTATACTCTTTTCTCTTTAAATGAAAAAATTCAAATAGTTTGAAATTAAGGTGGAAATAATAGTCTGGAGTATAACCAAATAATACCCTATTTATGTTTTTTTCCAGCCTCTTGTCCCGCATGAAGGGTATGCTTGACTTTTTTGTTTTGTCAGGGAGTGCAGGAATGATTTTGTTTGGGATTTTTTTCATTCCTCCATTCCGAAGTTCATATGCTCTTGCAGAATAAATGTCACTCAATCAAGCGATGAACTGTGCTGGGAATCAAAACAAGCAAGATGTCCTAACTTATGAATGTTGTTTCCACATAAGTCCCTGGGCAATACAATTGCCATTTTGCAGAGAGGATTGAGGTGTCTTTTAGAATCACATCAAATCTACTCCCTTTCCTAGATGCCAAGCAACTTTTCTTCCCCTTGTATAAGCAATATAAGGCAAACTTGCTTTATTCCCTTAATCTCTTTTTAATGTTGAATCAGGAGATACAATGAATCAATCTTTAAAAAAACCCACCAAACACTAGAAATATATGTAGCTTCAAAAAGCAAGATGTCTAACTGTATCTAATTATATTGTCTTCATAATCCTATGCAAACTTCAGTTGCACGGCAATGTGTGGATTTGGCTGAAGATTAAATTAATCCCTGTTTACACATATCACATAATTCTATCTCCTTTCCCTGAGGGAGAGCATGGAGAATTTCAGAAGCATGAGGAGGCATGCTAATTTTGACAGCAATGAGGCAGATTTAGTTAATAAGTGTGCCGTATAACAATAATACTGAGAGAAAGGGCTTCAAGTACCACTCAGAGATCACCTCTTCCTCTCAGCCAGACAAACAGTTCAGCTGAGTGTCTTCTCTTTAGACACTCTTCTGGGATTTAAATCAATCTACATAGCCATCTATTTCACTCCATATTCACACAAGGGACAGGAAGCTGAAGTGCTCTGTTTGCAATATTGCTTCCACTAATGCCAGCGAACTCTCTGCTGCCCCCTTTTCAAACATCTGCTGTTGCTAACAGATGGCAACATCTGGAAGCACAATACCCATACACTCGTGTATGTTCCTCTCTCTTGCCATGCCAAACATCTGATAGGCTTTAAGAGGAATTGTAAACACTAATTTTATTCCTATCTGCTTGGTTTATTCACCCAAACTCCACCTATTTAAAACCTCAAATCTGTGTCTCTGTAGAAATAATACTTTCAGAATTTTGGCCTTAAATACTAAACAATTGTTTAATTATTTCACAAAATTTTACAAGCCCAGGAAATGCAGATGTACCCTGTAAAAGTAAAACAAACCCAAAAACATGAAGCTATGAAAATCATTAGAGACATAAAACCCATAATTCTGTCCATAGAAATTCCGTAGAGTATTGACACAATTCTCATTAATACATAATTTTGTATTCTCAGACTAAATTAAACTGGACTTTGATAGCATATTAAAATGTTTTTCTCCATGAGGGCAACAATTACAACAAAGGATTTAGCCTGTGTATGACCTATTTCAAGGCTGTCTTTTAGAGTCTATAAACCGGCTAAGACAATGTTGCTGAGATCCTCCTTTGTGTGGTTAGCTGGCATTCAGAAGCTGGAGGAGAAGCGATTAACATTTCACAGATGAGCAGCTTCAGTTGCAAAGGAACCTGCACAAAAGAGAATTATCCTGGCCTCAGCCATGGTGAATGAAGTATCCCTTCTTCATGGTAGAAAGAGGATAAGCAGAAAGGAGTGTGCTAGTTAAATGTAGATAACCTCCTTTCAAAAAAGTCAGGATTTAGCGGTTAAATTTAATTTAAAAGTCAAAGTGGAGCAACCTTCTTGATTGGCACACAATTTAGGTTACAGAAAGTCTGTTTTACTGTTTTGCACAGGCTGTGAAAAGGTTGCTGATAAATTCCGGTTAGTAACATACAGTGTAACACAGAGCATTAACTAAAGCACTAAGTGAAAGTTATATGAAAATAAAATTTTAAAATGTGCTGTCTCCTTAAGAAAGAGAGAATGTGCCAATCTCATACAAAATATAAAATTTCAGTATGACATTCAATAACCATAAAAGCTCTTTCTGCAAGATGTAGTATTTCGACACTAGTAGCGTTTCAAGATTCTCAGCAGAGAATGACTGAAGGAAGCTAAAGAACACGTGGGTCAAGAAACATTACATACAGGACATAAAGAAATACATATTGACCAGAGTGAGCTCTGGTGGGCAATAACTATCCACGGTCCACACAGTGGATTCTCTTTTTTGGTGACTCAGCTACTTTATGACAGGAAATGTATATTTACTCTGTATGAATAAAGCCATGCAAAGGACTACATCCTGCAGCTCAACAGGGATGACTCCAAGATTGACAAGGACAGAGAAACGACCAACAGGAGCAATAAGCATAATATCAGTATCATGTTATTAATGCATTTAAGAGACACAGCACATGCTCTTGCAATCCTTTGTTTTAAAACTAATGTTGCAGAGAAGTACAGACAAAAGGCTTACTTCAGTACTGAAGTGCAAGACATCATTTTCTAGATTCAGGAGTATTCTGCAGTCCAAAGCTGCTCTAATTAATAAAGGAATATCTCAGGTTCACCATAGGACTATTGCCTACATATTCCTACCTCCTGGCAGAAATTCCACAGGAGAAAGAAATGTTTCTCCTTCTTTCTCATGCAGAATTTGTGACTGAGACTTTCTCTGAAATGACCTTAATGTCCAGCTCCATAACAACACTTAAAGGTTTTTTTCAGGCAGATCAGCTCTTAAAGATTCATTTCAGAAACAGTTCTGGTGATAATATGTGACGCTGATAAATATAAATTCTTACTAAGAACTGAGATCTTTGTATAGTGTTGTATTTTACTCAGGAATCCACAGCAACTAAATTTTGGACATAATTTTCACAAATGTTCAAGAGAGTAAACTATACTAACAAATGCAACAGCGGGAATATCTAATTTCCTGCCATCTTAAAATAATGCTTTTTTAAGGTGACAATAGTCCTTAAAAAATCCCTCTGTGTAATTTACTGATGCCCAGTAACACATTGTCTAATGGTTTTATAAGAGTTTCCATCTGAAACAAATATAGCACAGCTTTGCTATTGATTGGTAAAAGGTAAAATGGAGTGCCCCTCATCCAGTTTCTCAGTTTCTGTGGACTGAAGAAATCTTAGGCAAAAAATCAGATTTTAAACAGGCTCCAAGTACTGCAAATTTAGTCAGAAAAAAGATAGGTACACTAATCAAATAGACTAACTGAATTATCAAAATACATTGTCCAAAAGCAAAACACTTAAACTAAATTAAACCTTTTTTTTTTTATCCTTTTACACGTAAAAGGAAAACCCTTTGCTTCTTTACAGTTACCATAAAGTTGCTATGCCATACTGTACCATATAATTTCACCGTGTCTTGTGTGACGCTGACAGAAAACCAACCATAAACTACATTGTTTTCAAATCACAGGTACACAGTTTCACTAAAACTTGTAGTACACAAATATACGTTCATAGTTCATTAGTCTTTTGAACTGCATATAGTTTTCTGTAGAGTCAAAACAGTGACTGTAACTTAAAGTACAGTTACTGACTCTAATAAGCAAAATAACAGAACCACGTCCTAAATGAGCCAGTAATGGAAGTAGAAATAATAACTTTTTGGTGGGGTTTGGGGGTGGGGTGGGTTTGATTTTGGGGTTTTGTTGCATAAGGTACTTCCTACTCCTTGGAATATGCACACAAAGAGACAGACACATATACAGACAACATGAACACAGACATCAACAAAGACACAGAGATTTTTTTGCCTCATATTAAATATCGTAATTAAACTATTCCTTAAGCTAAACTGAGATAATATCTACCTGAGAAGCCTGAGGATGTATATACTAATTTTAATTTAACCTGTTAATTGGCATTGGCTGGCTGTCAAAAGAGATTTACGACTGCTAAGTTTGTTCCTTAATAAATTCTGTGGTACCATGAAAGTTTCCCCTGGGAAAACAAAAATGAGAAGACAGAGTAAACAAGGGTTTATCGAAGAGGATTTAGTACTTTTCCTGGTCAGGAAGATCTAGTTACAATTATCCATGAGCCCTATGAATTATGTCTCCAGCCCAGGAAAATTTGCCATGCCTGGGGACCATTGTGGAGTACACCTTCCTCTAGCTGCAGTGAACACTTGATGAGGAGAAAATAAGCTGAGCACACAGACCTGAGAATGTGAAGCCCTCCCTGGTCCACAGTTCAGATGTAGGCCAGTGAACTACCAATAGCCTGAGCTCTGCTGCCACTGATCCAGATCAACTACCACAGTGAAAACAAGGGCATAACATGAAAAGCTTACAAGTGATAAATATTTTGACTTAGGATGCATTCTGCTAGATGAGGATATTAGTGTAGGCTTTTCCTATTTCCTTGAAGTATCTGTATGATAGATATTTTATAATGCTGCATGTTTTGTCATGTGATTTGACCTCGTTATTTGAGTTTTGCTGTGCTAACCACCTGGACTATATTTTTAAGTTTATAGAGAGACCATACAGAACATTTCCATCTCTTGATGCAGTAGATGTGATTTTGTAAGTTTCAGAAAAACTTTCTGAGATTACATGAACACAGTTGTAATTTTCTGCTCATAGTTAAACCTGATTTCCTTTCTTCACTAGTTTCTCTCATCCAAATGGATGATGTTGACATGGTAAATCCAAGAAACAGGCAATGCCTGGAAAGTTTTGTTATCTCAGAAGAAATGAGAGGTTGAGAATTTAGTGCACTTCTTTCCCAGTGACAACATTATATCTGAGATTCCTTAATACAGTCTTAACTAACCTGTTATTTAACTGATGAGAGAGCAAATGTCAATACTAAAAGCCACTATCTATGTTGCAAGTAAATACATGTCCAGAAATTGAAGTTCAATAAAGTCACTCTTGAATTAACATTGATCTTTTAAAAACAGCTACTCACTGTATGTATTGAATCCTGTTCTATTGTTCGTAAGACAATGAGAGCCCTAACTCATTTTATTTTGACAGAGCAGAACTGTACCTGGGACTACAGCGAATCATGAAATTAGGTCTGTAGGATACTCCAGTTACTCCACAGTAAATTATAATATTTTCTGCACTCCTACACTATCATAATTAAGAGAGCAATGACTATAATTGGTCAAATCTGTGGCCTCATAAATTCTCACAGCTCAACAAAGGCATCTCTTCACAGAATCACCAAATGGCTTAGGTTGGAAGAGACGGTAAAGATCATCCAGTTCCAACCTCTGTGCCATGAATAATCCCAGCTCTCTCAGCATGTCTTCATAGGAGATGTGCTCCAGCCCCCAGTGATCATATTCGTGGCTTTTCTCTGGACTCCAACAGCCCCACATGTTTCTTGTACTGGGGACGCCAGATGAACACAGTACTCTGGATGGGGTCTCACAGGGTGAAGCAGAGGGGCAGAATCACACCCCCCCCGGCCACACTTCTTTTGATNGATGGTATCCAGGAGAATATGTTCCATGATCGTGCCAGACACAGAGATGAGACTGAGTGGCCTGGCCTGTAGTTATCTTTTTTGTTTTCACACCTGAAAAATGAGCATTATATTTCCCCTTTTCCAGTCAGTGAGAACTTCATTGGANGCATTTATGCTTGGGATTGTCCTGACCAGGTGCAGGACCTTTCATCTGACTTTGCTGAACTTCATGAGGTTTGCACAGGTCCACCTCTCAAGCCTGTCCAGGTCTCTCCGGATGGCATCCCTTCCCTCCAGCATGTCGACTGCACCACACAGCTTGGTGTCATCAACAAATTTGCTGAGGGTGCACTCAATCCCACTGTTCATGTTGCCAACAAAGATGTTAAACAGCACTGGTCCCAGTACCAACCCCTGAGAAATGCAACTCGTCACTGGTTTCCACTTGGAGATCAAGCTGTTGACTGCAATGCATTAAATGCAGCCATCCAATCTATTCCTTATCCACCAAGTGGTCCAGCCATTAAATCCACATGTCTCCAATTAAAAGACAAAGATGCAATGTGGAACATTGTCAAATGCTTTCCATAAGTCCATGTAGATGATGTCAGTTGCTTTTCCCTCATCCACCAATGCTGTAATCAGCACCTGCCATCAAATTTGTCAGTTTTCCTTTGATGAGGGCATATTGGCTGTCACCAACCACCTCCTTATTTTCCATGTGGCTTAGGATGGTATCCAGGAGAATATGTTCCATGATCGTGCCAGACACAGAGATGAGACTGAGTGGCCTGGCCTGTAGTTATCTTTTTTGTTTTCACACCTGAAAAATGAGCATTATATTTCCCCTTTTCCAGTCAGTGAGAACTTCATTGGACTGATATGACTTCTGAAATATGATAAGTAATAGTTTGGTAACTTCATTTACCAGTTTCCTCAGGACAGGACCCATGGATGCATCCCATTAGGTCTCATGGATTTGTGCACCTTGAGATTTCATAGGTGGTCTTGAACCTGATCTTTTCCTGCAGTGAGCAATTCTTCATTTTCCCAGCCCCTGCCTTTGCCTTCTGGGATTTGAGCAGTGTAGCTGGAGCCCTTGCCAGTAAAGTCTGAAGAAAAAACTCCTTGAGTACCTTAGTCTTCTCCATATCCCCGGTAACCAGGTCTCCTGTTTCCTTCTGGAGAGGGNTCCAATCTATTCCTTATCCACCAAGTGGTCCAGCCATTAAATCCACATGTCTCCAATTAAAAGACAAAGATGCAATGTGGAACATTGTCAAATGCTTTCCATAAGTCCATGTAGATGATGTCAGTTGCTTTTCCCTCATCCACCAATGCTGTAATCAGCACCTGCCATCAAATTTGTCAGTTTTCCTTTGATGAGGGCATATTGGCTGTCACCAACCACCTCCTTATTTTCCATGTGGCTTAGGATGGTATCCAGGAGAATATGTTCCATGATCGTGCCAGACACAGAGATGAGACTGAGTGGCCTGGCCTGTAGTTATCTTTTTTGTTTTCACACCTGAAAAATGAGCATTATATTTCCCCTTTTCCAGTCAGTGAGAACTTCATTGGACTGATATGACTTCTGAAATATGATAAGTAATAGTTTGGTAACTTCATTTACCAGTTTCCTCAGGACAGGACCCATGGATGCATCCCATTAGGTCTCATGGATTTGTGCACCTTGAGATTTCATAGGTGGTCTTGAACCTGATCTTTTCCTGCAGTGAGCAATTCTTCATTTTCCCAGCCCCTGCCTTTGCCTTCTGGGATTTGAGCAGTGTAGCTGGAGCCCTTGCCAGTAAAGTCTGAAGAAAAAACTCCTTGAGTACCTTAGTCTTCTCCATATCCCCGGTAACCAGGTCTCCTGTTTCCTTCTGGAGAGGGTCCACATCTTCCCTAGTCTTCCTTTTAACCTATAAAAGTCTTTCTTGTTGCCTTTGATGTCCCTGGACAGATTGAATTCTATCGGGGTTCTAGCTTTCCTAACGTAATCCCTGGCTGCTCTTGCAATTTTTGTGTATTTTTCCCAGTCTACCTATCCTTGCTTCCACCCTCCATAGGCTTCCTTTTTGAATGTGAGTTTCTCCTGAACTTCTTGTTCATGCATGCAAGGTTCCTAGCTTTTCTGCCCAACTTGCTCTTTGCGGGGATGCATTGCTTCTCACCTTGGAAGAGGTGTACCTTGGTGAGTATTAACCAACCTTCTAGAGCCCCCTTACATCCTGGGCTTTATCCCATGGATAAAGCAGATCCCTGAAGAGGGAAATCTGCTCTCCTGAGGTACAGGATAGTGAGCTTGCTGTGCATCTTCCTTGCTGCCCTAAGGATCTGGAACTCTACCATCTCATGATAAGTGCAGCCAAGGCTGTCCTTGAGACCCTCCTTTTTGGTGAGAAAAGCAACCTCTCCTTGTTGGCTCCTCTATCACTTGGAGAAGGAAGTTATTACCGGTTCATCATTGGTTATCATCAACAGTTCCACATCTTCCTGTGTGACATTCTGGTCTCAAAATTAGAAGACCTTGAATTTGATGGACAGACCACTTGGTGGATAAGGAACTGGCTAGATGGCCGCACTCAAAGGGTTGTGGTCAACAGCTCAATGTCCAAGTGATAGCCAGTGGTGAGTGGTGTTTCTCAGGTCTCAGTACTGGGACCAGTGCTGTTTAAAATTTTTGTCGGAGACATGGAGAGTGGGATAGAGTACACCTGCAGCAAATTTGCCGATGACATCAAGCTGTGTGGCATGGTCAACATGGTGCAGGGAAGGGATACCATCCAGAGGGACCTGGACAGGCTTGAGAGGTGGGCTCGCGCAAACCTCATGAAGTTCAACCATCCAAATGCAGGGTTCGGTACCTGGGACATGACAATCCCAAGCATAAATACAGGCTGGGCAGAGAATGGCTGGAGAACAGCCCTGAGGAGAAGGACTTGGAAGTGTTTGTAGATGAGAAGCTCAGCAGGAGCCAGCTGTGTGTGTGCACTGGCAGCCCGCAAAGCCAACTGTATACTGGCCTACATAAAAATAAGTGTGGCCAGCAGGTTGCGGGATGCGACTCTACCACTCTGCTCTTGTGAGACCCCACCTGGAGTACTGTGTTCAGCTTTGGAGTCCTCAACACAGGAAGGACATGAACCTGTTGGAATGGGTCCAGAGGTGGGCCACCAAAAGGATCAGGGGGCTGGAGCACCTCTCCTGTATAGACAGGCTGAGAGAGTTGGGGTTGTTCAGCCTGGAGAAGAGAAGGCTCCAGAGACACCTTACAGCAGCCTTCCAATACCTAAAGGGGTCCTCCAGGAGAGGTGGGGAAGACACTTTACCAGGGAGTGTAGTGATAGGATGAGGATAATGGTTTTAAATTGAAAGAGGGGAGATTTACACTAGATACTAGAAAGAAATTCTTTACTCTGAGGGTGGTGAGACACTGGAACAGGTTGGACAGAGAAGTTGTGGATGTACCATCCCTGGAAGTGTTCAAGGCCAGGCTGGATGGGGCTTTGAGCAATCTGGTCTACTGGGAGGTGTCCCTGTCCATGGCAAAGGAGTTGGAACTCAATGAACTTTAAGGTTCCTTCCAACCTTTCTATGATTCTATGATCTTCAACACATATCAGGAATCTCCTGGATTGTTTATATTCTGCTGTGTTGCCCTTTCAACTAACATTGGGATGGTTGAAGTCCACCATAAGGACCAGGGTTTATGAATGTGAGGCTGCTCCTATCTATCTATAGAGAGACTCATCTGATCAGTCTTCCTGGTCAGGTGGCCTATAGCAGACCTCCACTATAATGTCACCTGTCCCTGCCTTCCCTTAAATCCTGACCGACCCATAAACTTTCAGTCAGCTCTTTATCCTTCCCCACATAAATATCCATGCACTCCAGATGTCATTCTAGGTTTTGAATCAGTCAAGATAGTGAAAGTTGTGTAAATCTCCTGTAGGTGTGCAAACCAGACAGATACATATTGCCTCTTAACAGAATTGTGGAGATTTCTTAGGAAAGCAAGTAGCTGTGTTGCCACAGAATGAATCAGCAGGCTGCACAGTTTAAAATTTTTGAACCTATGCATCTATCTTACTGCATTTTACATATGCCTTAAAATCAGTGCACAAAAGAAGAGACCATAAACCAGATCATGATTTTCCAATTTTCAGGTTCAAGTCAGCCTAGGTATCCATTGTTTATGGAAGTTTAATTTGCATTTGAATATTTAATCTTTCTCATTGATAATAACTCTCCTTAGAAACAACTTCCAAAGCAACAAGATGTTCCAGAGCTTGCTCCACACCAAAACTGCATTCACTGGGTTTCTTCTGAATCTGGAACACCACTGCCAAAATCAAAATGACCTTCACTCCAAGATCCCAATGAAAAAAAAGCCCATAACTTGAAAAACACTCTGCTGTGCAAAAATTAATGAAGAAAAGCAGTAATGTCTGTACTAAGCACAGTTTCAAGATAAATCACCCCAAAAAGACACTTTTTGATTTGAAAAGTTTAACTTTACTTCCTAGATAAACAACACACCTGGTCTGGCCAAAGAAGTCTTGTGTCAATCACGGATCTCTGTCTTCCCATATTAGGGAAACAATTTTGGTGCTGGCAGTTATACAAGTACATTCTCAGTCATTAAGGAAATAGGCTTAGTTAGAGATCTGAGTCTAGATTAGAACGTTGAATATCAGGGAACAGTAATTTTTTTGTTGTTGCTGTTGGTTTATTAAGATTGATGCAGCATTGTGGAATGGACGTTGACAGAATAACACTAATGCAGATTGTATTCCTCTGTAAGCTTCCTTACAAATTTCCAGGTGCTACTCTTCGACACTCTGTATATACATATATAAGGGCACTCATCTGTCTCTGAAGGAATATGCTGAAAGCCAAGGGATAGAAATATCACCTATGTGGAAGCAAGCTTACAGGAGCCAGAAAAAAAAAAAAAAGTTAGTCTTTGCTGATAGATTCAGGAGAGTAAAAAAAAAAAAAAAAAAACAAAACAAACCCGGCAGTTTCACAGAGTTATTCTGTGAAAAGAGTCTGATAAGTGAATGTAAATAACTATAAGCAGAAAAATAAGTAGAATACTCTTGGATGTACATTGATCCTGATTGTGATGATTTACACATAGCACACCACAGGAATACAGACAGACCATCTGGAGTCACTAGACATGAAACTGTAAAATCACCCATGTGTTACATGCCTTACTGTCAGGTCTCTAGAATAGATATCATCATAGTACAAAGTGCTATATATTTAAGTCACTTCGTATCCAATTTACTTCAAAACACGTTAGATGAGTAAAATGGCAATTGTAATCATTTCACATAGTGCTAAAAATAATTATTCTGAAGGGAGGAAAGAAGCAAAACATTAAAAATACAACAACACTAGATTATTTTCCCCCTTACTGTAGAAGCACTGTCAGCTTAAGACGGTTTCCAACTTGTGGCAAGTTTTTTTTCCATGCTTCGTAGCACGTGTCACAACTAAATTATAAATTATTTGTGGCAGGATGATTATGTGATTACATCAGGAATCGGGAAAAGCATCTTTTTCTTTTTCACAATCGTATGAACAAAGAGCCTTTATGTTGTCATACCTCCATGGTCCTCATGCAAACATAAATGAAAAAGTTAGTTCAGACTAAATGACAAATGAACTGACTTGTATTTATGAACATCATTGTTTACACAGCTGTGAATTATATTGCAGCACCAAAACGGTTATATAAACAATGTTACAGAGTAACCTAACTGAGTTTACTGTTGTATGAACAGCAAGACTTACTGATGGTAAAGATTAACTTTATTTATAGTGAATATTTTAAAAAATAGTACTGACAATAAATAGCTGTTCCATACTGTTACTTTTCAAAATTCACTAACTGTGGGCTGTGATCTGTTAAAATACAATTTTAGGAAAGAAATGTACTTCATTTATGTGCTAATATTTTCTCTATTAAAGACACTGAAATTTAAGATTTAAGCCTCATAATTTTTCTCTTCATAACTTGAAAAAGTACTAACAGCTAAATAGCACGTCACCTATAGAATTAGTAGTTCCAAATAAACACAAAAGCTATACATAGATTCATAGATAAACAGTCAATATTTCTGTTTAAGAAAACAAAATGCTTTCAAAAAATATTTTATTTTTAAAATATTGCTACTTTTCACTCTATACAAAAAGAGATTTCAGTATTTATTTAGAAAAAAGTACATTGTATTGTACCAGCTTGTTCCGTCACATCACCTTAATAAGACTAAGATTCTTCTCCCAAAACACAATTTTTGCTATTCTGCTTTGGATATTTTTTATTTTAGTTTTGAATTAGGGATGTTGACCCTAGTTAGGATTTATAAATCCACTACTTGAAATCTGCATTAGCTACAATAAGACGCATTTTATTCACTCAGCAACAAAACAGATTATGAAGATTTCTTGGTATTTTATGACTGCCATCTGGTTATCTATGCATGATCAGCTTTGGATTTCAAACTATGAACTAACAGTTGGGTTCAAAAGGA
>VXBJ01003087.1:91546-139872 GCA_013400055.1 Nycticryphes semicollaris
AATTACAGGGTAGGCAGGTAAATGCTTTAAAGATACAACTTGTTGTTGGGTCTGCTTCATCTTCTTATATTTCCATGTTGCTGCAAGGACGCTCAAAAATTAATGTAGCTATTTCCTATCAGGATGGTACTTAACCAGCTTTCTGGAAAATTGGAATGGACTCATCTACCACAGCCAACGTGTCCCTAGACATTAGGCCTAAAAGCAGAAAGACCAAAATGAAGAATACTTACCTTTAATAAAGCCAGGAGACAAACAGATCTGGTGCTGTCTTTTGTGCTACACAAAGTTAGAACAGACTTCTAAAGGGAATAATTCTGTCTTTTGCTTTTCAGTCTTAATGACCATTGAACATTGCTTGGACCAAAACGAAAATAAACTGGGGAAAGAAAACAGACCAGGAGTGGATACACGGGGGAATTAAGAGTTCTTTTTAGTTGGCAACCAGCAATGTAGGTGTAAGAGGAAAAAGCTTGAACAACAGTTAGGGAACACTGCAATCTGATGAAGAAGGAAACACTCAACAGAACACATAAGACTATGAAAGATCTGAGGCCAAAGAGTCAGTGCTCATTTTTACAGAGTAAAGTCCTAGATAAGAAACACAAACTCAACTTGGATCTAAGACAAAATAGTGTGGCTGCAGAAAAATACAGACTAGAAAATACAGACTTAAATTTTGGCAAACTAACCAGAATAAGCTGTTCAAAGACATCACCTCTACCAGACTATCACTTAGGAAGAGCAACAACCCCAGAGAATCCAAAAACTACACAAAAATATATGAGGCAAAAATCATGCAGTGCTAAGACTCGGAGTTCATAAAATGACAGCACATGAATTTGTTGCAGAGTAACATCCACATGAATTGCCAGCCAAGACAATATACAGTATTTGGAGAAAGATGAAAGAACTACAGTAAAATGTATCATTTTACAAACCCCAGCATGGACAAATCAAATAACAAAAGGACTATTAGTTCAGAGAAACTCTTCAAAAAAGCTGCAGGCAGTGTTGAAGCAGAATGAGGAATCTAGTAAATTTGGCACAGGTGAATATGGTTACGTTTGTGACACTGAATTATGCTGAAAAAAACCCTGCGAAAATGGGCAGTAGGATGTAAATTGGTGAAAGTCAAGGTTCAAAGGATTATCTTTCCAATGTCGGTTTTGTGTCAAAGGCTTGAGAAAGAGCATATATTCAATTTAAAACAGCACTGAGGAATAAGCAACAATTACTGGATTCAACACATGTCATGTCCACAGTTTTTGTAAGAGGTTGTTCTCACTCATAGAACTGATTCCTCAACTGTGGACAAGTTCAAAGAGTAATTGCTCTCAAAAAAAAAAAAAAAAAAAAAAAAAGGAAAGCCGGCAATAAGGCAATAAGGTATAGAATAAAGTTAAAAGGACCATGTTTTCTGCCCTTATGAAAATTCTTCTGACCTTAAGGAAGGGGATAAAAGAGAATTGAATAGGTCCACTTCTCTGGGAATTATAGATCAAATAGAAAATGAAGAAAAGGCTTTTATACTACTTGGTCACTCTAGTTAAAGCAAAGGAAGCAAGCAATGACAAAAAAAAAAAGAATGAAGTTTTGGCTTCTAAATATGCTAAAATATTCTTAAATAAAGGTGAGAAAACAAAAAAGTGTTTCCACTATCTATGAGCAGATAATTCTGGAAAAGATGTTCCATGCCAAGTATTTTCCTAAGTTTTAGGACCCAGCAGGATTCTGGCCAATGAATCAGCAAAATAAAGTTTACATTTTCAAACATTCAGCATCTGTTTGTGAGAGTAGTTTCTTCAGATAACACCCAAGATAATTCACAGGAAAATGTAACCAGTTTTTAATTGTATAGAAGGCGGTAAAGTTCACTGCACTTCTTTTTTAATTGTGAAGGAAATAGAGCAGAAGTCTATAAGCAGACAAAATAAACACTTCTTGAAAAAAAGCTAGAGCTCTTGGACTAAAGTTAAAAAAAAAACCCAAAACTCGATAATACAGACCTATCATGGGTGTTACTTAATACAGCAAGATGTTAACACAACATTAGTACCACAAAGGTGTACAGGTGGATCCAGCACAACTCAGACCCTACTAGCACAGGCAACAAAGAGCTAAAAAGAGCACTTTGGGAGGCTAAAATTCTTGTCCAGACAATACCTACCCAATATGTCCCTTCCTACCAAAAAACACTTATAGATTGATGTAACAGACAGAGGGCTCTGTTCCTGCATTGACATCAGCAACCCTGCTCCACAGTGACATTTCTTCACACAGTTTTCACCTTCATGGACATAAACTGTAGAGAAACATGTAGCACTTTTTGTTTGTTTGTTTTCAGCAGGGCAGGTACTGTACCATACAGTGATAACTTGACCCCCAGGACAATCACAATAACTAGGCAAAGTTCTGTGCAGCAGTAAAGACAGAAAGGGTGATGTGGGTGGGACAAAGGTTAAGACAACAGCAAAAAGGGAATTCAGGTCAAAAGTGGTAGGAAGGTAAATACAAATAGAAAACAGACAGGAAGCCCTGGGGAGAAAAAAGCATGTGCAAAAGTGATTAACATCACAGAGAGGATCAAAGGTAAGAGGCAGAAGCAGTCAGATTGGAGAGGAAAGAGAAGCAGAGGGAAAAGGAAATGAAAAAAAGGCAGAAGGGCCCAGACCCTGTGTAAGGAGGCCTTCCCCACTGGAGACTGAAACAGAGCCAATGACCTTTGATTGTTTACATGCTTCTGTAGCACAAAAGACATCTCTCCCTTGATATTGTCAGATTCATGCCCCAATGCCAGAAACTTCCTGTTAGAAAAGTAATTTTTAATTGCAAACTGCCATAGACAATTCACACAAGGGGAGAGTTTCATGTTATGGGGAATTTTTTTTAAGGAATCAGGCAACTCTTCAGTGATTGACCTTGAAATCTTAATATTTTTATATGTAACCAATTTTGGCTCTTATGTATAAAAAACAGAGGAACAGAGAAAGGTGTAATTATTTGACTGCATCAAAATGCAACTAAACCTGCTATGAACTTGACTTTAACCTTCGTATCACATTTGCCAGATGCATTCTATAGTTATTCATCATTTTCACGCATCAAGTGCACCTTAGTTCCTTTGTTTTAACACTCTGAAATGTAGTGCAGAGCAGCTGGCCAGATTGTTATTCTGTTTATCCAGAGGTCAGAGGAAACACAAACATTTGAAATCTTGTTAATAAGCTTAAAAGGTAAGACAATCTCAGCCCTGCTTTGGTGTACACTCTGCTTTTGTGATAAAATATTTTTCATCTTGCTATGAGAGGAGTTTTAAGGTATTTTTAATTGTGCCTTGGGAATCAGAATGGATAAAGTTTCATCTCATTTAAAAGTTCACCTGATTCATGCTCGGCATTCATGCTTGCCTTTCTGAAGGCAAAAGATGGTGCTTTGTACATTTTCTCTAGCCACACTAGGAAGACTTGATCAACCTCTGTAAATAATACATTAGCACTAATTTCTGTGCTCATGGCCAGAGGCAAGTTTGCACAGTGTCTGCTAATGAAAATAATTGTGAAGAGACAGAGGACAAAATAAAAAGACAGTGAGAAATAATATCAAACTTTTAAAAACGATTATATTACAAATCACTGTCTACTGTTCTCTCTTCATTTGTATAAAGGCAGCTGACTCTAAATTACTACTCAGTGAATAATTCATAACAAATAATTTATTAATCAAATTTCACTACTTCTGTTTGTGAAGGAAGATCAAATTTCTCAGGTATTCAGGACTACTCATGTATTTCTTCATGTAAGTATTTTTCTTCTACACATCATAAGCAATATGGTACAAATGCCAAGAGAGAAAAGACACTGTAAATTGGGCTTGATGTTGGGGCGGGGCCAATGGATTCACTGGATCCAGAATTCTACCCCTTTAACTTTTACAGGCTGTTTTGCAAATCCACAACATGGTGATGTCTGTCACATGATATGAATTCAGTGTGGAACCTGATTTTTTTATTATGTCGTTCAAATGTGTCATTGAGAGTGATATTGTGTCAACAAGACAAATATCTCTACTTAAAAACTGGTTCACTTTGGTCACAGTGAAAGAATACTGAAAAGCACAGTCATTCATGAATCATAGGGATTTTTGGTTTTTCACTGGCCATGTATACTTGTGGAAAACCTGGCATTATTTTCTGGATCATCTTATAAAGGTTTTTGGAGCTAAGCTTTATGTGTAACTCAGTACTTATTATGCCTGTCTGTACTGTTTTTTTTCATATTCTTTCCTCTGTTCAGATTTCCATTCTAACCAAATTACTTTCACGGGTTAATGAACTCACAAATTTCATTGGCCTGGGAAAAGGCTGACTAAAGTTGGACCCTGTACAGTGTTTTCACTTCTTTCCTATCTTGTTTTCTCCCCAAAGGTGGGAGAGACAATGCCTCGTATTTTAAACTCCTGATGCCCTCTTTTCCGGCTTTTTTTAATGTCCCTTTTCATCTTCCATGTTTGACAGGGAGTGAAGAAGAGCTGCTGAATAGTAAAGTGCCAGCAGGCTAAAAAGATCCTTCTCTCTAATGCCTGTTCCCCAGGCCGTTCCCATTATTTCCAAATTGCTATAGTTGCTTGCAGCCAGAATTGCCACCCATGTTCTGTTTCCATGCTGTGTGAAGAACCAGGAATAAGGAGGCGGTGCAGGGCATCAGCAAGGACAAGTTCTATTTTCCCAAGGGCCAAAGAGAGCTCCCAACCCTATTGCCACCTGATGTGAGCAGCCATAAAGGTGGCCTGGTTAGAAGGGCAAAATTAGTGAACAGAAGGAATTGTCCACTGAAAAATACTGACAGAAAAATTGCCTTTCAGCCTGGGAACTAGGCTTTGGAACCAGAAACACCCTTGAAAAGTGTAGCTGGGCTCTTTGAAGCACAGCTACCATGCCTGGAAAGCAGAGACATCCTGAGCTGTCGTGAATAGTGCAAAAACAAGAAACAGTAACAGCAGCTTATCATGCAAAACAATGGAAACAGTCTTGAAAAAAATGGGTTTGAAAGAACAGAAAAAAATAAAAATTAACAGCACCTATTGGAAATTTGAAGCCTTGGTGTCCTATGCCCTCTTATCTCTATGATATAAAAGGGACTTAATTTTTATACAAATGGAGCCTCCCCGAGAACCCCCTATGTGTGAGAATCCAACAGAAAAACAGGATACACTTTTCACACAAGCTTTCTATGAGATCTTGGACTCCCCCCAAGGATGCCTGTCTGGCTCTAGACTACTTGATACAACCATTTTTGAGGTAAAACTCTGTCTGTTATCTTATTGGTTTCCCTTTGGATCTACTTTCTGTCTTCCCACCGGGGGATGGTTGGGTCCCTCTCTGGGATCAGTTAGTCCTCCCCTTTGATATGGTTTGGCCCCTTCACAAATCTGATTCACTTGATACTGGTATTATATATATCTATATATGTAATTTATCATAAATATATCTGGTGTTATGTTGTTGAGAAGCATGTTCACTAATGATAAGTTTGTAGTAACCTGTAATAGTACATACCTAGTTGGCTGTTGCTGTTACATTTCTTGTTGCTATATGACTGGTTGCTGCTATTTACTGCTACCATACTACTGATTGGTACTGTATTATTGATTGCTGAGAGTAACTTATAGTAGCTTTATGTATAAATATGTGTACACCTTATTATTCATAGGTGTACTTGCTAGTGGTAATTTTTGTGGTATTTGTGGTAATCTGTAATAAAGTACAGAGTAAGCCTCTGTGTCCTTCTATATTATGGAATCCTACAAAACTACAGTCACAATCTCTACACACCTGCAGGCCAGAGAAGCCTTTGGGTCATGACACCACCACTCCACCATCTATCCGAGTCACTGTTGGTGACTTGGAGATCCAACAACTCAAGAGTCCTCCTCTCTTTTGATGTACCTTTTATTTTCCCTTCAACATCTGTCTCTCCTTTCTTTAGCTAATTTACCAGCAATTCATCCTCTTTCTTCTCCCAGGCTTACCGATGAATTTTCTGGTGCATGGACAATTTTCTTCCTCAATCCATCTTCTGTATTTTTGGCCACCAAATAAATTCTCTCCACAGGACCCCTAATCATTACTTTAGTCTATCATCTATTCAGCCTCCAGCGCATCCTATAATTTAACCACAGTCAAATATGTCTATTAATTATATGTTCAAACTATAATTGCTAGTATTTTCATTACCTTTACTAGCAATAATAAAGACAAAAGCATTTGGCTAAAAATCTTCAGTCTTACATAAGCTCACTTCATCAGAGCTAGAAAAAATTCTCTGCAGTACAACACAGTATTTTAAAATCACTTGGCACCTATCACAGGAATGGATTACATGCCGCGGGACTGAATTAATATGTGAGGCATTCAATATATTCTCACATGCTTTGGCATTTGGGCGTTACATCAACTGGCCTCGGGTATGTCTAGACAGAGACTTGTGCATCCAGCAGCCACAGAAATCATTTGCTAAGCCATGGGCCAATAAACCAAGAATTATCTGATGCCATAGACAGTGTAAAGAAGTCACTTTCTGTTATCAGTTTTTGGCTAAGGAATTATCATCTGTTTAGCAGCCCTGTTTATTCTTTTATAATCTTCTGTCAAGGACTGAAAAGAAGCCTAAATAGAAGATAGTCCTTTTAAGGATATTTTCCTCCAAAGAAAAACATGTAGTAGAATTAGTAATTTTAGCATTTGTGTGTGATATGACAAAAACAGCTTTATACAAATGGCAGAGAAAACTTACAGAGATCACCATTAAAAGCTATAATTTCTTTTTCATGCAACTAAGTTCCCACTAGAGCAGTGGTACCTTGGTCTTTCAGTTCTGTATATTAGATTCATGAAGAACTGAGGCAGCAGTTCCCAAGCAATCAAACCAATGTGAGACTGCTGATGAAATATCACTAGGTCTTCTCTTTGCTTCCACCTTTAAAAGACTTGTGATATGTAATTCATGATATAATTTTTTGTACTACCAATTTCTGCAAAACCTGCAGAGGGATTAATCAAAAAGAGAGTGGTCTACACAATTGTGAATAGGATGAAAGGTGATCTAATACACAACCTCTCTCATACACTATCTTTTTTAGGTGTTTGAGAATTTCTGACATGAAATGGATTTGCATGTACTATATAATGTTACCTAGCTACAAAGGAGAAAGAAGTAATGTTAAAATCAAGTGAAGTAACGATATGTACCCTCTTTCTATGTTTGTAGTTTATTATTATATTCTTAAAACTGTGAATAGAATGATATTAGGTAAGTTTGAAAAGGATTAAAATATAAATAAATGGAGCTGAACATATATACTTGGCTAAATCAAACAAGTATTTTACTGCTTTTCTTATCCACACTTAATAACCTTTCAGGTTGGGAAAGTAACCTGAATACTTAATCATGTTTCCCCTCAAGACCTTCATGTCATAGTCCTTTTGCCAACATTCTTGAGTTTATTCCAGCTATATGCTTCAGAGCTGGCTGACAGTACCCATCTTCATCTCTATCTTATTCTAAAACAGCACCACTCAATATTTTGTGACTGGCAAGCACCACTAATTTGCTGGATATTCAGTATTCTGAAAATGATCTTCAAATACAATGAGACCTTGGAGCTGTCAATGCAGAGAAACGTTGCTCCTGCATTAAAGAAAAAGCCAAAGGTAAGAAAAATCTTGAATAATTTTATACATCTTATGTTAAATACAGATGTAGACAATAGTATTCTAGTTTACTTCTCAGTTTCAAGGATTCACACCGCCCACTGAAGGAATTGCTAGTTTTACTGAGCAGATTCCACACTGTATTATTGCTTTATCAATAAGTACATATTCTCGTGTAAAATATAGTCTAATTTTAAGGGAAAAAGAGGTGCAGGAGTAAGAGTCTAACTAAGGCCGAGTAGAGGTAAAGGAGTCTAGCTGAATGTTAACTAGTGGTGTATCCCAGGTCTCAGTATTGGGTCAAGCCCTGTTTAACATCTTCATTAATGAGCTGGATGATGGGACAGAGTGTACCCTCCACATCTCAGCTGATGATGTCAAACCAGAAGGAGTGGCTGATAGGCCAGAGTAATGTTGCCATCCAAAGGAACCTTGACAGGCTGAAGAAATGAGCTGACTGGAAACTCATGAAGATCAAGAAGGGGAATTGCAAAGTCCCACACCTGGGGAAGAACAACCCCAATCACCACTGCGTGCTGGGGGCCACCCAAATGGAAAACAGCTTGGCATCAAAGGATGGGAGGATCCTAGTGGACAACAATCTGACCTGAGCCAGCAGTGTGTCCTTGCTGCTAAGAAGGCTGGCAGTGTCCTGGACTGCATTAGGAGACAAAGTGCAATCAGGTCCAGGGGGTCATCATTCTCTTTTACTCAGCTCTGGGCTCCCCAGTATGAGAGACATGGACATACTAGAGAGAGTCCAACAAAAGGCCACCAAGATGATGAAGGGACTGAAGCACCTCTCCCATGAGGATGAGAGATCTGGGACTGTTTAGCCTGCATAAGAGAGGACTTAGGGGATCTCTTCAATGCATATAAATACTTGAAGGGAAGATGCAAAGAGAACAGAGCCAGGCTCTTTTCAGCAGTACTCAGAAACAAGACCAGACACAATGTGGACAGACTGAAACACAGGAGGCATCACGAAATGCTGTGAGGAAACACTGAACGTCAGAAAAAACTGTGAAAGTGATTCTGCTCATCCAGCCTATACTTCAACAGCTCGCCTATGAGGAACTTATGGGAGGCAGTGCTGAATGCCTACCTGAAGTCAAGATAAACAATATCTGCTGCTGTCCCCTTGTCATTCCATTATAGAAGGTTATCAGGTTAGTCAAGTGTGATTGCCATTCTTAATTATGTTTAGAACAGTTGAAATGCAAAATTTTATACACTAGACTACAGTTTCCTGGTTTGTGCTTCGGGTAGATACTAACACTTCTTAAACAAGCATTCTTATAAAAGTATTTATAAAACACATTTATAAAATAATGACAAATTTTATGGTGTCCATAATTTTCAATGTTGTTTAACTATAGAAGCCCCACAACAGAAGAAAAGGTCAATTATGAAACATTATTTGGAAGACATGCAAGTTTTAAATCCAGTTTTGATAGTCAAGTTTTTAATTGCCACCACTATTAAAGCATGAAGATTTTATCTTTTTTTTTCCTTAGAATCTTGAAATTTATCCTAGTCAAAAGTAAAACCATTAAATTTTTACTCAAGCTATATGTATACATTCAAAACTTAATTCTCTGAGCCTTCTAAATTTTTCTCTTCAGCAAAAGAATTTTCATAACCCAAAATCAATTTGGGAGACAGTATTAATTCTCAGCACATCATAACACCAGAAGAAGACATGTGACTTGTGTAGCTGCTCCAGTTTTTTATCCAACTCTTCCTTACAGGCACTCTCCAGTATTTCTAGTTTACCTTGCGTAGTAGAAATCTTGATGAAGAAGTCTCTGAAATCAGAGAATGTGAAAAGTCAAAGGCAAAGTATATCACTGACCTTTTACATTCTTTACTCTTTCAGTAAGCATCTCTATGTATTTCCTGTTTTCTTCTTCAGAAAGAAACCCGCAAGTTTCTTTTTTATTTCATTTTGATTACTGGTTGCAATTGTAGTATTACATGAAAACATGGGAGGAAATAATTCTATTATGAAACCAGAATCCAACACATTGTGCCCCCAGGTGTAATAGTCTAATTGTAACACAAGAAGTGCTTCTTGGATTTTACTACCTGGAATCCTTAAAAGGAAGAGCCATGATTAGTAGCAGCTCACATCAAGGTCTCCATCTTCTCTTACAAAAAATTATTTCCTCATGTGTGATATACTGCATTTGCTGTAGTCCTCCTCTGCATCCCAATTTGCTCTTTTTCAGTACATCAAGCTTGATGTTGTCAAAAGCATATTATTTTCTTGACATACTTATTGAGATAGTTCTTCTTCTACAGCCAATTCCTGGTTTCTCTTAGCAGGAAAGTTCTAACTTTTTGTCCTCAATTTTAAGGCTTGTCACAACACTGCTTCTTCCCACCTACAGTTCAGTTCTCATATCCTCCTACACACCTAATGAGATGACAATACTTATTACAGTTTTCCTGGTTTCTTGTGCCCCTTATTTTTTCTCCCTTCCTACCTTGCAAGATCATAAAACTGAATCAGAAAAGTGTCCAACTTATCTGACTTCTAGCACTGACAATACATGTCTGCCTCATGAAGAGTGAAAATAGTGTACATGTATATAATTCTCCTCTCAAGTATTCTACCCATTTTGAAATAAGATCACTTTGGGATTTCCAATACAGAAACAGTTTCTGTATTTTGTATCTCATACATATTTCTGTTACAAATAGCTGTCCATTCTCCCTGAACAGTCATGTAAACGTCTAGTATGGACTACCATGTCTTGTCTGTATCATACAAGTGCTACCTCCCTCACAAGGAACAGTCTCCTCTGTTTGTATTTTTTTTAAACCTGGTTATTGTTGCCTATGTTGGGTGCTTGCACTCATACTGGAAGAAGAAGCAAAAATATAATTTTTGGCCACTCTGTGTTATTCATAATTTTGTAAGCATTTATGGTATCTCCGTTGAGTCATCTTTGTCTCAAGCTGAAGTATAAGTTCTTCTTGCAAAAGTTGTTCTTAGCTTTTGATCATCTTTCCTGTCCTTCTCAGAAGCTTTTTAATTTCTGTTGTAGCTCTTTTAAGGTGAGAGAACCAGAACTGTCTACAGATATTCACTGTTCACAGCCTTTTCTTTGTGTCAACAAGGGGTAAGACACAACTTACTGCAGGGCCAGAGTCTTGGAGCAAACGTTTCTTGGAAGTTGGCAAAATACACTGTTAATGTGCTCAATGGCACCTCACCTTTTTCAGCTTCTCCTAAGTTCCTACATCTCAATTCTAGTCTCAAAGTGAAAACAAACTGCACTAACCTTAAAGGGCTGTCAGCACTTGTTCTACATATTCTTCACTGATATCTATGCCCTTAGAAACTAGAGACTCCTCCATCTCAGTTTTTATTAACTCAGATTCTTCTGAAATCAAGCTTTTTCCTACATGTTCTTCTCAATTAGGAATGGGCCTTCAGCATTCTTTCCAACATTGTGCACTGCAGGAGGATTCGATAAACACCAATAATACAGATGTGTAGAAAATTTCATATAAACCAAATACAGCACATCTTTGAGGATATTAACTGTACATTCAGCTGTTAGAACGTCTTCAATGACTGTGTTCCATGCTGAGCATTGCAAGTCTGAGGAAACCTGCAGAAGAGTCCATTAATAGTTTAGGTCAACAATCAGTGTAACACATGAGTATGTTTTACTCATTGAGAATGCCAATATCTATTGCTCTAATAATTAAAGATTAATTTATACATTGAAAAGTAGTTAGAAGACTTATCTTTTAAAACCTCTTTTTTTAGAGTGTCCCCATTTAATTTGATTGTTCTGCTCTGATATGTTACTTTTCATAATAACAGAAATTTTCTGCTGGGTTGCAAATTATTATGTAGACAAAGGAATCTGTGACAAAAATTACGATGAAAGCATAGATCTTTCACGTCCTCAATTAAGACCTAAATCTGTTTCCTCACCTTTTCTGAAATGAAAGAGAACTCCCATTACAAGAACAAACTTGTCACTTGGTCAAAAAAATTAACAAGAGAGACAAAGTATGAAGGTAAAAAATGTAAAAGAGAAAAAAAAAAATTAAGAGACAAGGAGCTTCTTAGTTTTGGTGGGCTGAACTAATAGTCGTCTTCCTCTTAGGTTATAATTGTCGTAATTGGTTTGTAATCTGTAATTTGCCCAACAATTGAAAAAAAAAAAGATATGGAAAAACACTAATAAAGAAATTAGTTATGTTATCATTTGTATAAATTATTTTTAATTAAAGCTCAGATATATTCTTTCACATAAAGCATGTTTAGATATGCAGATTTTCCTTTTCCTGAAGTGAAAAATTGTAAATTAAGAATTCACCCAATTATATATTACTGAAAAGTTTTTGCAAAAAGTATCTTTCTCTTTCCAATCAGGCAGACTAACATCAAAAAGAAAAAAGTTGAAAATATTTCTTCAGGAATGTGTAAAGAATTTTGTCTTATAAAATATTTAGAACATTTGATAAACCTAATAATATATATGATGCCATACAAGTAGCAATAGTAAGATTCTGAAGAATCTTCTCCGGTTCCATCATAATCTTCAAAATCCCACATTTTAAGTAGTTACAATTGTCTGATTTGCTATATATGGCTGTACTTAAAGTGACATGGGCAAGATTTCTGTGGATAAAGCTAAGACGGAGAAATTAGTATATTTTACAGGTCAATGCACTTTGTTCTACTCCAGCAACAAGCTGCACCCAAATGCAAAAATCGAAAATTAAGGGAAAGATAATGGGTCCCATTCATAATTAATTTATTCCATTGAACTAGTTGGCCTGAGGCTGACAACAGTTGCCTCTCCATGGAAATACAATATTTCTGTATCCTTGAATCCTCCATACACAAGAGCTCTGTAAGATCTTATATACACTATTGTAAAGACACAAAAAACTCTGTTCTCCAAACCCCTTCAACATAAAACTGCTTTTTCATAATATTTGTGGTTTTATTTTACTGCTGTTTTCTTCTCTTCCTTTCCCAAATTGGTTCCCACGTGCCCATCCACTTTGTAGGACGAGATAGCTGTAAGACACTAACCCTTTCAAACTCAAAAAAGCAGGTGTCTGAAAGTAAAGAACTTACTCATGGGTGTTGAAATAGCAGTGCATGGTGGGGAAAGGGAAGGAAATAATAGCAGCTGTGTCCCACAAGAGAACAGCTGTTAAATGTTTGTGCCTGAACACCTGTTGGAGGCTGGGAAACTCATGTCTACTGTGCTTGCTTTAGTGCATACTAGTCAGAAGGAAAAACAACCAATGGTGGAATAGAAGGAAAAAGAACATGGTTCTCCAGTGAAGGAAAGATCCTATGTTAAACTTACACTTCCTTTACATTTTTAGTTTTCCATGAAAATCTATGTTGTTTCAGTTTCAATAACCAGTAATCAATTCATTATAGCACTGTATAAACTGGCATATGCTTTGATTTTCACTTTGAATTAGATAAAGGAGCAGGTTTTTTATCCTCTTTATGCTTCATAAAGGGACTTGTGGTACTAGAAGCAATGATTGCCAATGAGTTTCTGTTTTTATGAGTACTTGGATATAATATGTATTTATGATGTTCAGTCTCTGAGCTCATAATATATCCGCACAGGTTCCTTGTTGATAATTAACAGCTTTGACAGAATTTTATGGTGAATTTTGGAATTTTATTAATTTTCCCAGAGAATTAAGATAGATGGGAGGTAGGTAGCAGCTGTGCACGTGTTTCTTTTTAAAGGGTTTTTTAAAGCATAACAATTAAACCATTAAACAAATGAAGTTACTTGCTACAAATGCAATTCCTTTCAGCTTTTTAAGAACAACTTCAGCTCCATCCCTCATATTTTTTTGAAGTGTTCTTAAATGACTTAGACATCAGCTGATTTTTGACAATACCTCCACTAGAATATGACAAGTGTTTATCAAGAGTATAGCTTTACTCTTGTAGCAGTTCCTCCAGAAATGAAAAGTACTATTAATGAATTAACAAATGTAAGGATGACCTCTTTCATTATTCTGTAAAAAGAATAGTGACGATAGTGGTAAAGAAGAAAAAAAAAGTTATAGGAAGAACTTTTCAGGACAATCTAAATATTCCCCATAAGGCACATCCTTTAACAACTTCTCCTAAGCACTATTTGTAACTCAGGATATAACCTTTATTTCTGCCATTTGTAGGTATTGTAGGAATTGAAACAGTAAATACAGTACTTAGTCGTCATGTATTCCAGTAACTCCCTGATAAACTATAGCTAGGCTATTTATTAGACTGTCACGATTGTCACAGGATACTAGATCAAATGATAAAATAATGAAATTCTTAATGGCTAGAAAGAGCCTGGATTTTATTAGTATGTTTGTGCTTACATGTCTTAGACACAGTTCTTTTTTTAGTAAAGACTGATGGTGAAAAATAAAGATTAGGCTTTTTTCTTGTTTATGAAGTGGGTCATAAACAAGATGTATTTCATAACACATCAAATTAACATATGCTGTAAGGACTATGCACAAGTGTTAATGACCTGAGCAGGATTATTATTATGTCATTAATCACAAAACTGTTACTACTATAACAGTAACTACTCAGAAGATAGCAGTCAAATATCCCTTCTTAACAAAGAGCACATTGTGCTAATATTAAGTGAAATTTAAGATTTCAAATACCTTTTTTCGTCTTGTCTTCATGAACCTCTTTTCTATAAGGGGTTTCTGCTCACAGAACAAAGATAGCTATTGCTGAGTTAAGGTATAATCAAACAACCCAAATCCTCCCACTTTGCCTTGTTCATGCATAGAGATAAAAACACACCTACAATTAAGCTTTTCCAATTTAACAGATGAAGATTACCTTCTTGTTTGTGGCAGTTGGTTCTATGTGCATTTCAAATGTTCCCTCAGGATACTAATATTCAGAGCTGGCTTACACTGATCAGCTAAAATGAATGCCCTAATCAGACATACAAGGACACTGGAAACTGAAATAAGAAAGCAAGTGGCCTCTTGGGAATACAGTCTCAGGATAACTCTCTATTATTGCTATCAGTCCTACAACCTGAAAGTCACATTCAAAATATTATTTATTACACTTTCCTATGGATCTTAACAAAGTATGCAAAAGGTGAATAGAAAGGCTTGTAACCAACCAAATCCTTGGTTGAAAGTCTTTTTGCCCCTTAACAGCTGAAAATAATTTCAGAAACAGAAACTTCCAAAATTTGGAAGTGTGAAGGAAAATTTTATATCATTAACAAGAGCTCTCTATAACCTCTCTTTGCATTTCAAAAGAGTTCCATTGCTATTTTGGGGCAATCTCTCCTCTTAGTTTCTCACACACACGCAGAACTGTGCAGAGAGGGAAGGAGAGAGACAAAGAGAATGTTGTCTTTGGGATAACATAATTACCTGATAGATGTCAACTATTTAACAGTTGTTTAAAATTCATTTTCCTGCTAAGTAGATGGACTAATACAATATCCCACAGAGAAACCAAGTTCTATTCTGCTGTGCTTTCTATAATACTGTTGAAAATATCCTGCAGCCAGATCATAAAGACTCAGATGTTTACAGTGGGAATTGAAATACCTGCAAATCAATGATCCTCCTGGCTAACTATAAAGGCCTGGTAAACACCATGAGCAGCTGCATTTTTTTACTTATCTTTCCCGAATGCTTACAGTATCACCTCTTCACATACTTAGAAGTTCCTCTGTCTGGGCGAGATAGTTCCCTCCTGTTGAGGCTCATCCACTGAGCAGACTTGTCTGCTTCACACTTCAAGGAATCAGAATTGGCACCCATCTTCAAGGGTGGATTACTTAGAATGGATGCAGATAGTGGCAGGCATTAACATATGCTCAGTATTTCTTATTTGCAATGTTGAGACACCTCCCTACTCTGAATGCTGTTGTTTTAGAAAAACATGCATTTTTTCCTCTCACAAAAAATGGAAAATATAATGTATTTTCAATTTAAAAGCCACCAGATTTGTGTTTTATATTAAAAACTGAAGTAAGACTGAAAAAAAAAAGTCTATGCTGCCCTGTAAGGGTTGTCTGACCCTTGGAGGCAAAAGCAGTTCATAATGCCTTTTTGTTATCACCATTATATTATCTTCCACTTCAAATTATCATAGAATGAGTCATAGGTTCTTTGGGTTTCTCTAATGATTCATTTCAAACAAAAGACATTTGTAACTTTGAATAACAACTTTTAATTGAACATTTAAAAAAAAAATAAAGTCAACCAAGTCTTAGAAAAAGAAAAAAAGGTATGCTTAGGTATTATGTTAAAATAGTACACAGCACAATTTATATTCCCAGAAATTTTAATTTTAATTAAATAAGCAATCTCTGATTCCCATTTCTCTCCTTGAAATTAACTGAGAGTGAGCAATTTTAGTTTCTATCATCTTTTGTCTCAAACAACAGATGGTTCAATATTTCAGCATAACTCAAGTATCCTACTTTGCTTCCAGTGGAGACAATTTACTGAACAAAAGTAAAGTGCAATCTAAATTGGAAGTCTTGAAGTACTTTGCTTAATTACATGCAGATGGATTAAATGTAAACTTAATCTAGCAGATGATGTGGTTCTCAGGTACATGGCCCAGTATGGCCCAGCTGGTTTAGTATTTATGGCTTTTTTATTTGCATAAATTCATGATAATTTATAATGTGCAAGTTTAAAGGACAGGATACAAACCTTAGCTATATATTTAGGAACACTTAGCTTGAAAGAGCTAGCTCTAAGATCAGATTTCTGTGTGATTCTGACAAAACATAGCTCAAATTCATTAGAATATAGTTCCAAAACTATCTATTTTAAACCCTTGTCAGAAGACATTGGAGCAAGACTTCTTTCTATATATTATGTTTTCCTTCCTATACAGCTCAAACTGAACCAAAACAGTAAGTTGTCTTTATTTTTCTTCTGATCTGAAGGTGCTTAAATGGTAGTTTAACTTGCTCTTTGTAGCATTTAAATTCAGAATAAATACTCTTGTAGAATATATGTAACATAAACAGAGAGAATGAATAATTCACATATTAATCAGGAATGAGGTTTGGTTTAAATTGCTTCTTTTTCATTTGCTAATAATTTTGATTTCTTCCTATGTTTCATAATTTGTAAACATATATAGTTCATGTAATTAAATGGATAAAAAAAAACTATAAATAAACTTACTGTGACATTCAGATAGTTGTTTGTGATGCTGTAGTCTCAGCTTCTTATAAGTAAAGCTGAAACTGTCTAAGAAGAAAAACTACAAAATTAATAGCTGATGTCAAATATGAAATCTAAGAATACATTTTTTTTTTACTCAAAGTTATAAAACCTTAGGAATAAGTAGTTTTGCAAATATCTAGTAACCCTCCAAAGGCTTTTGAAAAAGAAATAGCATAAACTGACAAAGTACAATGAATTAAACTAATTTCTTTTCTTCTGAATTTCTTTCAAAAAAACAACCAGCATGATTTAGTATTAGTAAATAGACATAAGCACTCTGTACTAAATTGGAGACTCATAAGGGACGTTAAGTTAACTCTTCTCTGGACACAAATATATTTTGTACTGTATTTTATTTTAAAATGCAGTTCATATGAAACAATAAAAAAATGCAAAGGAACAAATACACAGAAATACTTTGAAGAAATAGCATGAACAGTGTTAAGCAATATACTACCAAAATATTTTTCATTCAAATTGTTTAAACAAGCACTGTATGATATATCAAGAGACTAACTTAATCACTGAGTAAATAAATGTTCGCTTACAGTATGATCCCACCACGTTCAGCAAGATTACTATCTGGTTTTAACCCATTTTATGCCGATTCTTCAAATATTATACTCTCTCTTAACTTTTGAGTTTGCCTTGACGCTATACAGCCTTCCTTAGTAATATAGTAGTTGTCAGATATCTGGTTATTATTTTCCTGAATATTCTGCAGAGCAGTCTAGTGTTAATGATTATCTTGTATTCAAATGTCTCTTGCTTATTTGTTTTTAATTTGGCATTCTTATGGATTTAGATTTGTATCTATGTTAACTAATACCAGACAAATAATGATATGGCTGGTAACAAACGATGTATATAACCCTAAGTATAGTAACATAAGAATTATTCACCGAAATTATGGTGAAGATCATCACAAGAAGAGAAAGAAGAAATTTATTAGAAAAATTGCAAAGAAAAGTTAACATTGACCAATAATCTTGAAAATGGAGACAAAAGTTCTCAAAGTCATAAGAAGTCAAAAGAAACATGGAAATTGTTTCACCATGTCCTGAAGACCAAATGGAGAAACAAGCACATTTGATCATAAACTGAATATGGCACTTATACACAAAAAGATGAAAGTTTGGTCTGAGTAACTTAAAGCCACTGTCAGAAAACTAAACAATGTGGCTGGGGAGTAATGGTTGTGAATCTGTCCTGAATAAATAGTCAAGACATCTATGAAAAATGAAAGATGAAATTAAGTACAGGAGAATGAAGCAGAAAAGAGTTATATATGCATTGCTGGGAAAGGGAATTTAAATGTAATGACTGGAATAGTCATATTATTCCCTGCTGCCTTACATCTTGCCATCCCAGGAAACTCCTTTATAATGTTATCTAAACCAAATTTCCCTATGCCAGCAGAAGCAGATCTAGAGGAGATAGTTTCAAGCTCACCATTTATGACATACCTTCCTCTAACATGCCATCATAAACCAAAACAAGTTAAAACTCCTACTGTACTTCATCAGTTTTCAGAAATTCCTTGACAGCAGCAGATACTAGTAATCCTAATTCCTTGATGAAAAAGACTTACATTTTCTAGAACCTTCAGGAAGACATCAAATGTACTGTGAATTCATCAGTTTTGTTTAGTGGGCACTACTGCTGTTAAACAAAGATGTGTCTTCCCATCATTGTCTTTATTGTTACTTTTTATTTTCCTGTGAGACTTCAGGCCTAGAAATACAAATTGTAAGGATAAGAGACTGGTTGGGATGCCTGAAGATATCGATTTTGCTGATGGTACCTGCATCTTGCAGTTAATGATAAATGAAATGCAATAAAAGATCTATAGCTTAGTCAGAATTGCTCATGAATTCTGACTTTATGACCAGTAAGTCAAAAGTAAAAGTTTAGCTGCTGAAAATTACATCATATAACCCCATATCTAAAAGGTAAAACACTGCAGAACTATTGCATTTACTTGCCTAGGCAACATAAATCTGCTGACTACACCTGAAAGTGCATGAGACAAACTCCATTTGTAGAAGCTCACAGTAACAAACAGATATCAATATTAAGAAATGTTCTTAGTATGCATCTATTTGAATACATTCAAATCATATAAAGTCAACATATCCATCCAATAATTAAATTGTTTTCATTACAGATACTGGCAGCATACATTCAGAGTAAAGTGGCCAGATAGCATAAGTGTTATTGAAAAAAATCACTTACAACTGCATGAATAGCAGACAGACTTACCTATTTAGCAAAACAAGTTTTATTTGAGAAAACAAAAGTTAGCTGACTCACAGGAACCTTTTGAGTCACTTAAGCTTTTTGAACTGACTTTATAGATGAACAATTTGAGGAAATTAAGGAGATTGGCCCAAGATAGCCTTGATTAGTAAAGACAGAAATTTGCTTCCTACTCTTTAGTGACATATCTTATGAAAATTACCATGATGGTATCTTATAGCTCTCTCAATCCTTTGAACCGGTGAATTAGAACAGGCAAAACATTTGCATTTCATTCTTACACATGATAAATAATCACACCTGTTGGAGGACTGATATTTATCTATGTAGAAAATTTGAAATATCTACAATACACGTGGTTCTGTTCTCAACTCTATAACTGATGCATTGATTGCTTTTTCTGTTTCTTAATACTGGATAGAACACACTATTTACTTGTAACCAGACAATCAATATCTTTAACTTTAGTTCTAGTGCAGGATAAAGTTGGATAAAATTCTAATGTAAGTGTCCATGACCCAGGCAAAGAATATGCAACCCACTTCAACAAAACATAGCAAAGTACTATGGATCAGCAAAAATTATTCTAAAGTAAGTTTCTTGACCTAGCATTGAGAGCCATAATACAAATCCCAAGGCTAAAACAAAGTCCAGTAAATAAGAATTGGAATTAGAGTACAATGATTTATTTACTCAGGGTAACTAATTGCTAGTAAATGGTAGATTTTCTATCTTCTCTTTTTAAACTCTCACTTTGTCCATCTTTGTTGTTAAATGGAGATTACTTATTTGTTCTCATATAAGCTAGGTTGCAAGCAATCTATTTGGAAACATACGATATTCAAGGCCTATGACATATAGCAATCAAGGTAAATTTCTATGACTCTAGACTGAAATTTAGGTTTAAATCATATCTTTAAACATTTATTTGCCTATATTGTCACTATGTTCATCCTGAAGCCAAACTCTATTTGTTTTTTCATATTCGGTTATTTCTTCCCCAGGATATATGTTACTTTCAATCAACTAAGTCACTCTGTGCTGCTTGGTTTATGCCTTTCAATGTAATGCTCAGATTTCCTGTTGATGATACGTTGTGCTGTGGTATGGCTGGTGCCCTGTGTTTTAGGAAACATGATCAGGCAAAATTGGTTTTACCATGTTGGTAAAATTAAGCCACCCTGAGTATAAAGAAAACTACTTACAGAAGTACAGGAGTCTGGGATATTCTTCAATATACATATAAAGAAACTAACTATGGTTCTCTCCTTCCACATGTACACAAGCTGCTTTTTCCCACAGATACTGATAAAATTTTTCTTTGCTTACAGGGAAAGCTATCAAATTGTATTTCAAAAAAGTTAAGTCATAGTTAAATTTTTGAAAGACTTACTCCTATTCTTTTCTGTGCAGTATTTGGAAAACACCTTTAGTTTCAAGGATTTAGCAAATAAAATATATAATTTGCAGTTATGAAACAGAAAATTTGTTCAAAAAATTTGAAATATTTCAGTGTCAACAAAAGTGGTCACAAATTTTGGAAAGACATGGATTTGATTAATGGACCACTTGGTGGATAAGGAACTGGCTGGGTGGCTACACTCAAAGTGTTGCGGTCAATTGCTCAATTCCCGAGTGGAAACTAGTGACAAGTGACGTTCCTAGGGGTCAGTAATGGGATCATTGCTGTTTAACACTTTGTCAGCAACATGGACAGTGGGATTGAGTGCACTCTCAGCAAATTTGCCAATGACACCAAGCTGTGTGGTGTGGCAGATAGTGGATTGAGAGCAGCCCTGAGAACAAGGATTTGGAGATATTAGTTGATAAGAAGACCGACATGAGCTGACAACATGCACTGGTAGCCCAGAAAACCAAAAATGCATCCTGGCCTCCACCAAAAGAAGTGTGGCCAGCAGGCTGAGGGAGGTGATTTTGCCCCTCTGTTCCACTCTTGTGAGACCCCTATCTGGAGTACTGTGTCCAGCTCTGGAGTCATCCCTCTCACCTCAGTACAGACATGAACCTGTTGGAACGGGCCCAGAGGAGTGCTACAAAGGTGATCATAGGAGGACTGAAGCACATCTCCTATGAAGACAGGCTGAGAGAGTTGGCGTTGTTCAGTCTGGAGAAGAGAAGGCTCCAGGGGAACTTCCCAGTACCTAAAAAGGGTCTACAGAAAAGATGGAGAGGGACTCTTTCTCAGAGGGTGTAGTAGCAGGACAAGGGGTAATGGTTTTAAACTGAAAGACGGAAAATCCAGATTAGTTACTAGGAAGAAATTCTCTACTGTGAGGGTGGTAAGACACCAGTGCAGGTTGTCCTGGGAGATTGTGGATGACCCATCTCTGGAAGTTTTCAAGTGTTCCAGTTGAATGGGGCTTTGAATAGCCTGGGCTAGTGGAAGGCATCACTGCCCAAGGCAGGAGAATTAGAACTAGATGATCTTTAAAGTCCCTTCCAACCCAAACCATGCTATGATTCTACAAATTTTAAAAGATGGCTGATTCATAGAATCATAGCATGGTTTGGGTTGGACCACCCCCCTGCCATGAGCAGGGACACTTCCCACTAGATCAGGTTGCTCAAAGCCCCGTCCAGCCTGGCCTTGAACGCTTCCAGGGACTGGGCATCCACAACTTCTCTGGGTAACTTGTTCCACCCTCACATGAAATAATTTCTAACTAGTATCTAACCTAAATCTCCCCTCTTTCAATTTAAAGCCACTACTTCTTGTCCTATCACTCCACTCCCTGATAAAGAGTCCCTCCCCATCTCTCCTGGAGACCTCCTTCAGGTACTGGAAGAAACAATAAAATCCAATAAATTCTATTCCAAATTTCCTTCTTTTCCATGTCTTTTATACATTTAACACACACACACACACAAAGTTAAATCGCATCAATCTTCTAATAGTGCTCATTAGTCAGTTACAATTACATCAAAATAAATCAAATTTTTGTTTTGAATGGATTTTGTGCATTTGCCTCCTAGAAGACATAGCATTGCACTTGTCATTCAGCTGACACAACAGCGATATCCTTAAAATTGGATTCAAGGGATTGCTTCAAAGCTCTCTGTTTTTGTTTAGCACTTTCACTAGAACATTAGCCAGCATAAAGTGTCTCTGTAAGGTTGATGCGGTTGATCTGATAATTATACTTGCTGTGCACTGCTCAATATATTTGTCTCTGTCATTTGAAGTTCTATATTCTGTCTGTTTTGTCTGTTTAGCCTTTCATTTTCCTATCTTCAACAGTTATGCGCAAATACCTGGAAAAGCCTTAGGTTCTAAACTATAATCACATGCACACACGTGCACTGGGATCAATTAACAGCTTTTTTGCAAAGTTAAATTCCACTTTAGTTACTAATGGGATATGTGATAATCTATGTTAGCATCAAGTAATCTAAGAAAGTTAAGAGTAAGATCATAAAGTTGTTTTTTAATATTTCTCTTCTCATTTGCTTATTTCACACTCTGTTTTCATCACTGCAAAGTCTAACAATCTGTTGAATATGGAAGTACTATTAGTTGAAGTTCTTCAGTCTTCCAGCTTCTCCCTTTTGATGTTACACTCAGCAAAACAGAAGTGGAGATAACTAAGAGGAAGTCACCACTTCCTACACCCTTGACTGAGGAGTCCAGAGGTCCTGTTTTAAGTTATGTCCAGACCCTTCCCAGAGCTCTCCTAGCAGAGTCCTAGCCCTATTGTTCAGGCATGAAACCCATTACCATGAATGACTCGGAGCAAGCATCCACATAATCTTTCAGACTAACAAATATTACTGCCTAGGGATGGGACACATTATAGGGTGCAGTGGAAACACTGCTGCAGATCACAAAAGACTTAGTTTGGAATTTTTAGAGGAGGAACCAAAGTTGGGGCAAGGGACATGTTTAGCTGATTTGGGGAGAGACAAGATTGGGAAAACAGAGGGATAAGGGGATAAAAGCAACTGGTAATTTGTAAATAGTGTGCTGGTCAGTACACTGATCTACCCTGTGTCTGGTCAGTCTGTCCTATCTTCTTGATAAATTTTTCCAAACTCTATCCTGGATAAGAAGCTATTTTTATTCATTATTTGTGTATTTTGGGTGTTTTGAAAGGTAAGCTATCAGTGCAAGAACAATTAATAGATTTTATTTCTATAGTATTGGCAACAGAACTGATAGAATGACAGTGAAAAAACTGATAAATTAAGTATATTTACCCAAATATACGGAGATTCCTGTCCCTCGCATGCTATTCCTAATATAAAATCCAGCTCTACAAAAAAAGAAGCGGTGAAGAATTGGTCATTTTATAACATATCTTGTATATAGCAGTAAGATAGTGATTCAGGCAAATTTCTATTAAATTTTTGCAGATTAATTAAAAGCATTTAATGATTTTTTTTTTTTTTTTTTTTTTTTTTTTTTTTTTTTGGTTCCACATTTAGANGCGGTCCACAATTAGGAAAGCAGCATTTGGACAAAAGACATATTATGAACGGATATTACTATGTGCCACCTCATAAATCTTCAATTTATTCAGCAGAATAGAATAGATAGTGATATGAAGTGGAATATTTGCTTTTTGTCTTCCGTTTGTCCTGCTTAGCTAGAAATCCAGAAGTTCTTAATCTTATTGTCTTTATCTTTTCTTCCTCTCTCCAATACCCTCACACTGTTCTCTGAAAAAGCTGTATATATGAATTAGATAAAGTTTTTATATAGTTTTTAATAAATATAATTTACATATAGTTATATAAATTCCATATATCTGAAATAAAGATCTATATGAATTTAACAGTGAAACAGCAAATTGAGTTTCCCTTTTTTTACTGAGTACTAAAATTCCTTTGTTGTCCTTTTAACATGGAAGGTTAATGGCTCAACCTAATTCCTCATACATAAGGATGTTTATAGTTATTGGTTTGGTTGAAGGCTAATGGGTCATCAGGGACTTGGTATCTGAATGAATTTTGAAGAAAACTGCTCACAGTGAAAAGGAGTGATACTGGGGGGAAAGCTGACATGCTGATGTGGCCTGCAAAAGCAGATCTTCCAGGAACAAGTAGTCATGCAACTCTTGTATCCTTTTTGACCAGGCTCTTTCTCCTAAAATTTTATATTACTGTTGTAATTTCAGTAATCATAGTGGCACAAGGAATTCTTATACAGTCAGAAAGTCATCAGTAACTTGTGTTTTCACCTACAGCTTTGCAGGATCAGTATCTTTTTTAAAGTGAAACATGCATCCCTGCTCAGGAACCTGTAGAGCAATATAGAAACAAATATATCTCTGAAGGACTTAACATATGTCTGCTGTAGCAGTGTTACAGACAATGAAAGTATATGAGATACAGAGTTATCAGAATATAAGTTTGCTTAGTAACTGTTTATTTCAAATAAAATTATTGTTGTAATACTAGAATAACATCTCAAAATACTGAACATCATGATAAAATATGTATTCATCTGTGCATATCAATTAGGTCATTTGATAACTGTGACTGTGCAAATTCCTTGCATTCTTTAATCTTTATTTTGCTGACTCTCACAATATACTTCTAAGCATTCAATAGCAATGACATTATCCTCAGTTTAGAAATGGCAAACTGAGACCCAGACAAGCTAAAGAACTAGTTCAAGATCTCCAGGATGCCCCGTGTCAAATAGGGTACTGAGACCACTTATAAAAGCCAGGGTAGTATTCTGTCTTAGAGGTTTTTTCATCTCAGAGAATAAATTTTGCTGCAGTTTCCCTGATCTGTGTGCCAGGTAAGGAGCAAGGGCAGATCACAAACATTGAGGTCATCCTCCAGTAATCAGGAACTACAGCTGGAGAGAAGTCTATTTAACATTCCTCCACCCCCAGGAAATCAGCTGAGGCATGGAGAAATCTGGACATTAAATTAATGATGAGAAAGAATGTCCTCTTCCTTGTAAGAATAAAAATGTGGAAAAATCAACCTTCATGCTTCAGGCATAGCTTTCCCTGGTTATACCACTGCTAAAGCATTTGGCATTACTTGCTGTGAGATACAGGGAACTACAGTAATTGGAGAACTCACCTGATCTACAATGGCAGTTCCTGTCTCTACATTCCTAGCAAGTAACCCTTGATTTTCAAAGATGCTGACTATCTGTTGTCCACTGATCTGATACCTAGCCTAATGGTCATGTTTTAGTTTATGAAAGGGTTGGTTTAGTTTCCTGACTTTGCATTGAAAGCCTTGTCTCTTCCACAGTACAGCTTAAAATATGAGTTTTATTCACTGTGGTGTATGATAATAACATGTCAAACAGACACTTTGAATCAAATAGCAGTACTTAAGAGCAAATGTAGTCCCTTCATGACCAAATGTTACAGTAAGTTCCTAAGCCTGTAAGTAAAACATAAATGCAGTGGTATTCAGAAAGTCAAGTTTTTTTATTTCTAAGTAGTTTACCTTTGTTTTTTACAGCAAAGTAATTGTAGTCCTTGCAAGGACCATTCACATATGAAAGCACCACAGACTTAGTCACTAAGAAGGCAGAGTAGGAAGGATTTTACCACATAAACCAAAGAAGTCTAGTTCCAAAATTCAATGCTTGCCTTCTTAGGCAACAATATTTTACTATTGGTCTATACATTAAACAACTGCAAACAGTAGAAAACAGAGCAGGATCTCCAGTAATTACTGATTAATTACTTAATGTATGTTTGGATGCATGCATGCATACATGTATATATTTTACTGTGTTCACTGCATCCTACCACATAATTACAAGGTACAAATGCTCTTTGCAATGAAACTTGTGTGTGATTGCTTTAAATACTGTCATAGGTACACACTTTTAAACATCTTCCCATAAGAATAATCTGGTGGACTTAAATTTTCTCATCTTTCACAGTTAATTTGCCTGAACATCATAGAAAAATGTCCACATTCTTATAGAGAATAAATTACTATTTTGCACAAGGCATAAACAGACTTGCAATTACACTATTTCTAATAGAAGTGTACTTAAAATCTCCTGGGGCTTTAAAAATTTGTTTCAAAAGTTTTTTATCTGATTTCCATATGGAGCTCCTAGGCTGAATTCAGGCTGAAGAAACTTTTCTATAGGGATGGAATATAATGAGTCAGAAAGCAAAGCTGAACCAATACACAGTAAAAGCAAATGCAAATACAACATGGGAGGAACCCAGAGGGAGAGACACAGAAGCTAGCTTTTAAAGGCTGTTCAGAAAATGACATTTCTGCAGTTTCAGATACTTAACTATAGGAATAAAAAGCAAGTTCCCTGAACAAAAAACAATCAGAACAAACACAGTCTAGATGCAAAGTTACACTCTATCCAGCTCCAAGGGTATTGGAGATTTGACTGTGACTTGGGAGTGAGACAATTTTTAATTCTTCTCTAAGGCCTGGAAGTTTTCAGAAATATGTAGTTTTCCCTGCAGCTAACTGTTCTAGAGAACAGTTTGACACAGTTGTAAGATTCAGTATTTGCTAGCGTGCTTATTAGGTGATATTTATCTTTAAGCCTATAAATATATTTTACAGACTGTTTGTCAAACAGTAGATTGAAATAACTGTCTTTAATTGCCTATATGCAGCCATAATGGCTTGTCTCTTGGGGTTTTCTCACATAACAGGCTGCATACAAACTCATACAAAGCTCATACAAAGCTTCATTCTCTTCATCTAAAAAAAGCATTCAGTACATCTTTTTTTGCTTTTCACTTTCTCTTTTTGATTTGTTTTCCAAGTTAGCATTTGACAGCTTAGAAAGCCTTATGTTTGGAAAGGGATTTGGGAAGTAGATTTTTCCCCCAGAAGGTGAGGCCAAGAAATGCATCAGTCACTCTTGTTGATTTCTGACAGTTCAAATCACCACAGGCATTTGATAAACTTTAATCGCTGTCACAGCTGTAAAGGTCACATATGGGACTGAAAGCACAAATCAGCTACAACACTGAAATGTGAGTAAGAGGGAAGAGTGTGCGTAGGTGCATACATGTGAGAACTCACTTCACAAAAACACTAGCAAAAAGTAGCAGGTTGTGAAGTATGAAGTTCTTAAATGCAGTGCTCTCATACTTTTAAAATACTGTCGTTTGCAGTTTGCAATTGGCATTTTACTATAGGATACATGTTTTAAAATGTCATTTGAATATATACTAATTATGACAAGAAGTATAAAATTACTTTTTGCACCCCTCTAAATTTAAGAATAACACTTGTCACACAGCTCTGTTCATTCTACATCACTGAAGAATTCTTGACTTGAACAGAAAACCCAGCATTTGAATCTATCCCAATTTTTTAAATATTTACAAACAATTTATTAAAAAATCAGCAATTTTCCCCTTTACATGTTCAAGGCATTTTTGTCTATTAAAATGGTAAGCTGCACCTTTCAACCTGATTCCTAGGATCCCATGACACTATGTTATTGATAATCTTTCTTTTTTACCAGTGAGATGAAATTCTATCTATTGTGATTTACTACTGGTATTATTGTTGGAATACACCCTAATCCTGAGGTATGAGGTAAATCCTTTTCATAGAATTTGTACCAAGTATCTTCTGTACCAAGTACTCTACAAGCAGTAAAGTAGCACACTGCATAGATAAGAGATGGCAACAGACAGATCAAGAAATTACAAGGAATCAATAAGACAGTAGTATTCAGAATGACAGGCAATATGCTGAAGCTTACCTGGAGAAAACTGCTCCTGAATAAATGTAAAGGACAGCAATAAACTTCTGCAGTACGGCAAACACTGAACATTCACAAGAACTTGTCATGCAAAATCATGAACTGCTCCTCTAAAAACAAATCAATGTCTACAAATCAGTTTACACTTCCTTTGCAAAACTGTTTCGTTCAATTTCTTCAGGAAATATTTAAAGCTATATGCATTAAATCTCAGGTGTTTCTTACACCAGTCTCCATTAAATCTTGGATGCTGAGCAAACAATGGCTAGCTGGGAGCTGCAGCTGATCCTTTTCTTACATATGATGCAGTTTCTTAGTATGAAGATGATGTCTTCTTCTTCAATAGTTCATTATGAGCTGATAGTTTTGTTATTATTATTACAAAAGACATCCACAAAACAAACAAAAAATATTCCCCAGATCTACTGCTCTTTTTTTCTAAATAAGGTCCTTGACTTCAATACGGTATTTAAATGTCACTGATGCTTGGAGTATTCCACAGTTTATTAAGCAGGTGAATAGTATGTGGTTTAGGTATATATGTCACATATTATTGTTAAAGAGCCCTATGTGATTTGAAATACTTAAGATTTAGACATAACCTTGTTTTATATTCAGTGCTCAGTCAGTACTTTTTGAAAAGTAAATTCAGACTCTTCATCAGTGGGCCAATTGTAACAGCCCTTGTGGCCTCCCTTTCACCTGAATTTAAAAAAAATAAATAAAATTGTTAGCAAAATTATTAATGACTGATAGAGTATATAGTGATTACAAAAATCCTAATACAGTTAACAATGCAGTTCACAGTACAAGAAGAAACTTTGTAATGCAGTCTGCAAGGTTCAAATGTTATTAGAGGGCTGACACTGGATATAAGTTACTAGCTTTTTCCTTGCCTAGAAGTAGTAAGAAACTTAACTTAGTATTGCTGAAAGTATGAGTAATTTGGCCCTGATCATAAAACAGTCCCTGAGTTCACATGAAGCATACGAGAACTATCTATCACCTCAGGAACTAACCCAGCATATTATTAAAAGAGTACTCCATAAATTTAACATTTTCCCAATGCAGTTCTTATTTTTCTATGTAAAATAAAGCTTTCTCAGAGATTCAGCTCACTCCTTCTTCCTCTCTCTTCCTCTCTGTCTTTTAAATATCTCTATTTGTTTAGCTGAAAAAAGGAATGTACTTACATGCTATCTAAAGAAAGGCAACCACTGATTACTAACACTAGGGTCAAAGAGAAGATGCTAGAATCAGCTGTCACATATTTTCATTGTTTGAAAAAGATCATGATTGACTGAAAACTTATCTGCCCTCTAGTCAGGATTTTGATTCAGCATAAAGTCAAGCTCAGCAATGACAATAGTTCAGGTCTCTGAGAGCTTGAAAAGATTATGCTGGAAGTTCTCCAAGGCAATTTTATCACTCTTGCTTTCAAATAAGAAAGGATAGATATACTAGACCAATCGTATTTAGATTTTTCAAACAAGATATAATATTCCTTAAGGGTCATCAAAAAAAGATGTAGAAATAGCTTTCAATTCTGAGATCATCAGAGACTATGCACTGCACATTGATTTAACTAGGGAATAATTTACAAAGTTTGTTCATAATTCTTTGGGTTGATCTTCATCATATGACACATCTCTTGGGAGCCTTAAACTTGTGACAAAACTACTGGGTTTTGCAATATAAAAAAGTATGGATAAACCTAAATTATTTCATAGCATCAATCAGCACAAATTTATAGCTCTATCCCACAGTAGTACCAAAAGGCTGTTAAGAGATGTTGGCTCTTTTTTCTTCAGCCAGCTGAAATTTTAACTCTATCATTCCTAAAGGAAGTACTATATACATCTATCCCTTTACTGATTTTTTAATAAAATAATGTAAAGAAATATAATAAGAAACCTCAATGATTATGCAGAATTGTACATTAAATGTTATGGGTGGTTTTCTGGAAATCTATTACTAGCAGCTAGATAATGATGAAAACCTAAAAGTTTACATGACATTTCAAAGTATGTGCAATGCTGTAAATGCACATCTTTAGGATTAATGCACTTTATATAGAAAAAAGCCATCAGGAAAACAAATTTAAACATTTAAGAAATAGATTAAATTAATAATTTTATAAATGTGAGTATTGATTCTCCTCAGCTGGAAGAGACTGAAGGAGGAGGACATAGCAATCTAGCTCTGCAAACATTCAAGACATGGGCTTCTAAAGCAAAAGATGCTTAATTCTAATCTTCATTCAGACAGGGGGGTACCAAACAACGTTAGTTTTAAAGGACTTATCTTTTATACATTTACTTCACAGATGATTTCAATTCAAAACACGTGCACCTCCTTCTGTGATGATTCTAATTTTCTGATTAAGTTTTCATACATTGCTCATAGACCCAGCTACCTGTCGAGCATCTTTATAAACCTAATTTTCTTCAAGCTACAAGTGTATGAAAAATTCTTTATATCTTTCCTGCCCTATCCAGTCACACTATTCAGAGACTCGTCACAGCAATATTAAGCCACAAAAAATGTTAAACACTAATTCAAATAAATGTAATTACTTATTTAAGTAAATTTAAGTAAAACATTAATAGGGAATCTATTTTTCAGAACTTCAAAAACTGTTCTTAGCTTCCTTGGTTTCAATCGTTGTAACTTAAAGAATATAGGGGATTTAAATAAGAATCAACAGAGAGCCACAGCTGAGAAACTGTATTGCAAACTTGTTTGCAACAAGCAGATCATCAGACACCTTAAGATCATCACGACTATCTGATCAATGGTAAGTAGAATTGTCATTAGATATGATTTGAGGTCAGCTAAGTCACCAGACCTTTACCATTTCTTAGGATTAAATTAACTTTTTTCCTGGACTGCTGGATTATCAGGTTACCAGGCCTAAACTGAAAGGGGAGTTAAAAGTAAGCTATTGCAGTGTATGTTTGACCTAGATATGGGTGAATAAACAGTTTACATATTTCCATAATCAAAAATGCATAAATCCTGTTTGTCTTTATATAAACATCTAACTTCATTTAATTCCAAGGAGGACTTCCATGCTTACCTGGGTGACTCTGCAGATATACTTACTCTGGATAGTATATATGCCTTGGGACTGTTCAAAGATCACTCTAGTACTTTCTAAATTCAGCCATTTACACACTGTATCTGTTTTTTTGCTAAAGTACTGCTACCTGAACTGAGTGAGCTCTCCTCAGATCTGCCCATCTTCTTTCTTCCTCCTCCTCTAAATGGAAACAATAAAAGCTGAATGAACGTACATTTTCCAGACCTCTGGAATCAAAGAAAAATTATATTCAGCACCTATGGAACTCTTTCTCCAAGAAAACATTATAATGATTTATTATCATCATTATTTAATTACTAACCCAGGCAATCGCTTATACCTTGCCAAATGGATTGCTAAATGGTTCATCATGCTTTCCTGATGAATGAAGATGTCTTACCTGTATAGCTGATGCATGTCTGCCCAGAATCTGAACTAGGGAAGCATTAGGGTTTCAGACAGTCCTGAAATGCTTTTAAATTATATTATTTATCATGCACTCAGAGAATGGATGTTTTTTTATAACAGCTGGACAGATAATTACTTAGAAATTTGTGCTTTACTTTTCTAAAGAACAAGCCACACAGCAACTATAAATTCCCCACAGAAATAAATTAAAATGTAAAGTTTAAACTATGAAACTCAGTTTGGATATATCCATGCAGAAACCAATGCTGATAATCATAAAAGCCCATGCTATTGCATGTGAAAGTGGCACTTGGTCTATTGTTAAAGCTTCCTATCTCTTTATTCCCTCTGCAATTCAGAACTACCCATCACAACAATATGGTAGCACAACAAAGGTAAAATTTATACAGAAGACTAAATCGTAGACTCTTTCTTCATGTTACAAGTGTTATAGACAGATACTGCTTCTTTTCCTATGCTCTACAAAGACATGTCATGATACTATACATATCCACAGGTAGAAAGTGTGTAGAGGAAGATAGAAGCTTTCACCCTTTAGTTCAGTTAAAATTAATTAAAATTCAAGTTAAATAGCACAAAGAATTAATTTTATTATCAATTTTCCCACTGACCTATCTGGAAGAAAACAAACAAGTATTTGCACATTTGATCCTTTCCTCAAGCAAACAAGGTCTAACCATAATATTTGAATTGGAAATTTTTAGTGGTTGAGAAGAAAGAAGGCAAAAATAAACTAATAAAAACCACCAAAACCAACCAACAAAACAAACAAACAAAAACCAACAAAACCTGCTGAGGATAAAATTAATAAATTAGCTGGAGGTGTTCAATGTAATCAATGTAAATCAATGTGCAAATGATCTCCTCTTCTCTCCTTTCAACTAAATTAAATTTTGTAATAAATTGTCCATCCCAGACACACATCTATGTAACCTTCTCTTATCTCTGTCTCTCGATCCACTGATACATTTATAGCACAACTATGGGAAAGGTCTCCATCCCAATGATATCTCTGATTGCAAATGAAGTCTTTTTTGTTATTATTTCTCCTTTCCAGTACCCACCACAGGTTTTCTTATTAAGAAACACCAACTGCACACAACCCCAGAAAGACCAACACCTTGAAAATTACAAGATACGCCCTAGGGGCCTCTATCCTTAGAGCTCTTTCTATTTTAATTCTTACCCAACAAAAAGAATCTAACTAATCTAGATCATGTGAGTGACAGCCTATAACTTCTTCATAATTTCATGTTCTCCCACACCATTCCCAGAGAATTCTCTCATTGTCTTTCCCTATATTTGGACTGCAAAGAGTGGGAGGCTTCTGCCTTCTCTTCTTTTCCATCCTCACATTATAGTAGTTGGGAGAAAAGAGATTCATGAAGTCAATTATTATGAGAGGAGATAGCAATTTCAATTAGCACAGCACTTTTCATGGAACATGATGTCCCAAGGCACTTGAAAATAATATATTGTAAAAGGACTAGGTTATTTTTAGTGTAATTTTTAACTGTTGTCACCTACTTTACCAACTCACTTTCCTTCTGCCCACTTGACTTGAAGTACAGATCATGCATAACTCTCTGCAATTAACAAGTCAAAGCAGGAAGACAGAAAGAGCAGCAGTTTTTAATTCATTAGCTTTTCACCTCTGGAGACCTGTGCTTAATGCTTACTTCATGTCTGTCTGCCCTAAGCTTATGTTGATATATCTGCTTTTATTTCTGAGCCCATGTCATTGTTAAATGCAATACTCCAACTGTACAAAAAAGAAGTGAGGTTCTATAAGAACAGAGAATAACTATTGTCTGGTTTTCTTATGTATGAATGTGCATTCCAGGAGCCAGAAGGTAAAAGTAAGATCTTGAGCTTCTCACTGAACAGCCTTTTCAGTGTTCTTCCCTTTTACGTCTATTTTAATCTCCTCTTCTTTTGGAGGAGGTAATTCAGAAATTACAACTGGTATTGTATACTGTCTCTCTCTTGCTGAACTGACTCCTTTCATTTGTCAGTATAGGCTTGTAGGTATGTCAGCCATGGGATCTTTCTGTAGTGGCTTTCTCTCTAAATCAGTTGTGAATTTTTTAAGGTTCTTTTCATCATGCCAACACATTCTTGATCATACTCAGTTTCTACATCTCTAGCACTGCCAGCATTTGCTGATCTTTCTCAGTCAGGAGGTCCCACATTGCTCATTAGGAAATTCCAGCATGTGGAGTAGGTCCTGGACATTACATTTATGCAAACTAGACACAATGCTTATTCTATTTGCCACGAGCAAATTGAAAAAGAGACCCTGGAGTGTACAGCAGCCTTACATTCTGGAAACTAGTTCTGTATCAACTCAATAAACTAGCAGAAAATACTATGCTTATGAATGGCCTAGCTATCCAAAATGATCTCTCATGACCCTTTTCAGCCTTGACTTTCTGGTATTCCACCTAAATGTGGAACTATTAATTTTGCATTTGCAACTTTCTTTTGAAAAGGTAAATACCCAGTTCAGTCTTTTTTTTTTTTCCATACCTTCATACTTCGCAGTCATTAGCAGATCTTAACTCCTAATGTCTTTTAAAGGACTATCCCTATTTTAAAGACCAAAAACTGAGACAATTGAGCCTAATGTCCTCACACGCACATAATTGTGAAGCACTGCAAAAGTTTTCACGTAAGTGAGAGTTATTAATCAGACTCTAGATTTCTGTATTGCCTGGTGCAGAAAGGTGCTGCTGCCTGTCACTGCTGTGGTAAAACATGAATTCACACATATCATGATGGCAGCCAAACAAACACTATGGAACCCTGCACTGAAGCATCAGTCCTTCCTTTGAACAGACAAAGTATTATACAGGTAATGACACTGGTAAATTATCTGAAGGGCAAAGTCTTTGGGCAAATGTTCTGTTTTATAACCTGTGTTGGTTGTACTACAGGTTTAAATACTTAACGGTAGACAGCTATGAGATAGTGGCAAAGCAATGGTGTTTATGATGAACTCTGACCAAACAAATATTTAAACATTTTGAAGCCTCTCTTGAGGTTTCCCACAGTTGTGGAGAATGAATGTTCTCTAAATGCCATGAAGTATTTAACAATTTAAAATAAATTTTAAAGGACCTTTTCAGTTTGAAAGCTTGTGTTTTATAAATTATGTGTCACTTGCAGTGTGCTTGTGTTGCGATTACCTCTAGCTGGACCTTGTATCTATGCAATGTTCTGCTGCTTTTCAATTTTGACTATTTCCTCATCCTTTAAGGTCATAACTGCCCTCAGCCTTTCTCTTATTTCCTTAAAAAGAAATCTTCCCATTTCATTCAATTACACGTTGAACAATTAATTTAAACTGATTGCTTCTTGATAGTTTTTTGGAAGGCTGCTGCTTTCAGTAGCTGAATGTGTATCATAACGTTGTTGTGTGTGCTTTCAAATTATTGACAACACACCCAAATGAATTGTGCCACTGTGACAAATATAGCCTTGAAGTCTAGAAAAGCAGTATGTCACATATTTTCAATTCATTGTGTTGTAAAGAACAATAGCAGCTTAAATACTTGCTATCATACCCCCCAGTCTGGCCAAATGACAATTTAATATTTATCCTATATCCTAATTACACAAATGAAAGCATCTTTTACACTCATTAAGTTGCAGAATCTAAGCCATTGCACAGAAAAGATGTGGAAATGAAACAACTTCAAAAGAGAATCACTCTCGCCTGGATCTGATTATCTAGCAGTATCTGTAAATGGCATATGGTTTCAGCATAAAACCAACTAGCTAACCAATTGGAGATCCGTATTATGAGTCCTTTATTTCTCGTCCCTTAGCTGCCAGAATATGTTCCCTATGCATACACATGGTTAGAATAAATGACATTCAGCAAGGATGTCTAAATACATTTCCCAGAAGAAAATAAAAGTAAGAATGATCCTGGGACTGCCCCAAGCACATTTGCTGTAATGTCTTTATGTGCTGCCTTTATGTTCTGCTTTCAGTGAACCTGATACCTTGCTCCATAACAAGGCAGGGAATCAGACTGAAGGTCTTTCTAACCCTTTCTTGTGTGTTTTTAGTGTTTTCCTGTATCAAGTATTTTCAGATAGAAAGGGGCATACTCCTTTCAAAGTACAACTGTTCTCCATATTCTCTTATGTGCTGTCTTTAAAAAGAGTTTGAAAAGACACTGCATACTCAAATAGCAATCCATTTACATTGATCTATCTTCTGCTACAGATGGTCATCCAGGAAAGTCCTTACAGGGATGTTTTTTAATACATTCTCACTTGGCAGGTACCAAGTGTGTAGATTTAACATTCTAACATGATATTAGCAGTTTCAGGTTGTTCACAAGGATAGCTTTCCATGTGTCTCAGGTTTAGTGACTAGCTAAGTCTTCAAATGCAATTTAACCACCTCTGTAAGTCCACTTAGTCCTATTTCAGGCACTTTGTATTCCTTCCCTTCACCTAGTGACTATGCAACAATTCAATTACTGAAGTTCCTCATCCGGAAGGTGCACTCAATTTCCTGTAATAATCTGTTTTCGTAATTATTTTTTTTTTGTTTTCTTTTGCCAGAGTAACACATGCCTTCAGAGGTGACTGAGATACAATCATGAAAAACAGGTAGTGCTGTGTACGTGTGCAAGCTACAAAAGAAAAAGAAAAAGAAGGGGGGGGAAGGAAAAGGAAAATAAGGTTAAAGAATACACACTAGAATTAGAAAAAGAAATTAAAGGAGGAATTTCTGGTCATGCATCATTTTCAGGGAAGGAAAAGAAGGAAAGAGGATAAGAATTTAAAAATCAAAACAACACAAAACAAAAACCTCAACAAAAGAAAAAAATTGGAAATACAATATAAATTTAAAGGTGAAAGAAGGAATGAAAATAAAGAAAAAAAAGATGCCTATGAAGAGAAAATATTGTTAAGTAGTGTAAAGAGGAAGCATAAAAAGGATCAGAAGGTAAAACACCAATTAGTAGATCAAAAGAGTATGAAACAAGTTTTAAGATAAGAAGGTGGTAATGTAAGAAGCTTAAAGAATATTAACATAGAAAGGTGATGAAAGAATGCATTAAACAATGGAGACAGTTGAAAGTCTTAAAAAGTGAAGACAGTGAGGGACAGCAAAATGAAAGGAAATCTCTTATATTAAGATCTGTTAATATTTTTAACAGAAATTATTTGTTCTTTTTTTAGAGTCATTGAGCTTACTTCATATGATAAAACATTTTGCCATCTTTATGGTTTTCTTACAATCCTTTTCCTTCCTTATTCTCCTGTTTTTCAAGAGATTTGGTCTGAAACTGTAGCAAAAACAAGTCTCTGGTGTGAGATGATGCAGATCTGTATTCTAACAGATTTCCTGGTTTTGTTTGGGTAAATCACTTCATGATATGTTTTCTATAAGTTCTATCTCTCATATTTGTACTTGAATTTTCTAATCACATAAATTAAATATCGGTGTAAATAACTCTAATTTTCTTGCAAAGCCAAACAAAAAATAAAGTCATAGACTTTAAGAGGTTCGGGGGTTTTTTTGTGAAGCTACAAGAAGTACAAATACACAAGTAAAAATGCAGTGGCAGTAGCTGTGACAAGTGAAGGACGTTCTCAAGAAAAAATATGTCAATCTCCCAGGTACATTTCTGTTTTTTCATTAGAGCTACTTCTTCTACGGTGTTAGGAAAGTCCCATTCCCTAAGTATTATATCAATCACTCTTTATAGTATGAATATGCATTTACTTTGTTAATATAGATATTAATTTATATTATATACTGTAGTGTAATAATTTAGTGGAATTTTCCTGGAGACTTTGGTATTGTTCATATTTAAGTAAAACAAACTAAAAGACAGCCTGGCCTTGGAAATAAGGACTTTGTTTCTTGGAAGCTTAGAGCTGTCCATGAAGGACAAAGGACACCCATGTCAACTGAGACAACATCAAATCCTAGCCCTACTAACATGCCTCTGAAATCCTAACAGTGTCATCTGGCACCGTAGATAAGTCACTAGAGCAAGACTGATTACAGGGACATCTGGATCAATAGTCAAGGTGCAAGAATACTGCAAAATTGTAGTCACTTTTTGAAGTTTTACTATGGTTAGTAATCATTAATGTGGGTGATCATCTCAAATAATTTTGTAGGTGGACATTTGAAGGGTATAAGAACACTGCATAAAACCACATTCAGGGTGTCCCAATATGAATGAGACATCTCATGGGCATGAATAGATATTTATTCTTGTAATGCTATGCTTTGCATTCTATCCTGTCTCCTCAGTTGGCATGGACAGGCGCAAATTTTCATGACAACAGCCAGCACCAACTGTGCCATTCACACATAGAACCACAGATTCTATACTTCATGAGAAAAATATGATCCAAAATTATTCTGATTTTCACAATTACTGAGACACAATCACAACTTTTCCATGCATGCATTTTAGATAAAAATATATTAGTGAAAAGAAGATGTGTATGGAAAAATATCAATCTGCTTTACTAAGACCAGAATTAGGCTTTTCTTTTTCATTAGCAAAACTGGAAGGAGGAAGAGAAACATTATGTCCTGTATTTTGTTGATGGAGAATGAAGGCACAGTGAAAGCAACCTCCCCAGGACAAAAAAAAAAGAGGTAGTTTGGAGCGTTTCAAGAAACGTGATTCAGCAATCACAAGTCCTACACAAAGCGCCCTAGGGCATGCGTTCATTTGAATAGTCACACAGTTGAAAATCTCTAACATAATTGTTCTTAAGAAAGTAACAGTGGAAAGTAGTATCCAGAGAAGTTCATTTTAAGAGTCTTTCCAAATACTTTTTAATACAGCCCTGAGCAAACATTAGATATACAGCTAATATCAGGACTGCATAAACACAAGGTTAATAATACTAGTGGTTTTGTACTTGTTCTACATGCATGATAACCCATTCAGTTACTTACAGGAACCCCGTTGTTCATATAAGGTACAAACCAAAGGAAAGTATGAGAATATTGCTATCTCAATCATTAGATCAAGCAGTTAGTAAAATACATATAGAATGAGCAGATAGTAAAACTTTTGAATGCCAAGTCGAGGATATAGCTCAAATGGTGGCTCCAGGCAAAACAGAAATGAGACAGAAAGAATAAACCCTCCTCCCTTTCTCCTTGCTCCCACCTCAGCTCCTGGCCCTATAAGGGGTAAAAAAAAAGAAAAAAAAAAAAAGAAGAAAAAAAAAAGTCAGAGGAGAAAGGGGTTGGGAGGAAACAGCAATTTCTTTAGCTTTATCCTGCTCCATCTGAAATTCTTGTGTTTCCCACCATTAACACAGAGCTTTTTATGTTGAGGAGCATCACTGCTTCTACAGCTGAGGGGCCCTTCACACAGGAGAGAGGAAATTGATCTATCTTCAAAGGATTATCATTTCTGTGCTGTGTGTCTCTCAGATGAGATATGAAGAGCTGTGCAACTACATTCTGTAAAATTCCCCTTTTGATAGTTTATCTCACACCCAGAAGCAAATTCTGTAGATCCCAGATAATCATCTTAACAAGGCTGTGCCACGTGTCTCCTATATTAATATGGGAGAAGAGAGCTTCGATGATAGACTGTGAAATGTTTACCTCTGCAAGCATACATTACATCTCACAAACGAACTGGGGCAGGAGGGCAGGGAGGAAAAGACTTCACTGTGAAATTATTTGGACTGAAACAGCTCTGCAAATAAAGCAAATGGTGAACTTCAGAATTCATATCTTTTCAACGGATCACTGAAAATCCCTGTATAAATAGTTGTGATATTCAAGTTCCTGTTGAAAGTAATAGTTGAGCAAATTCTAAACAAACACAAGGCTTCGGAGCAGGAATGTGCTATCAGCTTTTCTTTTTTTTTCTTTCCTTTTAGGACATGCAGGCAGCCTTTCTGTCAATTTACTCAACAGCAGCAATGATCCTAAGGACCACAGACATTACAATAGGCTGTCCTGTTCTTAAATGCACTGCTTACTAATGCTGTAAAACAAAAATAAACTGCACAGCCAGGATTCCTTGCTGTAGATTAAAGACTATCACAAAAGATCTGGTTTGGAAAATAAATAGATAGATGGATAAATAAATAAATAAATGTAAGGGCTTGGAGTCAATCCCCAAAACATAAATGAGTAAATTTCTCTCTCCTAATAGTTTTTAATAAAGGAGAATAAAAATATTTAATGCCCTGCCAGGTATTCACCATGGGGATCTCACTTTATGGAAATTCAAGAAGGAACTTAATTATTAATTATGGGATCGTTCCCATTATCTTCTTCACATGCTCCTTTCTTTTTATTCTTGCTTGTTCATGTCACTTTCTGGTTTGTTACTTACTATTGTCCCCTGACAGAAGTGCCATAATGGAGCTATATCACGGTTGTTCATCATTACGTTAGCAAAAGACTTGTTTAACTTTCTCTTCATTCTTTTTTATTTCCCTCCTTGTAAAGTCAGAGGCAGAAACAGTAATAAAAGGATGCACAGGGTCACTGACATTTCTATGTCTACTTGTAACCCCATCAATTAATCAAGTTAGGAGATTAAAACATAACTAAGGGAGAAAAAAAAAAAAAAGCCCAGAACAATGCAATAGCTATATTTTAATCCCCTTGATAGAAAATCTTATGTCTTTTCCAGCATAACAATATTTTTAAGATCATGCAACTAGGTGGGATGCTTGTATATTTAAAGAGAAAATTAAGAATTTAAATGTTGGACCCCTTGCATGTTTGAGACTGAATTAAAAGGGCAAGAATTGAAGAAGCAAATCTGTTGAGAAAATACAGTAACTCATCAAACCTTTACTGAGAATTTTATTTATCCTTTCCAGTTGAAACATTCCACTGTGCTTTTGAAAGATTTTTTGCTTTCATTTCCAAAGAGCTCTGAGCTCTCTATGCCACTCAGGTTCATAAATAGAAGTGCTTCTTACAGCATTTCTGCTTCATGCCAGAAATTATTATAAAACTAACAAGAAACGAAGACCTGATTTCTATCTTACCTCTTTGTAAATAAAGAATAAATTAAGGAGGTCAATAATGTTAAAATGGAATAAAACTATTCTGGGTGCAAAAAGAACGAGGCTGACATTAGACAATTCAGAAAAGTCCTAAGAAAGCATCCAGAGTGAAACTGTGAATTTTTCAAGGTTCTCCAATCACAACTGCTGCTGCAAGAATGCACTACAGAGATGACATTTTCAGTTGTTAGGGGAACTGAGGACAATTTTTTTCTATTTGACTTCTTCATTGATTGTGAAAACAGAGTTAAGGATAGCTGCATGTGAAAAGAAGAAAACACCACCACAGAATAAAGGTCACAAAAGAGTCATTGAAAAGTTCATGATCATACATAAGAAGTGAGAAGTGATACATGCATACTAGTCTCCTGACTTACAGATCATTCTTTTAGAAGAGGGAAGACATTCTGAAAAAGAATCAGTCTCTGAAGGGATGATGAATTTCATCCAGTTGCTGTCTGGAATAACACAAGCTTTAAAAGCAAAGGCAGAGTGGAAGAAAACATTTATAGCCAGAAAAAGTTTCACCAGTACCTTCAGTTTGTCTGACCTTCCATTTCACAGAGGGAAGGTGTCTAAAAATTTCGGAAAGATAGACACAAATACACAAACTGTAGGAAGTTGTGTATTACAGGTATGATGTTTTCCAGGAAACTGTACACAGACATTTACCATCTTTGGCAAAGAGCTTGGGAGAAAATAGAAACATAGGCCAGACAGACCTTAGCACACTTCAAAATCAGAAGATTGAAAAAGCATTTGAGGTTGCCTTGGTTATTTTGTCATCTTCATACACTTTCAAAAGCAGTAACTTCGTCCCTTGTACCTCTTCGTCACAGTTCAGCAGCTCTCCAATAGCCCTGTTAGGAGCTTTATTCCACTTGCCAGTACATGCAATGACTGACTGGGTGACGAAGATCCTCAGTTAAGCATGTCATGCAGATGTGAGGCAAAGCAATTGACCTCTCTTTCCTGACCACAGAATCTCTAACTTTGCTTTGTTTCCAGCAGCAGAAATAGCACAACTGCAAGTAAGCCAAGCATTTGTGATCTCTGTTTTCATGGTTGCCAGTAGCATACAGGAAAACCTAGAATTACGTTACACTGCAGGTAACTGCTTGTTAGTGATAGTTTCAACAGACATTTTTAAGACTTTGTGGTTTTGGGACACTAATTAGCTACTATCTCCATTTTCCAGCTACACCTCTGTGGACAGGATTAAGAAAATAATGTTATTGGAAGATTATAAACTATTATTGCTAATTCATCTCCTTGATTTATGTTGTTGTTTGAGTCACTGCTACCAAAAAAAGAGAAGTGCTTGGAGATCCTTCAGGATGACAGACTATAAAATTTAAACCATCACACTATTATTTTAATTATTATTATAGAGAGACTTGGAAAGCAAACATTTTAACATGAAATCACTTCAGTCTGCAGACTTGCTAACCATGAAATGGAAGTTAAACAAAGTTTTCTGAATATATGTAAAATTATGTTGATAAAGCAAATCATTTCAGTGACCTTTCTTGTGTTTCAGAAAACTGCAATTACTTTCTAATTCACGAGATGTGGATAGGTATTGAAGAATCAGGTGCCTTTGTCCTACTGACAAACAGCTAAAGCAGCAAGTGCAAAAGCAAATAGTTGCATTAACAGATGATTCATTTTGATTTTAAAATCGCTGCAAAATTAAATGATGTTTAGATTCATAATATAAACAACCCAGAAAATATCTTTTGCTGAGACAAACCAGCATCATTTCCCTAAAGTCAATAGTTCTACACAAATTGAGAATTTTTTTCACTCTACTCAGTCAAGTGCAATTGAGCGAGAACTTTATTTGGCGTTGAAGTGAAGTGAAGAATTAATAAAACACAAGTCGGACAACAAGTTAAATTGTACTCATTTTTATCCCTGAGAAGACATGTATAATTTTTGATAATAATTTAAGGAACACAGATAACTGCATTTTTAATTTTTTTCTTTTAGTGCATTAACCCATGAAATCTATCATTATTACCATGACCAGACCATGAAATTTGCAACCATTTATTTTTCGGATTAATATAGGTCCTAAGGGAATAATGGCTTCTAACTTATGTAAATACCTTTTGAAAGCAAAATGTCCTCAAAGTGACTTGTTCTTCCTGCTATAGGTAGCTGCTTTTCCCAAATATTTCAATAAGTAGTCAGATGTTCCAGATCTTTCCAAATGTCAGAGACTAGAAAGAAAGCTCTTGTAACTCTGCTTCATGCTTCAAATCTTTTTTTTTTTTTTCATGTTTTCTTTTCATCTTCCTATGCATGAACTCATTAATGAATCTGTCTTAAAATGTGTCACTTCTACAAATTCTACAAAATATTTACAATTAACACAGCGTATGTCTCTACCATATCTTCCCTCTGATTTGCAACTTTGTTTGGAGTTCAGTACAGGTTACTTTAGCTGCAGTTAATAGTTTAATCCTTGCAGTGCAACGAACTGCACTAGCAAAACTGTTATTGCTTTCTTAGTTGACTAGTTTACTTTTGGTCCAGTCATTTTTACATTTCACTGCAGCATAACTCTAATGAAGATTCATTTTGGAATATAAAATGGAAGCAGTGTAGAAATTAACTTACTTTCCTTTCAAGTATAACTGAACTGTGGTAATACACAGAAAGCAACACATTTTGCATCACATTAAAGTCACTTTTTTTAAACTAAAACAAGGAAAAAGAACCCCAACAGAGATACTAAAAGAAAGCAGAGTTAGGGCACCATCTATAACAGAAACTTAGAAAGAGCCCTGCAAGAGCTAATTGATTGGTTAGACAGACCAGAATCTTCTCTTTGAACAAGCACAGCAGAAGTTGCAGGAACTCTTCTATATCCAGACATAAAGTCCTCAACACTAGACTGCCCTTTGTCATAGGTAGAGAATTGTGTCAGATTTTAGTTATTATTATAGTGTAAATATAGTGTAAATATATTATAGTATTATATAACGNNNNTTATAGTATTATATAACGTAATTCTGGATAGTCTTATAACACAAACATAAACATACGGGAAATATCTCTTACTTTTTATCGGGTTATCAGGTTTAAAATGTCATCAGTTCATGTGTTAATTAATTCTAAATGTTAATATAACTTCCTAGGTCAATGTAATTAAAGGTGAAAAATTAAAAACAATTCCAGGAATCATGTGCTTTATGTATTTAATTTTAAATGTTCCTCTTTTTAATTGCACTGTCCCCTTGTTCTTCCTTTGAAAAATGCAACTATGGAGCCAGATATGTTGAATTTTTTATAGAAAGTAAAATCTATCCATTCCCAGAGAACAAATTTACAAATCTTTTAGAACTTAGAATTCCATTTGAATTTAAGACTGATTTTACAGCAGTTCCATTCTTTGGAGTTATTTGCTTTGATATCTTTGAGGTCAGATTATTTTTGTATTGTAACATTAGAGAAATCTGAAATGTAATGGTTGAACCACTTTCTGTGATGGATGGAACCAACAAATTCAACAATTATCTCCTGATCTGATGCTTGGAACTCTGCAAAATATTTGTCACACCAGACCATATCTGGGTGTATTGAATTCACTGGTACCAGTGAATTCTTTATCTCTGACCCCACCAGTAACTTGGTAAAAATAGACTGTGTTTTATTATAGCCAATCTCTGTATAGTTTAGAGACAGGAAATTCTGGAGATGTTTCTTCTTTGCTCTATTTATTTTTAACTAATTGAAAAATCAGTCTGAGTTCTGGAAACGAAAATATTCTTTCCAGATTGATATCATTACCTGAAACAAACATGCAGGGCAAGAGTCTCACATCAGTTATTCCATTGTAAGTCCACTTTTTAAGGTTTTTGAGTGCTGTTATATTGTAAATTAAATATTATCATTGTACATTCTTGAAAGTTTCACTTCCTGCTTTCAACATATAGCTATATTGCCCTACTGACTTTTCAAAATAAAATAATTGTCAAAATTTTTTCAAATGTTTAGAAATATTTAATTCTTTGTACAAAACTTTGACAGTTTTATTAATTTTTAATGGATCTGGCTCTCCCCTTGCTGTTCATCATTATATGGGACTTACAAGCTCACTGAGTGAGGCCTAGTTGGTATTTTAGTACAGATGAAAATTGTCATGTACAAAAATAGAGACTCATGGTTTTCACATGTAGTTATTGCACTTCATGTGAGTCTAAAAAGATCTTAGGTCATCTCCAAGATTAAGGGAATGAAAGAAGAAGTAAACAATAAAAATATTTTCATAGTATTTTTCGTAGTATTCTGTTGTGGACATCAGCAAAGAACCATGACTTTCTATCTCTGACATTTCATGCCTTAGTGTGAGTGAAACCAGAATAATGTGACTGTCTCTAGCTCAGAAGATGGGAATGAAATATCTGCAGAAGCAAGAATGACCCTTATATAGTAACATGACTTTTTCATATCCAGATACCAAAATAACAATAGGAAAGTCTGTGTCACTCCTTGCACAGGAGCACATCTGAGCAGTTAGTCAAGAAAATATCATACTTAGGCAACGGCCTATGGCCTGACCCGTTCTGGAACAGAAGTACCCAAATGAAGGAGCTTTAGTGCAGAGAGGAGCAAGATCAAGGGACAGTGACAGACAAGATGGAAGGTGCAGAGACAAGGAAGGTAATAGCATAAAACCAAAACAGTCTTCCTTTATGAACATTACATTTCAGAAAACCAGAACCTGGATAATGCTTTATCAATTTCACCTAAAGGGTAAACTAGATGTCTGAGAAGTCTTTGTTCATATTTTACCTGAGGGTTTTAACTTTGCCATATACCTTATAGTCAGTACGGCCCTGTTCTGTTCACTTCCTTTTGCTCACTTCTTGGATCCAGATTTTCAATTCCTTTTAACACCAGTGAGTAAAAGATTTTTAATGAAGGACTAAAATCCTGCAAATACAACTAGCTAACATACACTGCTTCAGCTAAGACATACTTCTTCTGTGTAGAGTTTGTCTAAGCTCTGAAAGAATACAGATAACCATCAGAATATATTTAATGTCTGTTTCCTGTAAAACATTGTAAAGTATTTACAAATGCATCCTGGAAGCTCCTGCATAAAAATTATACAAATATATAGATCTATTCATCAGATTTAAAAGTTGGGGTTTTTTAATTAAAAAAAAATGAGAAAAAGTAGTTTAATGATCCTTATCTTTTGTTGCTTGAACAAAATTGTACATTAATGAAGGCTGATGTTATGAAGTGTCTTAATATTAGAAAAATACAAGAAATATATCAGTTAATAGTAATTGTTAAGATTTGTACAGGAAAGCAAATGAGGCAGAGAATGAGCTAATTGCTAGACTTCAGATGGAAAATGTAGTTATTATCAACCCTGTGTAGTACATAAGGTCAGACAGACTCTCACATTGTTTTAAATAAACTGCTTAGAGACTACTATAGGATATCATTGTCTGCTCTCTATCCCTTAAGATAGATACCAGCTTAAAAAAAAAAAAAAGGAAATTGAAATTGCAAATGAAAAATTTCTAGCACTGTCTTTGATCCAGATTTCCAAAAGAAGTCTAGGATTACAACAGCATTTAGAATATATCTGAATGAAACTGCAGTTTGTGGTCATAACTCAATCTAATCTTTTTCTTCCTCGTATAGATGCTACACAAATCATGTAGGCAGTCACTTTTTAATCAGTTCAATTTCAGACACTATCATTGCATCTCTACTGTTGAAAGGAAAAATAAACTGTCAGAAAAATCAGAGCCTAAGTATCAACATAAGCCTGAAGCCCTTGAAGAGAGACAGCTCTCTAGTCTTTAGTTGTGTGTGCTTTTCCTCCATTTGAAAAATACAGTCTTAGGAATTCCTCTTTACATGACCAAATCACTCATTTTTCCTAATGTCATTTTAAAATTATGCTTACCATTTAAATAAAAGAGCACTATTATGTTTATATATGTCTATGGACTCCATCATTGTAAACATATTCTACTTTTTTTCCATATTGTAAACTAAGTCACAGGATCCTGAGTAGTTAACACTGAAATGCTTTACCAACCTGCTACTTACAAAATTAGCAATCTCACCCCCAAAAGCTTCCTAAATGAGCTAATTTTAACAGGAAAATCAGGAAGGAGTAAGTTTGTGTGAGGTTTTCTTCAAATCAACAGAACAAATTGAGCAATTATCCACTAAACTTTCTTATCTACTGAAGAGCTGGGCAGTAAGTCACTAACAGAGAGATAACAAAGCATGCTATTCTGTAGAGAAAATACAACAATGATGTGCTGGCGTTACAACCTTCCAGACATGCCAGGTAACATTTTATCCCATTGTACCTATCAGTTGTATATCAAAATACTTTTCCCTATGGAAATAATTTCTAACACCTATGTTTTCTTCCAGCTGTAGCTATTTCATGTTCTCTCCTGAGAATCTGGGAATATCTGATGCCCATGGCTGATATAAAATTGCAAAATGTTACCTTGCAACAACAATAAAATATAACAGATTGGAATATAGGGAAGCTTTATGGCCAGAGATTCAGAAAAAATTGGTCAAGTACCTTAACGCACAATAAAGGATGAGAAAGAAGTAGGAGAGAACTTTAAAAAAAAAAACAATCCTGAGTTAATTTTTAATAAAACTCTTTCTTCCTCTCTGCTAGTTGTTCAAAAAGATACTTTTCCTCAGTACTTTTCAATGGAAATTCACTTGAAGTAAATTACTTTTTAAGGAAGAGGGAAGTACAGAGAAAATCTACTTTCTAGTAGGACTTTTGTTTTGCACCAGCATGTTCTAAATCTTTCTGAATCCCAGAAAGAAAGCCTTCTCAAGGAAGATTTTACTAATCTCCAAGTAAAACTGATAGCATGTTATAAAATTTTACATCTCTTCTGATGTTGGGAACACTAAGAAACAGCACTGGATGGAGCTCTGGTAAGGACACAGCACGCTGAACAGATTTACTATCTGTGGTGGTATTTGCTGGGATTTGATTGAGTTCTTATAGATTTTTCTTAGAAGTAAGCAACTCTATTCATTTTTTCTGCTACTGAGAAAAAGGATGTTAATATGAAAAGATTTTTCAGTTCATTATAAAGACATGCCACTGATATCACCGTCAGTGCCAAGTGGGTGCTGCCTACAGAGACTTCCCCACATCAAGAGATATGTGCAGCATAGCACAGTCCTGAAGGCCACGTAATGTGTGCCATACATCATGGCACAGTACAAAACAGTGTAGACCTGTGTCTACTCAGGTGCCTCACTGATACCTGGATGTACAATAGTTCTCCATTTAGGACCACTGAAACATTCTTAATAACAAACTGCTTAAAGAGGATGTTTTCCACTAATAAGAGTGGAAAAGTCCACATATACTTTTGTTTCTCTTGTAGAAGTTTAAAAATTTCTGAGTCAGCATTGTCCAACCTACCTCTTGAAGATATTGGGAAGATAACCGCTGAGCTTTCTTACTGTCCAGAGTAAGAAAAAATCTCAGACTTCTATGTGTGAGGCAAGTCTTGCACAGAGCAGGACCCAGGGTTGGGGGTGGGCAATGAAGAGGAAGAAGATGGAAGTAGGTCAAGAGCTAATGCTCTCCCAGTGGCAGTTCTAAAGCTTGTATCTGGTGAGGATCTCAACAGAAAATTTGGTGACACACCTGTTCATATGCAAGTGAACATGCACATAATGCCATGAAAGTTTAGGAGGAGAAAAAAATAAAGAATTTTTTTAAAATGCTTTTTATTGTCAGGATAATATTAAAAAGACAGGAATATTTAGTTGTTAAATACAGGCAAAGACATGAAAAGACCACTACTTTCCAAACTGTACAATTGTTTCCTT